>OX030951.1:18757926-19135426 GCA_943735915.1 Pherbina coryleti
GTTAAATTATTTTTATTCTTTTATACTTTTCTTGTAGTATTTATTTAAATTAATATTTCTTAGATTTGTTTTTATAATTAACTTTGCATTTTTATTTTGCTGTAAGGTCAGAAACAAATCCTTTATTTTCGTTTTATATCACAAACCGTAACGCTTTTACTCATCAAGTAATAGTTCCATGCAATACTGTTGCATGATTTTTGCAAATTCGATATTGCAGTGGCTCTCAACGCGGTCTCATGATGTCATAGATTTTTTTGTTTATTTTTGTTGCGAGGGTTAAGAAGCAGCTTTTACTGACGTGTAATTTTTTTACCGCACCACCTATGCATACACTGAGAAAATTGAACGCCTTAAAATCAAAGAAAAAGTTGTTAAAAGACTGTAACCAAAATATCTTTGCTACAAAGAAAAGATTCTTGCACTAATGATTTATTCTTTAATTAAGCAACTGCTGCATCTTTGAAACAAAAGACTGAAGTTCTTTGAAGCTAAATCAATCAAAAAATATTTGCCGTAAAGATAAATTATTTACTATAACGATTTAATTCTTTGATTTAAATTCTTGTTAACAAAGAAGAAAGTACGCAAAATCAACAAATTTTCTTTGTTTTCTTGAAGCTTGAATAGTTGTTTCAAAGACAAAGTCTATAACTTTAAAGAATTTTTCTTATAGTTCGCAGTTACTTTGTGGGCAATATGTACTATATAAGGCAATTGATGTATTAATATGTATAAGTTGTAATTAGCACTACATTAAATCGTATAGGTTAATGGTCAAGGGGAAGGGGGAGGGGGTGGGAAGGAGAGTGGAGAAGGGGTGAGTAATAGAAAAAAAGGGCGGACATACAAAGATAGTATTAAAGAAATCGACTTTTTTAAAGACGTACATCTTTGTCACAAGAATTTAAGTCTTTGATGTAAAGTATATTTTTCATGGGAATTTAACAATCTTTGTGCCTTTGCCGTAAGGATGTTTTATCTTTGAGCACAATCTAACCAATAAAAGTCTTTGTGGCAAAGTGTATTTTCTTTGGTTTTACGATTTTTTTCCCTGAGTGTAGTAATAATTCTATGCAACAAATTTGCAGTCCCGTTCGTGTTACGAAGGCGTCGTTAACGTTTGTATTTTTGGCACAAGGTCAAGTAATTAACGTTTACTGACGTACAATAACTTTTCTTTTGGGAAAACTAGTGTTTTCAACTTTTTTGGAAATCTGCAAGGTATGATGTAATATGTCACGCCAAAATTATCAAGTGTGAAACTTTTTTGAACGTAACACAAACAATTAACTAAGCCTTTAAAGGTGATAATAAATTAATTTTTGAGCTTATATTCAAATGAGGCACTCATTTTGAAGATTTTATCATAAACCCTTAGGTAAAAGTTACACCTTAGATACGATAAGAGACTCAGACTTATCTAACATCAAAATTTACAAACTATCAATATTTTTAAAATTTTCACTTTTCTCACTGAAACAGGTGAATGGAATTTTATGGTTAAGGCTAGTTTAGTTATCGTTAATCATTAGTAAAAATTGTTAAACCTTTTAATATATATGAAGTTATAAAGTAAGTGCACAGGGAAACATTAGCGGCATGTTTTGATAGCTAGACAGGAAAAAAAAATATAAAATAAAATATCGTTAAAATATAACGAAGAAATTAAAGTGTCTAAAGATTAAATGAAATCTTAAGAAAAATTAAGCAAGTTAATATTAAAAGAAAAAAAAAATAAAAAATACTCACACACACTGAGAGTGTGTGAAAGAGAGAGAGAGAGAGAGAGAGAGAAAAAAGCAAATTGCTGTGCATTGTGAAGAATGAGATAGCTGCACAGAAATGAAATGAAATGTGATGCTGCGTGTACTCCATAATTATCGAAAAATGAAAAATTCACCGCCGAAGGGGTAACTGGGAACTGATTTATCGTATCTGAATCTGTGAATGTTTTTTTTTTTTGGAAGATTTTTATTTTTTTAGATTTAACTTAGTAGAACTGGACCGCGTTGAATCATCAAAATATGCGCGCTAACAACAGAAATACAACAACAATACCTACAAAAAATGTTGCAGACAACATGTAGACCTTTACGCAACAATGCTTTACGCTGACTGCAGATGCTGACAATGATGAAGATAATGATGATGATGATGGTGATGATGATGATGCTGATGATGATGATGATGTTGCTGATGTGCGTATAAGCACATTGAACAGAATAAAATATATTGCAACAGTTCAGAATGTTTATGATTTATTTTGGCCCGAACACACAAACATCTTTTAAGCTTTCTCACGAATTGTCTGCACTTTGGGCTGGCCAACTGATTGGTTGTCCACTCTGCCAGCCTTAAATAAATGTGAATATATTTATATACTACATTCATTCTTTGTAGGAATTGTAGATTTCTTTTTTTTTTTTTTTTTAAATTTTAACACGAATTTTTAATTAAGTACAAAATGATCGAAAATAGTCCGCACCAAAAGTATTAGTCCGCACGGAAATAGGGAAAACTTTAACAATGCCCCTACTGGGCGTATAATGATTGTGACATCATCGCCAACATGTTTGTGCTTCTCATTGTTATATTCATCAATTTCCGCGTTTTTTGAGATGTATCCCGTCAAACATTTTCAAAAAATGTGTCCAAAAATTTATCGGAAGCTTAACGTTTATAAACAATTGGTCACAAAGTAACAAATGGTAACAATTAGGTCACAAATGCGGTAAATGTGCGTCAAATGCCCAGTAACATGTGATGGTAACAAAATGTTTGACAGGAATCTGAACACATTTGTATATAAAAAGAAGTTTCACTACAAAAAGATGAACGCTGATTGTTGATTAAAAATTTAGTTATTCTAATGATACTCTTAATAAACATTCCCTGAAAGCTTGTTGTTCCAATTTGCCTCATTATCAGGTTCATTGTGAACACTTTTCTTATTTGACTTACTATTGCAAATTGTTGTTTTAAATTGTTGAAGGCAGTGTGAACAAAAACTATTACTCGACTTTCATCTTTACTCAAATGCACAGTGCTCCCTCTTGATGCTTCTGAATGTAGGAAATCTTCTTTTACAGTTTTAATGAACTGAATGTTCTTGACAATATTTGGAAACATTACTAAGCCTCTATTTCAATCCATGTTGCGATCAATATCACAATATCCCAGATTCTAAGACCGAAAAATTAGAATATCGTGATATTGATGGTGACATGGGTAGGAATGGAGAAGCAATCTGAATTCAACGAATATCAATAATGAAAATATGGAAACATTATTTTCAATAAATTTCTAAACCAAACAGAACTTACAAATTTGAGCTTCGTTAGGACATCATTTAAGATCCGTAGAACAGTTTAGAAAAAGAAATATTAAAATCGGTCAACCCATTTCAGAGTTCTGCTTACATAAACATTCTTCATGCAAGTTGTACCATGGGATCTTCACTCACTCGCTCTAATAAAACTCTGGGGCGAAAGGGTTAAGATCCGTCTTCTCAATTTCAAAGTGTTATTCAGAAATAATGAATTTAAATTCAGAAATTCCATTTGAAATTCAGAAAATATCAATTGAAGCTCAGAAATTTCAGTCGAAGTTAATTTCAGTTTTGAGCACTAAGGTTACTTTTGGCCAGAAACTACGATTAGAGTTTAATACAACCTTGACTCCTCTCGAGCTCCTTGGAAAATGAAGATATTTAGTAAAAATGTTAGTTCTATGACTTTCACCAAACGTCTCTTGCAAAATTAGATAGTACCGATAAGACAAGTCAAAAAATTAAGAATAATAAAGATAGTGGTTGAAAAAGATCTTTTAATGGCTTCATCCTTATTCAGTTCTTAAAATTTAAAATACAATAATATACAGTAGGTGGAAAAAATAAGTTGCTAGACCTTTTGTTGCCAGACCCATTTTTTCCAATCCTTCTTAAGACTCGTAAAAAAATAACTCCTAATTTTTCTGACTGTACTATAGGAGTACCGTTGTAAGAGAGATAAAGTGTAAATTCTGAGAAGCAATGCTCATTTTTTCTTAATAGTAGAAAAAAGTAGATAGTTTCAAAGTAGAAAAAATAAGTTTCCATGTGGAGATCTTCAGTTATTTTAATAAAAAAGGCAAAAAAAAAATGTAAATTTTTGGTTAGTTAAATAAAAAATAAATTCTGTGACGTATCTTACTATACTGCCGTCCTAAGAAAGAAAGTCACATCTCCATTTTTGTAGTTTTACGATATTTAGCTTTTACGTTTTTTATTTTTCGTTTTTTTACACTAGAAGTGGAGCTGTAGAACGTAGGACACACCAACAGGTACATTGCGAGAATATTAAAAAAATCACACACACTGCGATTGGTAAGGTGATTGCTGTCTATAAGTCGGAAAAACGGGTGTCTCGAAAGGAAATACCAGGGCGCCCAAAAGTTACAACGTCCAGAATTGATTGGCGAATTTTACAGATTTCTGAAGCCGATCCCTTAAAATTGGTGCCAAAAATTAGAGACTCAAGGAGGACAAGGTAGTCCCATCGATTTACACCATTTATAACAGATTACGCAAAGAATTGAAGAACACGTTCGGGTTGCTTGTAAAGTTCCCTGCATAAGCAAAGTAAATATGATGAAGACCTCGAGAATTTTGGCATAACATACTCTGGAGTCAATTATTGGACTAAAGTACTCACATGTCATGGTTTATGTTTGCCGGAAACCAAATGAGAGCCTTTTTTACAGATGTACTCTTCAGCTAAGATGATATTAAGACTGTAGAGTAAGTTCTAATGGTTTGGGGATGCCTATCAGCTTATGGTCCCAAAAAAAATTGTTATATTAGAGGGAAATGTAAACGCTTAGTTGTATCTTAAAATTATGGAAGACACTGCCATTCCTGAAGTTAGACGCTTAATAGGTGTAAAATTCATACTCCAGCAGGATATTGACATTCGACAATTCAAAAACAGTATCTGAGTACCTTTCTTGGCATAATATTAACCTTTTAAGCTGGCCACCACAAAGTCCAGACCTTTCTCTAATAGAGAAACGCATTCTCAGGGCAATGCTCAAAATTTGAGTGGCAGAGGAAAAACCAAAAAACCTTGTGCGAATTGAAAGACAGCTTGATAAAAAACTGGAACAATTTCACGTCTGAAGATTGTTTGCAGCTGGTTAATACCATGCAGAATCGATTGGGACAAATGAGCATGCAAAATGGTGGCCGTTGTGACTATTGAATGTATTGGAAACTTATTTTTTTGCACACTAAAATTGAATTTCTTTTTGGTTTATGTTAAAAAAATTGTCAATGAAATATTGACCCTTATGTTCTTATCTTCTTTATGAGAAACTTTTTGTTAATGAAGTTATGAGTGAATTTAGTTAATTCAGCTATGTTGTATTTAAAAAAAAATTTCTTTACTTAATGGTATCCAGTGGGCCGAAATACTTTGCCCCCAAATCAAAATGGCTTCGATATGCCCCTGACTATAGGGTTTTTTATCTACATTTCATCTTTTTAAACTTATTTTTTCTACATACTGTAAGTCTTGCAGGACTTAGTTAAATTTATTAAACTAAGCTATTACTTGGTTAAATTTCCATTAAATCTTTAACCCGTTCGACCCCAAATTTTTGCCTGTTGTTCAAGAAATTATTTTGGTTAATGAAATTTGAATAATGATTTACTTACTCAAGGAGTGTTTGTGCAAAATTGTATGCCTTCACGCCCCTCCGTTTGGGTCGTAGAGAGAGTTGCTTGTAAGCAACCTTGGGCCAAAGTGGCATAAGTAAATTCAAAGATAGAATTAAATATATAAAGAATTTATATTTTTATTTGAGTTTATTACTAAGCTATGCTGTGCTATGCTTAGAATGACAAAAAACAATTTTTGTGGTGGAGAAGGTAGAAGTGGTCTGTATAGAAGTCGAGCATTTGCAACTGATGTGCCTAGACATCAGTTTTTCTGATGACGATATAAATTTGTTGGATCCTTTCTATCAATAACCTCAGTATCGAAGAAGTCGGTAAAATACTCTACAGGAAACTTCTTTTCCAAACACTTTTTGAAACTTCAAATGGTTTGCATCTTCATCTTAGAACCTTTACGTCGATTTTTTCGCTATTACTGGCTATTACTACAAAATAGTCCAAGAGTCCAACTTCAATGTTCTCTCCTCTTTGTACAATACATATTGTTCCAACATTCAGAAGTTCGATAGCTTTCTCGCGGAAAAGTTCTATCTCTGATTTACGAACTAAAAATGACAAACAGAAGTTTTTAGAGGCCCATGGTTCAGATTTTGCTTCTGTGTTTAAAAAAGAAGAACAGGCCGGAACACATAGAAAGCATGTATGGCATCCATGCTTTTTGAAGCACTTAGCAAGCATTTAAAACATATGTTGTCTGGCAAATTGGTTTGTTTGTTATTGGTTTGGTTTGTTGTTTATCTGTCAATGCCTTGAGACCTGAAAAAAGTTGAAAGTTTGCCAACTTCAATGCGCGCTGTTTGAGCGTCACCCCATAAGCTTTCTTGTTTTCAACTTAAACATCAGATGCTTTAATGCATGCATGCCTTCTATGTGTTCCGGTATAGTGGGTAGTAAGAGTTGCATATCTGGCGGACATATTCGCTCATTTAAATGAGTTCAACAGAAAAATCCAAGGCAAGAATTCTAATATTTTAAAGTCTACACTCTACGTACAGAATCTACAATACCTTCTAAATTAGTCAACATAGTCGAGACATCTTCTTCATCATCTTCACTTTCCTCATCTTCAGATTGATCCCAATCGATCTCCTACATTATTTTAATCTCATCAGTATACAAACTCTCATATGCGGCGTCATAACCAACAAAATATTTTATATCCACTATAGCCCAATGTTGCCCACAGGCAACTTGTGAGTTTCATAAAATCCTTACTTTATATATGAAGAGCACAAATCAAACTTACTTTCCAATTTATATTATGTGATGTATGTAGAATACAGAATACATGTGGCGTCCGTGGCGTAGTTGGTTAAAGTGTGTGGCCGCTATGTCAAAGAACCTGGAGACCCAGGTTCGAACCCCAGCAGCGACAGAAAATTATTTGAATTAAAATAATTTTTCTGTACGGCCGCCACCTCTCTGCAGACAATAGCAAACCTCAGAGAGTAATCAAATGCCATGTAAAGCTTCTTGAGAATAAGAACATTACGTTCATCGCCGTTCGGAGTCGGCGTTAAACATGTAGGTCCATTTCTCGGCCAATTGTGTACAAACTTAATAGCACGCACAACACAATTGATCATAAGAAGTTAGGTCAAAGTCTTTTCAAGGGCTGAAATGGCCAGTTATTTTTTTTTTTTTTTTTATGTACCCAGCAAACCATATCTCGATCGAAAAATTTTACGAAAGTCTAACGGGATCGTTACGATATCTTAATATACAAATACGCGATATCATACCGATAGTACATTTACCAATAGCATTTCGATATCATAACATTACAAATTTCTAGATATCATTACGATATTAAAATAACGATAGCATTGTGATATACTTACGATATCTATATTAAATAAGTACTCGATATCATCACGATAGTATGAACATGATAGCACTGTGATATCGCAACAATATCTAGATTCCAAAAATGCTCGATATAATTTCGTTAGTACCGATATTTAGATGAAATAAACGTCCCTAGGACTTACTTATTTACGTACGCTTATATTATTATGATGAGTTACCAAGAGAGGGGTTGTTGTGTATCTAGAATATACCTACTGTGAAAATATATGACAAATGTCACTTAAATTTACTTTTTTATTTTTAGTTGACTTTTTTTTTAAATGAAATTTTGTTACTATATAAAAAATTTGTTTACTCTTTATTTTTATTTTTACTTTTTAGTCTTAAAGGTTTATTTAATACGATCAAAACCGCCTAAAACATTTTTACTAACATGTAGGCGGTTATATTTTCCTAAATAACCACGTACTCGAAAAAAATGTACTGGAACAGTTTTAGCTGAATCCACCTAGTAGTTTTGAAGATATAGCATTTTTAATGATTGTGGGCGTTTAAATGGCGTGTGGCCAAAGTTTTTCCTAAGCCTCATCTTATACTTAAAGGAAATTTGCTGCCAAAATTTAACCTGAATCGGCATTGTACCTTCGGTGATTTAGCATCTTTATTAGTTTGTGGGCGGTAAAAATTTAATCATAATATTGCATTGTCACCGGACTTGTATATGCATGTTTAACCTCAGCTTAATCAGACACCAACAAGTCGAGAAATCGTTTGCATATTTTTACGGTCATGAGAACGAAGCAAATGTAATAAAAACTTATAAAAAGCAGTTATAAAATTAAAAGGTATAATTCGAAACGCATCAACCTGTCCCTATTTTTTCTATACGTTCCAATTGGTACTTTATTTGTACTTTTATTAATAAAATTTTTTTGTTGCTATTACAGGAAACTATCTCTCAAATCAATCGTTTTGATTTATCGATTATTTCTATACTTTGAATTTGCTTGTTGCCATCAATAGTGACCATCACTATATAAATATATTTATAATTTATTTATAAATAAATAAATACAACCATAGCTTTGCGTTGTAGTGTTTATAAACATATAAAATACTTGAATTTATTTTACCTTATATTTATGTTTTGAATTTAAAAATGTTAAAAAAAAAAAAAATTTGTACTTCAAAAATTTTCATTTTTAAAATTCATTGAAAAAAATTTGTTCGCATAAAAAGTGATTCAATAAAATTTATAAAATAATTTATATAAAATAAATAAAAGTTATCAGTGCACCAAATTGTTTGCGAAATTGATGAAATAGAAGCTAATTGTGGTTTTGCCATCAAGTAAGTGCTTTGCTTTACATTCACAAGGGAACTTGTGAAATAATAATTGCGTGATTGTGGAATTAGATTTAATTGAAAAAACGAAATGTCTTATAGTGCAAAAAAGGCACTATAACAACAGGTAAAATAGTTTTTTAACATTTTTAGTTATTGACATTTTTGTAAACTAATTTTTTTACAGCTGACTCTCCGGATCGATTTGATTACCTTTCTGAGAATTTGACTAAAATTGATGAAAAAATTGACAAGGCAATAAAACTTCTTGGCAGGCTCACTGAAGAAGTTCATCAGTTGAAAAAAGATGTTAAGAAAATGCCAACTACCACACAAGAAAAACCAAAAAATATTATTCCGGAATCTGCATTTCTTGATTTTATCGATTTTATTAAATTTGAAGATCAGCTTAAAGATATTGAAAATTTTCAATGTCTTGTAAGTTTAAGTTTGCTATTTACTACTCGAAATTTTTTAACTTTTGTTTTGTAGGTCCAAAACTTTGCATTAATAAATGCGAAATTCAACAGAGAGTTTGTTAGCAAATGCTGAAGATGCATTTTAACGGATGACGCTGCGAAACATTTTTGTTGGAAAGGAACGACAGCTAAAATGTCAGTTCGAAAACTTGCAACAACACTAGCAATAGAAAGTATGCCTATAATTTTTTTTAAATTTTTTAACTTTTTAATTTCTACTAATTTTTTGCCGGTGCCTTTAGAAACAAGTACCCGAACGATTCAGCTACAGTTTTTGAAGAAAAAACAAACAAATTTTATCTTTATGCGAGCGACAGGCAAACAAAGATTAACAAATATCGCTTAAATGCTAAATCAAAGTCTTAGAGTACAAACATAGTGCAAGCGTTTGAGCGTTTCGTTGCTGTACTGTGCTGAAAAACACTTGAGAGCAATACAGTACGCAAGTCATGAATCTCTTTTACCCCAATGTGTTTTTCAGCACAGCACAGCAGCGAAACGCTCATATGCTTTCACTATTGTGATTTTCGATTGCAAGTAGAATAGAACACAATCGATTGAGTCGCTTAAATTTAATTTTGGTATTGTGTAACTCGATCGTCAAAAATATAAACTCTTGTGCTTACTGAATTTTAAGCAGATGTGGCTTCTGCATTAGTAGAACCAACCGCGCAAGTTGCTTTTTTTTTGCTTACAATCTTTGAACTTTGAAAAAAAAAACAAAATCTTTGAACTTAAATGTATTTCATCTGTTTCTGTATATACATAGTTAGTACTTAATTTCCATTAAATTATTATTATTTAATTATTATTAATTAATTTTTATTAATATTCTTTATATTACAATAAAAATTAACGAAGATACAAATTTTCATTTTCTTGTTATTTTTCTTAATACTAATCGAAAACTTAATGACAATACATAATTATTTTTAAAAAATATAGTATCGAAACGATATTATTTGCAAAAATATTTGCAATATCGGTTTATAATATGTTCTCGATATCGTTTACGATATGTCAATTTTTATCGAAAACAGCACTTTCTCGACATCATAAAGATATCGTCTCGTGTATCGTTCTCGATAGAAACTATCACCTTTGCGATATCATCTCGATATCGAAACGACATTGAAATTTCCATATCGTTTCGATTGAAATTTCAATATCGTTTCGATATCGCAATTAATATGTTCTCGATATCGTTTACGATATGTCAATTTTTATCGAAAACAGCACTTTCTCGACATCATAAAGATATCGTCTCGTGTATCGTTCTCGAGGATCTCGCTACCACCTCGGATTACATCAACCCGAAAATAGAGTTTCGGCAGAACATGTCATTCTCCTTTCCAAAAAGAGAAGAATGGGATTCGAACCACCCTTTCAGTGAACACGACATCCAGATCTTCACTGATGGATCCAAAATGGAGAATGGCACGGGGGCCGGAGTCTACTGCAGTGCACTACAATTATCCTTGTCATACAGACTACCAGATTACTGTAGTGTCTTTCAAGCAGAAATTTTCGCGATCGAAAAAGCGGCTACGACAATCCTAACAAAGAACATCAATCCATCAAGGATAACAATCTTTGTGGACAGTCAAGCTGCGATAAAAGCACTCCGCAGCGAAACAACAAATTCGAAATCTGTACTGAGCTGCCGACAAGCTCTCATCAGAATGAGTCCTCCCCACAAGATTAATATCTGCTGGGTCCCCGGTCACCGTGACATAGAGGGAAACGAAATAGCAGACAGATTGGCAAGAGAGGGCTCAGAACTGGAAAGAAGTTCTGCGATCGGGTCGATTATGGCTCCAATCGGAGAATTTAAGAAGAGAATGAATGACAAAGCCAGAAATAACACAAACAACTCCTGGTCAAACAGGGACGACTGTGCTATCTCTCGCCACCTATGGCCTAAACTCTGCGAAAAAAGGACCCAATCCCTACTTTCAATGAGTAAAAATGAAACTCGCATCCTAGTAGGAGTCCTCACGGGGCACTGTCGTATAGGCACAATGGCCTCGAGACTGGGAATTCCGCACCCAGACTTCTGCAGAAGCTGTGGAGATGTCGAGGAAACAGAAACCATCAAACATCTGCTCTGCGAGTGTCCTAACCTCCAACAACGCCGACTTCGCCACATGGGAAGCAGAGTGTACGGAGAACTGCAGGAGCTCGTAGATGTACCACTGATGGATCTTTTCAAATTTATACGGAGCACCGGTTGGTTCAACCAACCTCGCTCCAGTGACTAACAAGACTTAGGTGTTTTGACATTTTTAGGACCACAGATATAGGGAACCACAATGGACCAATAGGCCCCCGTGCAGGCAACGTTAGGTTGCCCCTCCCTTCTAACCTAACCTAACCTAACCTATCGTTCTCGATAGAAATTATCACCTTTGCGATATCATCTCGATATCGGAACGATATCGTTTGGTTTGCTGGGTAGAATACAGTATTTATGTTAAAAAAAATTTTATTGTTTATTTTATTATTTTATTATAATTAGCGACAATTTCACTTCTCTCTTCACTCTTCCAAAGATAGCAGGCATAGTAACAGTAAATTTTGCATCATTGTTTTTTAGCTATAAGACGACAAACATGTGAAATTGCTCTCAGACAACGTTGGGGTCGAAAGGGTTAAAGTTTATTTACTATCTAGTTTTCTTAAATAAAAAATTAAAAAAAATGTGAAAAAAGCTCTAGAAAATATCTTGATATTTATCGACTGTTCTTCTTTTCTTAAATTGATTTATTCACAATATCATTCCTAGATATGCTAATGTCCTGATATCCTTATAAAGCACTGATATAGATTGTTTTCACACTATTTTTTTATGAACTTGCTATCACGGCCCTCTGTTTTTTTTACTCAGTCTCCCCGCCCTAGTGGCAAAACGGAAGTATTACTTAAGCGACTGAAGTGAAAATAAATCACTGCCGAGTAGAGTACAAAATAAAGGACATCAGACAAGTATACAAAACAAGCCACTCACAGCATAAAGTCGACACACATGAGAAATATAATAAAAAAAGCGTTTGCATTTTTATGAACTTTTCCAATAAACAACAGCAACAGCAAAAACAACAACAAATACACATAAGTACACAGAGCGGAAGCTTGAACATAATGTTTTATTGCAGTAACTGTCCGAATATTTAAGCTGTTGTTGCTTTTGCTGCCGTATTTTTTTTTTGGAATGTTTTTAAAAAATAGCCATACAGCGTGCAACAAATAAGCGCAAAAAAAAAACAAAAAAAAAAATTAGCAAAAAAGTTTATCAATTGTTTGCTTTATGCGACGCCAACAACATGAAGAACAACTCAAGCAGCCCTTCAGCAGGACTTTCAAGTGCTCGAATGTCATGTTTCCTGTTTATGCTGATAAAACGGCTGAATAAAAAAGGAGAACAAAACTAAATAAATCTGCTGCCAATAAATTCTTCTTGCTTGTGTTTTTTTTATAGCTCTACCAACGAATTTGGGGTGATTTTTCCATATTTCTACACTGCCTACTGGGTGCTTGATCCTGTATTTTTTTTCTTTTATTCTACTACTTTGTGCTTCTTGCTCCTTGCTATTCAAGGCAATGTGAGTGCTTGCGATGTTGTTGGTCTTGCTGTCGCTGTTGTAAATGTGCATGTGTAAAGGATATCCTTGACATATCCTGTCGATGTTGACACTTTGTTTGAAGTGCGTGTGTTTTTTATTTATACGCACTCGTATTTATTTTGCTACTGTTACAGATTTCCATCTAAGGACTGTTTGAATGAATTGTTGTTATTGATTCGCTTATCCTGCTGCTTGTCCTCTAAATTAGCTAGATGCAAACAGTGCAGGGAATATTAATCAAGACAATGAGATCATTTGATACTTTAGGATAGTTTCTTCTGTGATTTTTCATCAGCTCACATTTTCGCGTTCTTATTGCAGAATGTTTGAGTCAAATTACTGTCAAGGATTCTATTCAAATTCGCGTTATATATTATTTTGCACCTGACGGAAATTCGTTGTGTTGCGTATAAAGCATTTAATGGTGATGTATTCGAATAAGAGATATTTTAATCGTTATGCTTTTCCTTTAAGAAATTTTGTAGAAATGGGTTTTATTGTGTTTCTCCTGAAATTGTATGTTTTTTTTTTGTACATTGAAAATTAAATGGGGGCGTTTTGAAATTTTTCATGGTCCTGATAATTTTGCGAGGGTTTCAACGCTATATTCGAGTGGTTCATCACATTTTCCATGAATATTTGGATGTGAAAAAGGCATCCGTGCGATGGGTGCACACGCGATTATAAGCCCAGCTGTGTGACCACCTCAAAGAAGTGTTTGGTTGTGTTCAAACGTAATTCGGAGGAGTGTTTGCACCGTTTTGTTACCGTAGATGAAATATGGAAATATCAGAACACATCAGAGTTCAATGAACAGTCGAAGCAGTGGACTTTTCCATGTGAATGTGCACCAAAGAAGCCCAATGTGGGTCTATCGGCCAGAAAGGACATGTGCACAATTTTTTGGGATGCATGTGGAGTTATTCACAGCGATTACTTTGAAATTGAAAAGGGCAAAACGATCACTGGCAAGCACGTCCACAGGGGGGAGTAGGGGGGAAGGGAGTGCACCTGGACAGGAAAAATGTCACATGTTTTTATTTATGTGTATGTGTATGTGTTACATTTTCATATCATCATTTCCATATGCGTACACACCAATGCATACCTTTTGTCCATCCCTTCAAAAATTCCTGCGGACTCCTATGAACACCGACGAATACTATTCACACCTGTAGATAGATTTTGGCGAAAAAAAGTGCTCTCGTCTCCTATGACAACTTATCAGCGCACACGTCTGTAGTCGCCTTGGTAAATATCCATAAATTGGACTTCGAACTGCTATCCCATCCACCATATTCTCCAGATTAAGCCCCCTGCGAGTATTTTCTATTTCCAAATCAGAAAAAATGGCGGTAAGACTTCTTGGCGATAAGAAACTTGGGTGGTATAAAGAGGTTATCATTGAAACAAATGCATATTTTGGTCATCTTGATAAAACCTATTATTTGGAAGGAATAAAAACGCTGGACTAGATGTATCCCTCTAAAAGAAGGCTATGTTGAGAAATGAAATACTATTTCACAAAAAAAAGGGTCACTGTGCCCTGGACACACCCGTAGGTTTTGACGTGATAGTGTTTCTTTACCCTGGTCCTTCTTCTTGTTCCTATCTTTTTCTTTGTTCCCAAATTTATCCTCATCCTCTTGCTATTTCTTTATTTGTTCTAATAATTTTCCTACTTTATGTCCAAATTCTTGTTTTAATCCATGAGCAAATTCTTAACTTAATCCTGGGTTTTAGGTATGTCTAAATCTTTGTCCTAATCCATATCCTAATTCTTGTCCTTTTCCGATTTCATTCTGTTATTTTATTATTTGTTTCGTTGTTATTGGTGGCGGTCGTGGCATAGTGGGTAGAGTGTGTGACCCATACGCCAGAGAACCCTGGTTCAATTCCATCCGACACAGAAAGTTTTTTCAATTGAATTCATTTTTCTGTTCGGCCTTCACCTCTCTGCAGACAATGGCAAACCTCAGAGAGTAAATAATGCCATGTAAAGCTTCTCGAGAACATGCACTTTAGCCGTTCGGAGTCGGCATAAGACTAGTAGGTCCAGTTCTCGATCAATTGTGTTCAAACATTTAATTAAACGCACAACACAATTTGATCATAAGAAGTTCGGTCAAAGTCCTTTCAAGGGCTGAAATGGCCAGTTTATTTTTATTTTTTTTTTGCGTTGTTATTGCTGTTGTTATTGTTGTTGTTTTTGTTGTTGTTGTTGTTGTTGTTTTGTTTTTGTTTTTGCTTTTCTTTCTATTATAAATTAATAATTAGTAATAAATGCAACAATAACGCATTTAGGTAACGTAAGGCGGTTCGCTGAGGAGCCTCATGAAGCCGTAATTTTTTTTTATATTTTCATCATGTGCCCGAAGATCTCACCTTCATTTTCGTTCCATAAAATTTACTGTTGCACCAGTACTGACAGAGTTAAAATTTCATGCAACGTTTTTTCATGGTTGTATAATGCAGTAAAACATTATGTGGTTGCCACCCTGAAATTATTACGATAAGAATTTTTTTATATTTTAGTTGTAAGGCTTAATAGCACATCTATGTTGTAGTTAAATAAAGTTTACCGTAACACAGCTCCTGAGGGAGTAATAATTCTATGCAACGATATTACATTTTTGTTACATAAGCTGCTATCTTCACGACCTGACGACGTCAGAATTTTTTCCTTATTTTTGTCGTAAATTCAAATATAAATTATTTATTTTTCTTTTCAAACATTTATCGTAGCTTATACACGCACCGAGTATTAATTGAATGCAACGCCGTTGCCTGAATGTTGCATTATCGATCTTTGAACGATTCTTTCTGGGTCAAATAATAAATAAATAAAGTCAGAAATTTTTTGTCTAATTTTCATATGAAAACTTAGAGCAGACCCCTATTGGTGTATCATATTTTTTATCATAGCTCTTATACTCATCGAGTAATAATTCCATGTAACAAATTAACAGTTGCGTTGCTTAAGTAGCTCTCACCACGCCCCGATGACGTTTTAAATTTTGTTTTTATTTTTATAATAAAGTTACTTGTGGCGTCCCTGGCGTAGTTGGTTAAAGTGCGTGGCCTCTATGTCAACGAACCTGGAGACCGGGGTTCGAATCCCAGCAGCGACAGAAAATTATTTGAATTAAAAATGATTTTTCTGTACGGCCGCCACCTCTCTGCAGACAATGGCAAACCTCAGAGAGTAATCAAAATGCCATGTAAAGCTTCTTGAGAACAAGAACAGTCCATTCATCGCCGTTCGGAGTCGGCGTTAAGCCTGAAGATCCGGTTCTCGGTCAATTGTGTACAAACTTAATAACACACACAACATAATTGATCATTAGGTCAAAGTCCTTTCAAGGGCTGAAATGACCAGTTATTTATTTTTTTATTTTTAATAAAGTTAAAGAATTAACCTTTACGGTCATTCCATTATATAAGTCATGGCACCTATACTCAGCGAGTAACAATTCAATGCAATGCCTTTTTCAACTTTTTTGAAAACATGCGCTGTAAAACGTAACTTTTTCACGTCAAAAAGTACTTTTATCCAAATGTCACTGACTTATCAAATTGCCCTCGTATTAAGTAACCTCCATTTTACGAGGCAAATATGATTGTTTTTAGTCCACATGTACATACAATGCACGAGTATTCAACTCGTCAAACATATTCTCAATATTTTTCTTCGGGTACTGATTAAAGTGAATAAAAAATGAAACAAATTAAAAATGTACTTTGTATAAAAAATACAATCGCAAAAAAACAAAAAATAACAGCAAACAATTTAATTAACAGATTTGGAACTCAAGATATTCGCATGAATAAATATGTTGAGCATAACGTAGCAAGACCAGCTGAACAAAAATAATGCCAAACATGTTTTAAGATTAAAGCCAAGACGATGTGATTGGATTGTTGGTAACGCATGCGCATGCGTTGGAGTCAAAAAACACGTTGGTGCATTGCGCTGCAAGCCAACAAGATCTCCCTGCCAATCGCCCACTGCACTGCAACCAGCCACTAAAGGTTTGCGCATTAAAAATGATGCCGATGCACTTGCAATGAATTTTCTTATCTTGCGATAAAAATCTAATGTTGGCAATATGGAAAAAGTAACAACAACAACGACAACAAAATAGGCATAAAAAACATGTATTAATAATAAGAAAATACATAATTTTTTGTTGAGCTTTTAAGCAGTGCGGCGGCACACTTTATCACAACGCTATGTGCGAGTAGAAGTGTAAGCATGTGTATGAGTGTTTGAGTAAGTGTGTGGTTGTAGCATGTGTGCATTTCAGCCAAAGTCCGCAAGTGATTTGCAATTTGCAGATGTTGCGATGTGAAAATTAATTTCATGTCTATAAGGAATTTTTAATTAACTCGAAAAGCACTTTTTGTTGTTGGTGTTGTAGTTGGTTTTGTTGGTGATGTTTGTCATGATGTTGTTGTTGTTGTTGTAACGGCTGCAATTGCACTCGCAACTTGCTACTGCTTCAAAAGTTAAAAAACTTAGCAACTTATGCTCAGATTTCTTAAAGCTGTTAAAAGTTATTAAGTGAATTTTTTACAATTATTTTTTCGCCTCAAATCTTTAGCTTCTTGCTTAGGTTCTTCATTGAATATGAAGCTAAAATTGTTTTGTGCCATGTAGCAATTAATAGTTTTTGAGGATATTTATCTACTCAACAAAAGTAAGTCACATAATGATGTCTCTTATCATAATCCCTTGATGTCCCATTCAGAAAATTAACATCTCCTCTTAATTTAAGAAAATTAAATTAACAATGCTCTTAACAATATTTAAAACCCATTGTTCCTTTACAACAGTGGTGCGCAAGAAATTTAAAGCGCGGCCGATTCGTAAAAAAACAAACACAAAATGTTACTCTTCGTTACGTTTGGTAAAAAATCACACAAAAAACAAAAAAAAGGTACGGTAGTTTCGACTATGTCGTAAGACAAGACTTAGAATTATTCAATTCGATTTTGATGACTCTTTTTTAAAAAATATTAAGCAAAATATTTATTCCATACACCTGAGCATATGACCTTTAAGAGAGTGCCGGAGAGGGTTAATATGTATGACCGACCCCATTACTGTTGCAAAAGGACTATTTTTGCCTTTGACACCTATTCCCTCCGACCACTCCTTAGGGGGTTCCCATACAAATTTTACTGTGTTTGTGCCGGAAAGGGTTAATATGTACCGCCGACTCCCATTACTTATGCAAAAGGAACATTTTTGCCTTCAACACCTATTTCCTCTGACCACTCCTTAGGGGGCTCCCATACAAATTTTATGGTTTTTGTTTATTTATTCCATACATCTGAGCATATGACCTTTAAGAGAGTGCCGGAGAGGGTTAATATGTATGATCGACCCCCATTACTTTTGCAAAAAGAACATTTTTGCTATTGACACCTATTCCCTTCGATCACTGTTTAGGGGGCTCCCATACAAATTTTATGGTTTTGTCGATAAAACCGGAAACTGTCGATAAATAGGTAGCAAGTTTAAGCAAACAAAAACATCAAATGTTGGCTTTATACAGGGTGGCGCACGAATCGTGCTACAAGAACAAAACGTTATAACTTTTTTTCTAATCAATGTATTTAATTTTTTTTCTTTTTTTGTATAGATAATTCAATTTTATTTTATTTAACTAATTGGTTTTGAAAATGATAGACCGTAAATGACCTCCATGCTCATTCACGCATATGCGACACCTGATCAGAAAATTATTCATTGTGTCCTGGAGGGTAGCTGTCGGGATCGCCTCAATTATTGTTGTAATGGACTGCTTCAATTCAGTCAAATTCCTTGGTTTCGTTTTATACACCTCTTGCTTGACATAACCCCATAAAAAAAAGTTTGGCGCGGTGAGGTCAGGTGACCTTGGGGGCCAGCGGAAAGTGGTGTTTCTAGATATTAATTTATTTGGAAATTTTCGTTGGAGCTCCGCCATAGCCGGTCTGGCTATATGTGAACTTGCTCCATCTTGATGGAACCAAATGCTGTTAAAAGGGATACGTCTTCGCCGCAGTTCTGGGTAAAAAAACTTTCTCAACATGTTTAAATTACGGTCCCCATTTACGGTTACTGTTACACCGTTTTCCTCGAAGAAGTATGGCCCGACAATGCACCTTGATGAAACTGAGCACCACACAGTGACACGTTCTGGGTGCAGTTCCGTCTCATACTGCAATTTTGCTAGTTTACATTGCCGTTTAGATCAAAATGGGCTTCATCAGACATAAACAAGCAATTTATTAAGTTGTTGTCTTCTTCGGCCATTTGAATCATTTTTTGGCAAAATTCCAGACGAATAGGCAAATCCAGAGGGTTTAATTTGCTTGTAATTTGGAGTTTGTATGGAAACAAGTTTAAGTCATCTTGAATTATCCGTTGTAATGACCGTCTGCTAACTCCAATTTGTGCCGATAAGTTTCGTGTCGAAACGCGTGGATTTGCCTGGATTGCCGATGCTACAGCCGCGATTGTGTCTTGCACCCGAACATAGGGATCTCGATGGTACGGTCTGCGTGCGATGCTTCCAGATTCGGCAAACATGTTTACCAACCTCATAATGGTCCATCTACTCGGGGGAGTGCCGCCAAACTCCCTTCTATATTCCCTTTCAACGGAAATGATGGACTGTAAAGTATGGTACCGCTGCACTACCCAAATTCTCTTTTCGGTATCCCAAGCATCCATTTTAGTAAATCTAAATACTAATCTGCAAAATAAAAAAAAAAAAAATAAGCCGATTACTCACACAAAAAAAAAAAGTTATTTCGTTTTGTTTTTGTAGCGTGATTCGTGCGCCACCCTGTATTTCATGTAATTGTGTAAAATTTTTATAAGTTACATGAATTTTTGTCGCATTGAGGATCAAGTAGACCAACAAGTGCTAACATCAACATTGTACGATCAGTACTTTAGGCCCACCAAAGGCTCAAAAAGTTATATAAATACCGACACCTGATCACTATCAACCACCCTACTTACCTCCAAGAATGACGTATTCTACGTCAAAAAAACAATAACAATGCAATAAAATCACATGTCATGAAATATAGATCGACACACAAGCAACGGGACAATCAGCTTCAGCATCGACATCATCGAGTGTGCGTTTTTTTATTTTGGCTTTGCATGCATTTGTTTTTGTAAAGTTCGCTGGAAAATGTGCTGAACACTGAACTAGTGCGGTTTGTGTTGTTGTTTTTGCAGGCGGTCTTTGAAGCGGGCCACTACGTGGGCATACAAGAAGGGAAGCACAACTCAAAATATCCCAAGTTTCGACACAGAGTTTTGCCTGTCAATTTTATGTTTTGTCCTTAAAAAGGGAGATGAGTGGATAATTTTGTGTTAATGGTCATGTTCACTACGAGTTATTTTGTGTGAAGAAGAATGTAGTTGGCTGCGCCACCAACAAAATCATCTTATCTTTGTCTAAGTTAAGTTATTCTTCTTCATATTTCTAATTCTAATTCTCCCAATCCTCAACCAAATCCTTTACCTTGTCCTTGTCCTAACCTTTTTCTAATCCTTGTCATAAATCTGGTTCTAATCCTTATCCTAATCCTTTTCCTAGTCCATATCTATATATAAATAGGCGTAGGTAGGAACAGTTAAGAACCATTTTCTCCCGTGTTTCTCAAGCGATTTGGATAATTTTTTTTTAAAATCAATAAGAGTAGGGAGAAGGAGTGCACCGAATATCTGTGGTAAGCGTGGCACATCCCATACAACCCAAATTTGCAATATCGAATAACTTTAGAGTCATAGATCATACAGCCTTGGAAATCGGTATTCGACCTCAAATGACACGTTCCATTTCACTGGTTACATTTTATGGGCGTTGAAAGAGGGGCTTGGTACTTTTCAGCAGCCCAAATTTTCGGTATAACTTTCTAGGAACTATAGGTCACAAATCAATGAAACTCAGTGTGAACTTCCTATTTAGTCGTGTTCTTCGACTGGAAAAATTGAAAAAGCATTAGATAAGAGGGCGTGGCACCACCCAAACAAAGTTTTTATATCGAAATGCCGTATAACAATGAAACTCAATATGGAGTTTCCACTTGGTGATATCCTTCTACTAGAAAGTAGTATATGGGAAGTAGGGTATTGGGAAGGGCATTGGACAAAGGGGTGTGGCTCCGCATATATAAAACAAATTTTTGATATCGAATAGCTTTGAAAGTAAGTCATAGAACATGGAAACTCAGAATGGAGTTACTATTTTGTGATTTCCTGCTGGTGGTGCGTATGGTGCGGTATAAGTTCGGTTACATTCGGACATGAGTGAAGAAAGAAAAAAATAATGTTTTCAATAAAAATACAAAAAAAAAAATCAATTCTTTAATGGTTGAATTTCGACCAAAGGCGATACTAGTATTAATTATTGTCCAAGTTCTACTTTTTTATATATTTTTATTTTCATATTTGTATGTTTTTGTGGTTTTTGTTATATTTTTGTGTTGTTGAGGTTTTGTGTTTTTGTATTTTTGTGCTTTTATGTTTTTGTGCTTTTGAGTTTTTGTGTTTTAGTGTTTTAGCGTTTTTGTTGTTTTTTTTGAGTTTTTAGGTTTTTGTATATTTGTGTTTTAGTGTTTCTGTATATTTGTGTTTTTGTGTTATCGTGTTTTTGTGTTTTGTGTTTTTGGGCTTATATGCTTTTGTTTTTTGTGTTTTTATATTTTTGTGTTGTTATGTTTTTTGTGTTTTTCTGATTTTGTGTTTTTTGGTTTTGTGATTTTGTGTTATTGTGTTTTTGTTTGGTTTTGCGATTTTGTGTTATTGTGTTTTTCTGTTTTTGTGTTTTTGTTTTTGTCATTTTGTGTTTTTTTGTGTCTTTGTATTTTTGTGTTTCGTATTTTTGTGTTTTTATATTTTTGTGTTGTTATGTTTTTTGTGTTTTTCTGTTTTTGTGTTTTTTTGGTTTTGTGATTTTGTGTTATTGCGGTTTTTTTGGTTTTGTGATATTTTGTTTTTTGTTTTTGTGTTTTAGTGTTTTAGTGTTTTATTGTTTTAGTGTTTTAGTGTTTTAGTGTTTTAGTGTTTTAGTGTTTTTGTGTTTCGTATTTTTGTGTTTTTATATTTTTGTGTTGTTATGTTTTTGTGTTTTTCTGTTTTTGTGTTTTTTTGGTTTTGTGTCATTGCGGTTTTTTTGGTTTTGTGATATTGTGTTTTTTGTTTTTTTGTTTTTGTGTTTTTGTGTTTTAGTGTTTTTGTGTTTTTGTGTTTCGTATTTTTGTGTTTTTATATTTTTGTGTTATGTTTTTTGTGTTTTTCTGTTTTTGTGTTTTTTTGGTTTTGTGATTTTGTGTTATTGCGGTTTTTTTGGTTTTGTGATATTGTGTTTTTTTGTTTTTTGTTTTTGTGTTTTAGTGTTTTAGTGTTTTAATGTTTTTGTGTTGTTGTGTTTTTGTTTTTGTGTTGTTGTGTTTTTGTGTTTTTGTGTTTTTGTGTTTTTGTGTTTTTGTTTTTGTTTTTGTTTTTGTTTTTGTTTTTGTTTTTGTTTTTGTTTTTGTTTTTGTTTTTGTTTTTGTTTTTGTTTTTGTTTTTGTTTTTGTTTTTGTTTTTGTTTTTGTTTTTGTTTTTGTTTTTGTTTTTGTTTTTGTTTTTGTTTTTGTTTTTGTTTTTGTTTTTGTTTTTGTTTTTGTTTTTGTTTTTGTTTTTGTTTTTGTTTTTGTTTTTGTTTTTGTTTTTGTTTTTGTTTTTGTTTTTGTTTTTGTTTTTGTTTTTGTTTTTGTTTTTGTTTTTGTTTTTGTTTTTGTTTTTGTTTTTGTTTTTGTTTTTGTTTTTGTTTTTGTTTTTGTTTTTGTTTTTGTTTTTGTTTTTGTTTTTGTTTTTGTTTTTGTTTTTGTTTTTGTTTTTGTTTTTGTTTTTGTTTTTGTTTTTGTTTTTGTTTTTGTTTTTGTTTTTGTTTTTGTTTTTGTTTTTGTTTTTGTTTTTGTTTTTGTTTTTGTTTTTGTTTTTGTTTTTGTTTTTGTTTTTGTTTTTGTTTTTGTTTTTGTTTTTGTTTTTGTTTTTGTTTTTGTTTTTGTTTTTGTTTTTGTTTTTGTTTTTGTTTTTGTTTTTGTTTTTGTTTTTGTTTTTGTTTTTGTTTTTGTTTTTGTTTTTGTTTTTGTGTTTGTTTTTGTTTTTGTTTTTGTTTTTGTTTTTGTTTTTGTTTTTGTTTTTGTTTTTGTTTTTGTTTTTGTTTCTATTTTTGTTTTTGATTTTGATTTTGATTTTGATCTTGATTTTGATTTTGATTTTGATTTTGTTTTCGTTTTTGGTTTTTGTTTTCAGGAGACTTCAGAACTATCCATTGACATTGATAAAAACATATCCACTCTAAATCCTTTCGTTTGGGTTTGGTATGGGAATTGGAATCAAGGAATCTGCAAAGATCCTATTTCAGCATTGGTTGCAATTTGAAAACATGTATCCGTTTGGAAATTGGCATTGGTAATAATAAAGGGTGATTTTTTTGAGGTTATGATTTTCATGCATTAGTATTTGACAGATCACGTGGGATTTCAGACATGGTGTCAAAGAGAAAGATGCTCAGTATGCTTTGACATTTCATCATGAATAGACTTACTAACGAGCAACGCTTGCAAATCATTGAATTTTATTACCAAAATCAGTGTTCGGTTCGAAATGTGTTTTATCGACAAATTTTGTTCAGCGATGAGGCTCATTTCTGGTTGAATGGCTACGTAAATAAGCAAAATTGCCGCATTTGGAGTGAAGAGCAACCAGAAGCCGTTCAAGAACTGGCCATGCATCCCGAAAAATGCACTGTTTGGTGTGGTTTGTACGCTGGTGGAATCATTGGACCGTATTTTTTCAAAGATGCTGTTGGACGCAACGTTACGGTGAATGGTGATCGCTATCGTTCGATGCTAACAAACTTTTTGTTGCCAAAAATGGAAGAACTGAACTTGGTTGACATGTGGTTTCAACAAGATGGCGCTACATGCCACACATCTCGCGATTCTATGGCCATTTTGAGGGAAAACTTCGGAGAACAATTAATCTCAAGAAATGGACCGGTAAGTTGGCCACCAAGATCATGCGATTTGACGCCTTTAGACTATTTTTTGTGGGGCTACGTCAAGTCTAAAGTCTACAGAAATAAGCCAGCAACTATTCCAGCTTTGGAAGACAACATTTCCGAAGAAATTCGGGCTATTCCGGCCGAAATGCTCGAAAAAGTTGCCCAAAATTGGACTTTCCGAATGGACCACCTAAGACGCAGCCGCGGTCAACATTTAAATGAAATTATCTTCAAAAAGTAAATGTCATGGACCAATCTAACGTTTCAAATAAAGAACCGATGAGATTTTGCAAATTTTATGCGTTTTTTTTAAAAAAAAAGTTATCAGGCACTTAAAAAATCACTCTTTATAAGTGGAAACTGAAGTTGCACTGTTAACAGCTAAATTTTCAAAATATATGGAATTTATATAAAAAGCTGGTTTATTTCTTAAAGTTGTATAAAAGCCATTATTTTTCTATGGATACCAAACATAACTATCGGCACATGAACTGAAACAGAACATTACTTTACGCTTTTTTTAATTTGAATACGTAAAAAAAAATTTTGTGTGTTGTTGTGGGTAACCTAATTTCAACCGCGTCTCGTGGTTTTTTTGCTTTAACGACTTCTTTCATATCCACAACGCAACACAATCAATAGCAAGCAAATTATAAAATAAAAAAAAACATAAAAGAATGATTTTAAATAAATTTTCAATTGTATTCCGGCGCACAGGCGTCTCTCATTAGTTGTCTAATTTACGACTGTCAACAAGGACGACACCCCCGGGCACAGTGACAGTGACACACGCTCCAACGCCCGCACCAATAAGCACCCTAACACACACTAGATTAATGTAAGACACAGATCCATACACACACACACATACACACACGCACTCAAACATTCTTCCATAAGCGGCTTTAAAGCTTGTCTCGCCGCTTCTGTCGTTCGAGTGCCTCATTTTTCAATTTTGAATGTGTTTTTGCTCTGTTTTTGATAACCATGCATTATACTAGCGTATTTCTTAGTGATGTCCTGTCCTCCTGAACCGCACGTATGTGTGTCTCTGCGTGTGCTTGTGTGTTGC
The DNA here is from genome assembly GCA_943735915.1 of Pherbina coryleti. Classification (NCBI taxonomy): domain Eukaryota; kingdom Metazoa; phylum Arthropoda; class Insecta; order Diptera; family Sciomyzidae; genus Pherbina; species Pherbina coryleti. Next base: position 18,783,036 of record OX030951.1, read on the forward strand.
CACTCTGCAAGTGGCCAACGAAGCGGATGCACTTTAATTTGGTTACAATTGTGAAGATTGCGTCGTCATTGCGCGAGAGTCTTTTTATTCACAGCCATGAAAAATCGAAACATTATTTTAATATCCACAATGAAACAACAACAACAACAACAACGCAAATAACTGCCATTCAGGCTGACACTAATGTGTCAAAGGTCACGTGACCTTTTCGGTGACAGCATTAATTTTATTTGGCTTTCTTTTGGGAAGTGAAATGAGGTCCTTACTATTGTCGGTTTTCTCTTTTCGCTTTCTACCCTGCCCTAATAATTTTTTTAATTTGAGTCGGAAGTATTGGAAAAACTTTAATTGTAGAGTAAAAACTTAATGGATTTTATTTCATTTAGAATAAAAATTCATCAAATCGTTAAGCTTAAATTTGCAACCTAATGAATATGAATATGAATATGAATATGAATAGCCGCACATAAGATTCCTTTAGCTTCAATACATTAAGCCGAGATTATTCAGTGAATTCATTCTCAATTTAAAGCTGACACCCATCCATCATGCCAGCGGATTCATTGCTGACGATGCTGCTTTAGGGAATGGCGCACGGCACAACGAACCGTGTGATCGGCGGCAACTTTTAACTTAATACTTTAAACAATTTGGCTTGAGCAGGTTCAAACAATACAGTAGTTGTTGCTGCCACAGGTGAATGAGTGGTTGTTGTTATTGTTGTTGTGGTAATTTGTGTCGGTGTATCTATCGATTCGAGGCCGAATGATTGAAGTGATGACTGCCGCATAAAATCCGAAAAAAAAGAAACCAAAAAAAAAGTAAAAATATTGGTAGATGCATTCAATTAACCTATCAAAAGCTTAAAATCCTTTGATGAGGCTTTTATCAGCACTTTTGTGGCTCACACTAACGCACACACATGCACACACCAACAGACAGACTGATACTTTAGCTCAGCTTACATTGTAGTCAAGTGCGAGTTGAATCATTGAGAGAGTTTTTGCTCACTGACTGAGTGACTGGCTGACTGACGGTTGGTCGATCGTTGGCACCTCTGAAGATGATGTTAAGCCACGCTTAGGCATGATTTGCCTATTCAGCCATGGGTTTTTTTATTTTATTCGCTGGTGGGGGGTGGCGGTTACTTTGGTGATTAGTTGTTGTTCTTTTCTTGTTTGGCTCTTATTTTGAAAAATCTGTGCTGGTCATGTTCCCATCAGCACTTGGCTACCATGCCATGGGCATGATTTCACGTCATAAAGCATGAAATTTAATGATTTGCATTTTGCACAAGTTAAAAGCGTTTTCACTCACGCTTATACAGAAGCTTGTAAGATAATACAAATGGGTTTTTTGTTTTTTCGTTAGCAAAGAAAGAGTTTCTCGATAGCTCGATCAATCAAAGCTTATGCGAGTTTTTGGTAGGAGGAAAACTTAGTGGAAAACTCAGGCATAAACATGGCTTAGACATGGTCACTTTTTTCGATGTTAACAAAGACTTTATGTCTTTTGCTTTAGTCGGGTGTCAAAAGAGAACTGAATGACATATCAATATGAAAATGAAAAGTTTTATTTCATCAAAACTTTCAAGTTGAATCAGTTGTGCTTGACATCAATAAGAAGATCAAAGTGATCTTCAAAATCAGAGAGAAAACCACCAAAGTGACCTTTCAGAGATACCCAAACCCTCTTAGGTCCACAATCCAACAATGCATCGTTTTAGAGTCATAAGAAGTCTTCATTTTGTTTTTGGATTTACAGCTTATTACCCAATTATGTGGTATAAACTGTTAAATCTGCTCTAGTATCCACTAAAAATCTGATTTTTGTTTTCAAGTCTCAAATAAACAGACTCCTGAAAGTCCTCATTCGGCACCAAAGATGGGGCTTTACCTATTTTAACGACTCGTAATTTTGGTAAGAAATATTGCAGGGCGCAACATATTTGGTAGCACGTCCACAAAATTTGGAATGTCACCAGCAAAGAGGTTTATCATTTTTGGAACCTGATAATTTTCATTTGTAAAGGAAGACGCTGTAAAATGAAAATTATTATCGCTAGAGACATACAATTTTGCAAGTAGATTTTTAAAACAAAAATAAATATTGTCAGAAAAAAACTGGGTGTGATCGGTCAACTGCCACGGCTACCTCACATACAACTAGAGTAGTATTGTTAGCATATGTATGGTGGTATGTATGCTATAAAAATAAAATCCGTCTTTATAGTGCAACAAAAAAATGTTGGCCCAAAAATGGAGATGATCAGACTATGAGAGACTTTACCTTCCTATCACCCAGTTCAATATTGGTTAGAAGCTTTCACAAACATTTAACCTCAGAATCGGCGAATGATGAAATAAGCTTGTAGTATCTCTTGTATTCCCTTGTATTCGTATTAATAATAATATCATTAATGTTTGCCAAAATGCTACTTCCATCGATGTAACGATGCATTTGTATGAGTTACTACAGCCATGAAAAACTGGTGCTAGCGTTAACGTTCGAAATATTAACGTATGGGGAATAAAATATGAACAAACACTTTTATGTCCACAGAATTTTTATTTTTTTAAATATAATGCTTAAATAAATGTTTACAGTAAAAACTACTAACAATAAATTTTAGTTACAAAAAGTATTTGTAACCATATCTTTTGGCTTTTCTTTTATTTTGGGGCACTTTACGCATCGCCTCTTGAATACCCTTTGTACCAATTTGCCGCAGCTCTGTTTTAACCTTAGCTATCAATGAATCGAAATTTTTTGCTCGATAACCTTTTCCGAAGACTTTTCTTTTCAAATTGGCCCTTAAAGTCTTTATCGGTGGATTTGGCGAATTCTTTTCTTTTGGTACGAATTCAATATTTAAACCCCTTAAAGCGTCGCCCGGGCTTAGTGTGACGATGCCAAATACGACCAATAAATAGTTTCATCGTTTTTATGATGCTTGTCGATGAATTTTTTTAAAACGGGAAGGCATTTTTTGATGTGAACGTCCGTCTTCACAGCTAAATCGGCTTTGATAAACACAGGATCGCTAATGCCGCATTCGCTTATTGCCATCCACAGTAAAACTTTTCCCGGGTACTTTGTTTTCGACTTAAATTTGACTTTATCGGGAATTTCAATACCTGCAAGCTTAACATAATACTTCGGGGTCCATTAATTTCCTTCGACCGTAAAATAGGTCCCGGCATCCATGATGCAAATCTATCTTGATTTTGCAGTAAACAGATCTCGGGAAAGAAGCCGTAATCGATCAACGATAGCTGTTTCTTAATCTTCTGTGACAGCTCGAGCGGTTTTTTTCGCCAATTTATCAATGTTCATATCTTTTAAGTATTTTTTCACAATTTTTTTATTAAATTGTTACTTTTTTCTCAGTTCCCTGTACGATTTTGCAGTATGACCTGCAGTTTCAGCCTTTAATTTGGCACATGTTTTAAAATCTTACAAAGCACATGTTTTTCCACTACCAGACTGCCTTTCACTAGATTTTCCACTTCTATAAGCTGCACTGCCTGGCGGCCGTGGCGTAGTGGCTAGAATGCGTGACCCATACGCCAGAGAACAATGGTTCAATTCCATCTGACACAAAAAGTTTTTTCAATTGAATTAATTTTTATGTTCGGTCGTCACCTCTCTGCAGACAATGGCAAATCTCAGAGAGTAAATAATGCCATGTAAAGCTTCTTGAGAACATGCACGTTAGCTATTCGGAGTCGCCATAAAACTAGTAGGTCCAGTTTTCAATCAATTGTCTATAAACATTTAATAACACGCACAACACAATTTGATCTTAAGAAGCTCGGTCAAAGTCCTTTCAAGAGCTGAAATGGCCAGTTTATTATTATAAGCTGCAATGGTCTTGTAAATAAATGCTTTTGTAAAACTTAACTCGCTGAAGTAATGGTCAATTTCACTTTTCTTTTTGGTTGGAAAATCTTCGCAATATTTATATATCAACTTTCGGCGGTCAAGCTCGTTCAAAGACATTTTCATACTGTATTCATGTCAGTAATCAACTTACATGCAGTTACCGTTAATGATTGTGAAAAAAATGTGAAAAATTTGGATTTGAAATTTGTTCATATTTCATTTTCTGTTGGACATCAATTTGTTGAACCATAGAACCACGTTGCCAAGAGGCACGTAGAATTAAGCCTATAGGGCAGGTGCCTATATTAAACACAAAAGGGTGCCATGAAAAACTGCGATTCCCTATATTTAAATCAAAGCATCGGATTCGAGTGTGTAATGGTGGAGCCTTATCCGCAATCTTGGATATCACACTAGGCAACTTGACTGATGAAGCTAAAGATGAAAATAATCCTTGTTGCTGTTCATTCTTGAGGTCTCCAACATTGGTCCAACGATATATATATATATATATATATAAAACTCGCGTGCAGTAACGTACACCTGACAGAAGTGAAACTTCTTAAAAAGTAAAGAATAAGAGAAATGTTAGTGTAAAATAGAGAGAGGAAGTATCTGAAAAGAAATGCAATACAAAATGGAATATATAAATACATTTTTTTTCCGTTTTCTATAAGCGTGATGTCTACCCAACTTTGTCACTTTTTGAATATTAGGTTGCATTTGCACAGTACTGTTTGACGGAGCTTCCGAAAGCGAAGACGATTTTGTTTGATTATTGTCTCTTGCTTCTTGATAATAGCTGAGTGAGGGCCACGTAAAGTAGCGAACGTTGATTGTTATGCATATCAACTTGGTTTGCTTCATACTTCGCCATACTCATACCATTTGTTCCAGATCTATCTGCATTCTTAAGAGTTCTAATTCGCACACGAACGCGCTCTGCTCCTGTCTTCGCTACTTTTCTTAGCTTCGGGCGTTCTTTACTTTTCGACTTTCTGGGTGTCGTTTTGTTATTTTCTTTGGCATGGTAAAAACTATTCGGCGATCTTACCTATTACACTTGATGCTTTGAATTATATAATGTTTCAGCTGATTTGCTTATTGTCAATCATCTGTCAAGTTTTTGACAACCAACCTTATAGGTCTGTTTCCGTACTCGTTTCAAGTAAAGTTCAAGTAAAGTTCGAGTAATAGAGAGTAACTTGGTTATCTGTAAAAATGAGAAAATTTGCCAAAAAGGACGAAAAGGACGAAAGTTCAAGAAATTATATTTATATAAATTGAATTTGCTGGTTGGTTAATTTAGAAGAATGGAATATTCAAAGAAGATGCACGTGAATTGTTCTCTGGAACCTTTGGCTTCCAATTGCGTTTATTTTGCATATTTGAACTTTATTTTTTTTAATTCTCTTACCAACTGCATACATTTTTTCACAATAATTTCATTTTATCACTTTAACAAGCAGCTGTTTGAAGCTCGAGATTCATGCTCGAATAAATTTTTCAAGTAAAGTGCGAGTAATAGAGAGTGACTTTTTTCTTGTTCTTATTCTCTCTCGTGCTGGAAAAATGAGTACGGAAATGCTTTCAAGTAACTTCAACAGACCTTATGATATGCTCTTTCAAAAGCAACACATAAATTTCCTGTGCATGCTTTAAGGCTGAAAACTAAATGTTGGAAAGGCATTGGTTTGTGTCTGTGATAGAAATGGAGTAGGACTCTTGCAAAATTAATTACATTTATTTAATTTTATAATTCTTAAATTTTTTAAGAATCCTGCCGTTTATTTCTTGCAGTTGCAGGTTTCTTATAGTTCTCGTTTAGTTTTTGTTACAAGGGTAATATAGCCTGGAGTGCGATGTGTGGTCACTTAATGAAATAATGTAGGGTGGAGTGACAATTTGATATTTTCTGACGGATGTCTAGCACCGGTTGTCATTTACCTGCATATTTTGCTTCTTTTAAATTTTAATTTTTATTGAATTTAAATAAGTTGTTTTTTAAATTCAAGATTTTTATATAAATTTTCTTTAAATGGGATAATTTTATTTTCAAATATTAAATATTTGAAAGATATTTTAAAAAAATTCGTGCATAATTTTAATTTATTTTTTATTAATTCTGTTTAAATATTTAAATATTTTATTTAATTAAAAAAGTATTTTAATAAATTTTAAATATTTACGTAGTCGATTATTGGAAATTGGAGCAAAATTGACTCGTTTTTTGGATAAATGAAAAAAGTTTTTGGATAAATTTAATATTTTTTTCTCTTAGTGTACGTTCTTGTTAAAGACCGTACTTTACATGCGACTTGCTTTATTGTTTTATTTTCTAAGGACTTTGCATTTTGCCCTCTGCATCCCATGCTCCCTATATTTTCTTAAATATATATGCAATATACATCTTTATTGTGTACTTTTCTTCATTACTTTATTGTTCCGTTTTCCTCATTATTTCGTCTCTAGCTAGAAAAAATTCTTAAAATAAAAACAACATTTTTTCATTAGGCAAGTGGGTGACTCTGTGTATATTTGTCCTTACAACTCACCAAAATTAGCTACATATGCTGATTTTACAAAATAATAGTATTTCGTAACCCTCTTCGCACAAAGTTAATTCAACTCTTTAGAAAATTAAAATAAAGTCAACGTTTGCCTTTTGCTGCTCAAGTTCAACTCACTCACAAACACTCCCCTTTTCTTTATATTTCAATGATGCGGTACGAAAAAGGGGCGTCATTATTATTCGGAAAAGTATTGCTTTGCTGTTGGCAAAAAACCTTAGAAAATGCCAGTAAAAACGGCAAAGTAAAAAAAAAAAAACAAAAAAAAAATAATGTACCCAATCCTTGTGTAAATTTGCAAACTTCAAAGCTATTCAGTTTGTTATTCAAAATCAGACAAAACGACAATTTCACAGCTATTTCAATATGTTTTTGATTCAAATCGGTGACACAAAAGGGTTTAATCTGTGCCTGTTTGTGTGTGTGTGTGCGTGTGTGTTTGTGCGTGAATGTGTGCTGCTGCGTGTGCGTGTGGCTTAGCACGCTTTCATGCCTTTTGCTTTTTGGTGACAAGATGATTTCTTGCTGCTCTAAAAAACTTAGCCAGCTGGAAAATTTATTCAATTGTTGGCCATGAATGCGGCATGAAAGAGTTAGTTAATCATTTATTGGCCTCAGCGTTGACAGTGTGCACGCGCTCCAGAGATCAAAACCCCCTATTCGAAGCGGATTTGCCATCACTTGGCAATCATTTGCAAATTATTCACAGCAACTTTTTTAATACGTTCAACCCCTGCAGCGTGGAGTGGGTGTCTTTAATGAGTTGATTATTTGCAGTTGTTCTAGCTTTGCTCAACTAAAATATTAAAAAAACCTACATTGTTAGTTTTTGTTCGCAATGAAATACTCGTATACAAGGATGTTGTAAGTATCTAGTTCGAAAATCTCGAGAACGGTAAAAATTATATTGTAGAAAATTGAAAATAACTTTAAGAAATACTTGACACTAAAGAACTTTCAGGATAACAGAGAAATTTCTTTAAATATGATTTAATAACACGGTGTAACAGTGAAAATAAACTCGGCTCGAGACATAGTAGAGGTTGTAAGTCTAGTTGAACATAAGATAACTGCATACTTAGTTTTTTGAATATACCCTCAAAATCGGGATTTGTGGTCAAAAAACCGATTTTAGGTAGGTGCATGTATGGTTTGTTATGTAACTCCGTTATATCTAGCTCAATTTTAAAAATTTAAACATTGATAAAAAGAAGAAAAATATACCCTTAACATAATATATAGACCGTTTTTTTTACAAAAAGAATTGACAAAGTTACAGGTAAAATCATTTGAAAATTTCTCATTTTTTTTTAATTTTTTCAACTTCAACAACGTTTTGTTAACAAATTTTGTTTTGCGGCACTATTAGCTTTAGCAGGATTCTGAAAGCCTGTTAAATTTTGCGTTCAACAAGCTATCATTTACTTCAATTGGCTGAAATAAAAATGCACTATCGAATTTTTAGTATTTGTAATAAAATACAAAAAATTTTAATTTTTTTTTTTTTCTAAAAATGTTTATTTGAACTTTTTCGTTTATATATATTATTATCGATTTCACGTTTTAGGGACCAGCAGAAGTCTGTCAGCATGTTTATGGAATTTTTTCCCTGAAAGCCGGTTTCTATAGCTTCCATCTCCTGGTGGAATCTTTCTCCTTGTTCATCGCTAAACTGCCCAAGGCTATTCGGGAAAAAGTTTATATGGGAGTGCAAAAAAATGTATTAATTGACATATTGCAGTCCATTTCTTCGTAGGCACTTAAAAATTCATTTACAACATCTAAGTAATTTCGACTCTTCTTGCTGCCGAGGAAATAAATGCATAACGAAATAAAAATAAAATTCCAAGCTCTTTTTTTCAACTGGATTTAATTTAGAAACGAAATCAGTGTCCAAGAAAATTTTCCGAATTCGTGGGCCCACAAATAAACCTCAGAATAACCGAAATTAATAAATAACTTTTATAAAAGATTTGAACGTGCAGGATACTTTCTTTGATTTTGGACTCACTTAACCTAGGAAACGCTGCAATCAGATTTTTTTTTTTTAGCTTTGAACCAAGGATTTCAGGTGGAATACCTATTCAGTCAAGTCTGCCTTGGTTCGAGGTGGAATACCTATTCAGTCAAGTCTGCCTTGGTTCGAAAATGGGATGATAGATTAGTGGGGAGGAAAGGGCAATCAAGTGAAACAAGTGTAGGATGTTCTAAGCGTGGTGGAAAGCCAAAGAAACATATGAATTTGAATCAGACGCAAGTATTATGCCTTTACCTCAGTCAATTCAAGTTATAAGTCAATCTCATCCACAAACTTCTCTAACATCAACTACAACTTCATATCGTAAATATTGATGAATTTTTAATTTCAGTTAATTAGAAATGAGGATAAAAAATTAAGAAAGGTTAAAATCGAAGGACCATGGCCTGGCCAGGAATCGAACCCGGGACCTCTGGGGTGGCAGTCGAGCACGCTACCAACTCGACTACCGAGGCCGCGGTAGGATTACATTTTCAGGTCGCACCAGTGGAGTATTCAAAACATATTTTTTGCCAACTTGAAATGAAGCGCGCAGTGGCTACTCCTTTTGCTTATATTTATTAGTCGCACGACTATCCCATTCGCAAATAATGCAAGGATACTTAGTATATCCACCTTGCATTCCAAACAGTATTGTTAGAGCCTTTAAGTCGGCGACATACATATATCAGAATTTAACATATCAAGAATCACACAAAAAGTTTTTAAATAAATCATACTCTTGCAAGATCCCTCAATAAACAAACGCCATTCATTCGGAAAGTGTTTGTGGTTGAAAACTGCAAACAGTTCCGTCACATCCGTGCAATATACCAGCTTTATGATAATATATATAAACGAAAAAGGTCAAAAAACATTTTTAAAAATAAAAAAAATTTTTTTTGTATTTTATTACGAATACTAAAAATTCGATAGTGCTTTTGTATTTAAGCCAATTGAAGTAAATGACAGCTTGTTGAAAGCAAAATTTAACAGGCTTTCAGAATCCTGCTAAAACTAATAGTGCCACAAAACAAAATTTGTTAACAAAACGTTGTTGAAGTTGAAAAAATTAAAAAAAAATGAGAAATTTTCAAATGATTTTACCTGTAACTTTGTCAATTCTCTTTGTAAAAAAACGTTCTGTACATTATATTAAGGGTATATTTTTCTTCTTTTTATCAATGTTTAAATTTTTAAAATTGAGCTAGATAAAACGGAGTTATATAACAAACTATACATGCACCTACCTAAAATCGGTTTTTTGACCACAAATCCCGATTTTGAGGGTATATTCAAAAAACTAAGTATGCAGTTATCTTATGTTCAACCAGGCCTACTACCTCTTCTATGTCTCGAGGCAAGTTTTTTGATTTGTTTTCATTTTGTAACACCGTGTAATTGATGAAACTGATGAAACTTATGAAGATGAAAATGATGAAAGTGATGGGAGTTATGAAAGCATTGCAAGTATGAAAGCAATTAAAAGGATGAAAGTGATGAAAATTACAAAGTAATAAAGGCGATTTACTATTGTTTTTTTTTTCTCGGATGATGAAAATTATGAAATGATGAAAATGATGAAACTAAAGCTATAAAACTGATTTAATTGATGAAACTGGTGAAATTTATGGAAGTGATGATACTGATGAAACTGATAAAATTGATAAATATATCATACTGATGAAATCAGTAAACCTGATGAAACTGCTGAAACATGTGAAACTGATGAAACAGATGAAGTATAAAGAAGAAATGATTAGTATATAACTGACGAAATTGATGAATCTGATAGTACAGTAGACGCTCGAAATTAGAACTCTCGAAAATTCGAATCCTTCGGAAATTAGAACTAGCGTTTTTAATACATTACACGCTCTAAAATTAGAACCGTCAGTTTTAATTTCCGAGTGTTTTTTTTTTTGTTTGCTTTTAATATTGAAAAATTGCATAGTCGTCATAAAATTTTTCGTATGAATGTTCTGTCATATCTCTCTTTAACGACGCTCTTGATGTCTACTCAACGACTGAATAAGAGAGAACAATATGTTTGAATTGAGCGAGCACAATTTTGTTTTTGAAATATTTTTTTATTTTCTTTACACTGTGATGAATTTTAATGTATCGGTATGTTTTGTGTTCCTTTTATGTGAATGAAAATAAAAGAACCTTAAGCCAGTGTTTTTTTTGTGTATTTTCTAAGCGAAGATACACTATTATGTTAATTTTTATTTAAAAAAAAACCTTTGGAAATTAGAACTTCTCGAAAATTAGAGCTACCCCAAGAACAAAGTGGTTCTAATTTACGAGCGTCTACTGTACTGATGTAATTAATGAAACTTAGGAAACATCTGAACCTGATGAAATTGATGAAGTGATGAAAATTATGGAACTGAGGAGGTTAATGAAACTTATGATACTAATGAAATTGATGAGACTGTTATACTAATGAAACTACAGCAACTGATGAAGTCATGAAAGTTGTGAAACTAATGAAGTTGAGGATGGTGATGAAAATGATGATACAGGTGCTATTAATGAAAAAGATGCTATGAAATTGATGAAACGGACAAAACTGATGAAACTGATGATACTGATGAGATTATTGAGAATTGAGACTGATTAAAATAATGAAACTGATACGGATTACGATGTTAATAATGATACTCATACCGATAACGCTACCGACACCGATATCAAATCCTATATCTATATCGATGCCGATACAAATACTGAAAAGTGATCTATAAACTTTCACAAGAAATACTGAGTTGAAACTGATCAAAGTAATGAAGTGATAAGACTGGTGAAACTAAGGAAAGTGATGAATTGATAAAACTGAGAAAACTAATGAAACTGATTAAACTGATTAAACAGATGAAATTGGTGCACTTGATGAAATTCATGAATCTGGTGAATTTTATGATAACTATTAAACCGATTAGGATACCAATCTCGATATCGATACCGTCACCGATACAAATTCCAATACTGATACCGATATCGAAACTGATACCTTTACCGTTACATATACTGATTATCGATTACCGATACCGATAAAAACATCGATACCGATACCTTTATCAATACCGAAACCGATACCGATGCCAATACCGATACTGATATCGATACGGATATCGATACCGATACCGATACTAATATCGATACCTATAAAAACATTGATACCTTTATCAATACCGATAACGATACCGATACTGATGCTGGCACCGATAACGATACCGATTCTTGTACTGATACCGGTATCTATACTTGTACCTATAACTTATACCTATACCTATATCTATACTTATACCTATACCAATACCAATACCAATACCTATATCTATACCTATACCTATAACTATACCTATACCTATACCTATACCTATACCTATACCTATACCTATACCTATACCTATACCTATACCTATACCTATATCTATACCTATACCTATACCTATACCTATACCTATACCTATGCCTATACCTATACCTATACCTATACCTATACCTATACCTATACCTATACCTATACCTATACCTATACCTCAGAAGTAGCCAAAAAAAAGTAGAGACCGCCAAAATTAGTATACGTGGAACGGTGATAGAATCGAAGCCATACATCAAGTACCTCTGTGTGATGATCGACTTCCGACTATCATTCAAGCAACACCTTCGGTATGCTCACAGGAAGGCATCTGAAGCAGGAGTGGCACTTTCTAGAATAATGTGGCACTTTCAAGAATAATGCCAAATACAAGGGGCCCCAAACAAGCGCGAAGGACTACTTAATGTAGTCAGGTCCATTACGATGTACGGCTCAACTGTATGGGCGGAAGCAATAAAGACTAAGTCCTACCGACGTGGTGTTGAGTCGGTTTTCAGACTTGGCGCACTCAGGGTTTGTTGTGCCTTTAGAACGGTTTCCGGGGACGCAGCAATGGTTCTGGCAAGTTCCATTCCTATCGACCTCCTCGTAGACGAAACGGTGTTTACCACCAATAACACTAACGCGGCTAATCCAACCGCTCGCAAGCAACTCGCTAGAGAAAGAACCATGCTCAAGTGGCAGGACCGCTGGGATAGATCAGCGAAGGGACGATGGACTCACCAGCTTATCCCAAACCTGTCCAATTGGTGCGGCAGAAGTCATGGCTCTGTGAACTTCTACATCACGCAGATTCTCAGCGGCCACGGGTGCTTCAGAGCATATCTGCACAAATAAAAGCACGCCGCAGACCCCTACTGCAGTCACTGCGCTGGATATATAGTAAAAGACGCGAACCATGTCCTCTTTGAGTGTCCAAGGTTCCGCAATGTCAGGCCACAGGCCTCAGCCAGCATCGGCCAAACGGCGACGCGGCAAAACTTAATTACCCTTATGTTGGTAAACGAAGCAAACTGGTCAGTGGTCAACGCCCTAGCAAGAGTCGTTATCGATGAACTCCGAGGAGTTGAGCGCTCACAAAACAGGTGATAAAGAAGATGAAGGCTATCCCATAACGACTTCCCAGACAGAAGACGAACACTAGTCGATCAGATTTCAGCTAAGTGCTATTCCCATGCCCCGTGAAGTGATGCCTTACGGCGGTTTCACGGGGTGTAACTATGGACGACGTTTCAATGCGGAGGTTCAGGTTTAGTGCGTAAGAATTGCACACTCCCACCTGCACGGTGGCGACTTTTGAAGGTTCCCCCTTCGCGAATAAAATAAAAAAAAAAATAAAAAAAAATTAAAAACAAAATAAAAAAATACCTCTACCTATACCTATACCTATACTTATACCTATACCTATACCGATACCTATACCTATACCTATACCTATACCTATACCTATTCCTATACCTATACCTATACCTATACCTATACCTATACCTATACCTATACCTATACCTATACCTATGCCTATACCTATACCAATACCTATACCTATACCTATACCTATACCTATACCTATACCTATTCCTATACCTATACCTACACCTACACCTATACCTATGCCTATACCTATACCTATACCTACACCTATACCTATACCTATACCGATACCGATACCGATACCGATATCGATACCGATACCGATGCCGATACTAATGCCGATACCGATACTGATACCCATACCAATACCGCTACTCATACTGAAACCTCATTTATGAACTAACTCCAGATATACAGACCATTTTTAAAAAATTCTGATGAAAAGCTTAAAAAATTCTGGACACTTCCAAAAAGCTTTTGATGATTAATTTCATTAATGTACTTTAATTATTTTTTATCACCAAGAAACTGTAAAACTTACCGCTGCTGCTGAAGTTATAACTTTAAGGGCCAGACAGGATCAAGTCAAATTCTCATCAAATTTTAATATGCTTTAGTTTATTTTTTCTTCGGCTTCAGATTCTTAATGATTCGGGTATTATTGTTGTTGTTGTTGTTTTTGTTATTATTGAGTATGCGATGCTGTTGATGATGATGATGCTGTTATACTCCACATCAAGTTCACGCTCGCTTTCTACTGCACTCCGAATCGTACCCTGTGACCGTTCGTTCATCTTTGTAGGTGGATCCTGATATTGTGTTCAACTGTTTATTCATCATTCGTTACAGTTTCGTTCGTTGCGGCATCGACACGGCACTCCTTTGTTCTTGACCCAAATTTTTAAATTCGATTTTCTATGCTGGACTTTTTTGTTGTTTTTATTTATATTATTTTTTTTTTTTTTTTTTTTTTTTTTTGTCTCTTTTCGTAGTTTTATTTCCATTCTTCGCTAATTATGCGAGGCACTGCGCCGGCGCCAACTGAGTGAGATTTCTTTTGTTTTGCTGACCAGCCGATTTTTAATCGATTTTATTCGGGTGGTTCTTATTGATCTAAAATCAATTATTTCCCAAATAGATTTGGAAATTTCTAAATTTTGATTTAGGAGAATAAAAAAATCTGGAATCATTAGAACAAGAATTGGAAGCAACACTGCAACGGGCATTAACATATTTTCACAGACCGATGGACGGACGTTTGGTTGGTGTTACCATGAAACTTAATGCCTAATGAGATATTTTTCTAGAGTGGAAATAATTTAACAGCCTGAACAGCATCTTGCAGCTTATAATTAGTACTGAGTAAATCTGAAGAGTTGTGGTATATTTCTTAGTCGAGATACCTACTTTGTGCTAAGTTGTTGAAGTACCACTGTCGACCCAGTTAAAGCGAGTTTCATGCGCTGGACACACTGACCATTGACCAACATCCTCATCATGATCTTCAAAAAGTTCGTGAAAGCCTTTAAAGACAAAAATTAAAAAAGAATCGCATCTTACCAGCAAGTAACACAACCAGCAGCAACCTAAACCACAACAACAACCACAGCAACAACAGTAATATAAAGACCAACAACAAAAGCAATTCATTTTATTTAAGTTTGCGTTTTGTAGGCGCAGCTCGTAAAAGTCTAGACGTGATTGTATCACGATTTCTATCGCAATTTTTATATATTTCTTGTTTCCTTAAGTTTAGCACCAAAGAATATCCATCCAACAACCATCCAGTCCAGGCAAACCAACCAAGAACGTGTAGCATGAACGTCCTTTTTGCTGTTTTCGCAACGTCAAAAATATAAAAATTCCCAGGAAAAAATATTAAGTTCTCATATATTTTTGCCTTTGTTTTAGTTTTAATTTTAACATTCATTATAATCCCAATAAGTCCCTAAAACGTTGTTTTTCTTCTTCTTCTTCTTCTTCTTCATCATCTCCTTGACCACGTCACAAATGCGTTTCTTTCTTCCCATCATTGCATGATCTGATTTTTAATAAGTTCTTATATTTTTCTCATTATCAGAATTTAAGCGAATTGACTTTTCGTTTTGTTTTTGTGTGAACTATTGAAGATGCGACGCAAACAATTTCACTTTCATAAAGAATATTTTGGGTGAGTGATCATTTGATGTTACAGCTTGAAATTGCTGGAAGTTGGGATTGCAACAAATTTTCCGAACCAGTAGAATTATGTATGAATCGCTTTAAGATCAATCGACTATATCGTTACACATAAAAAATAGAGATCCCAAATGCAAGACACTCATCTTGAATGATCTGATAATAATTTTGACCCAAAAATGATACGGAGAGGGGGTTGAATTTTGATAATTGTAACTTTTATTTTTATGTGTGACGAAATGATCGATTGATCTTATGGGTTTTGAATTTTTCCTCGCCTTTTATGCAAAAGTGCACCAATATACAGAGGGTGGATCAAATGCAAGTTTTGTTTATGGCTATGGCTTTATTATGGCTTTTGGCTTTATTAGTAAGAGCAAACATTCCCATTAATTATGGAACACAACGTAGTTAAATAGGCTGTCTCGGTTGGCTTCGCAGTAGCACATTCCGTCAATGCAATTTTCCAAGACCTTGTTGATGGTTTCGGGCTGTAGCTCATGGATTAAAAAAATAAAAAAAAGCTCACGGATTGCTTGGATTATATTGGCCTTAAGTGCTTGAATCGTTTCCAGATTGTTGGCATAACATTGGTCCTTCACGGTTCCCCACAAAAAAAAAAAAGTCCAATGGGTTCAAATCACATCTCCGAGGCGGCTTATTGACATCGCTAAGACTGCTGATAAAATGATTTGGGAATTTGACGTGAAAAAGATCGATTGTGGCATGGGCTGTGTGGCATGGTGCGCCATCCTGCATAACCAGAAGTCATCTAAATTCATGTCCCAATTTCAGTAAAAAAAAGTCGGTTAACATGGCTCTGTAACGCCCACCGTTAAGCAACTCCGCCTGTTCTCACGAGCAGCCTGGCCAAAGCCAGGATAAAGGAGGATGCAACGCAGGCAACGGGTTCGTCCTATTCTATGTAAATGTAGAGGGACTACCCAGATCCTGGAGTTGGACGCCCAATCAGGGAAGTTGGTGGACCGATTGACTAGATCAACGGTAGCGTATGACTACGAAGAAATAGCAATGATCCTTAAGATTTGTTCGCACGGGAAATTTTTTATCCAAAGAAAAAATTCTCCAAGGGGGGGGGGGCTAAAGCTCTTTCAGCCCGTATGAAGATCCACCACTGCTCCGAGGTGAAAAGTCTATCTTAGTAGCCTCGGAGTACCAGTGTTGAAAAGAAGCAAAATAGTGGCTTGTGTCGCACACAGTCGGATGCCATGTGGTCTACTCTGTAGCACGTCCAGTAGTGGTGGCTTTGCCATCACTGTCATGAACGACGGTGCAGATGTGTCGGTATCTGTTGGTGCGTGTCGAGGTAAATCCCTTTTGCCCGGAGAGACTATCGCAGGGCTAGACCTTCGGGGAGTATCGTGCTGGCTGTGGTATTTCAATGTCGCGAATAGGTCTGTGATCGGCATGGAGTTGCTATAAACAACCGGGTGGTAATGCCCTATATTGTCAGATATGTTAGATGAGTCTCGATTTCCACCAATAAATGTGGATGGTGACCCAACTAATCATCCATAATTGGTACTGTTGCGTTCCAGAATTGGTTGCTATCCATACAGTATATTTATTAATTTAAATATATACTGGTGTGCTACCGGTTTTGAAACTACTGTGGCAGGGCGTTGATTGCGTCTGGAGTCATGGAAGTGACTCCCAGGAGAGGTATGATGGACGTCGTATATTCTATTAGCATGCACAGACGTCCTGAAGATCTATCTCCTGGTCATCAATTCCATGAACCTCAACCCCATTGCCATTGGGGCAACGTGGAGTAAAGTCTATACGGCAGGTATCTGCGTTTCAATACTAAGGAATAACAAGCCCACCGTTGACCGAAACGTTGTTCCCAGCCTCATTTTAAAAAAAAAAAATGGTCCAATGATGCCACCACTCCGCAGTCCGCACCAAACTGTCACACTCTGCGGATGGATCGGCTTTCTACCGTTGACCGAAACGTTGTTTCCAGCCTCATTTTCGAAAAAAAATGGTCCAATGATGACACCACTCACCAAACAGTCTGCACCAAACTGTCACTCTCTGTGAATGCATCGGCTTCTCGACAATAACGTGCGGGGTTTTCAAGCCCCAGATGCGGCAATTTTGTTTGTTAACATAGTCGCCGAGATGAAAATACGACTTGTCAGAACAGCTGGTTTTTCGCCCAAAATCGTTGTCCAATTCAAGCAGCTCTATGGCCCAAACTTCGAAGCGATAACACAGGAGATGTTCATGTGCCTTTAATTGCGGAGTCAATTGGACCTTGTTGGCGAATAATCTGAGATTTTTGTATAGAATTCTCCTCAGGCTAGTGCGTGAAATGTTGAGCTGTTGAGATCGATATCGAGTTAATGTTCGTGAATTGAGTCTCACATTCTTGGCTACAGCATCCACATTTTCACCTATGCGCAGGCCCGTGCGCACGGGGGTGGTTTTGGGGGTTCTAACCCCCCCAAGTGGGTTTCGAACTATACTTTTGAAATCCAAAGAACTGTCTGATTATGAAAAATTTCCATGTAGCAAAGTTATATTTATTATGATTTATTATAATTCTTCATCATTCAGGCTTCCCTATCAAAAAAAATAAATAAATAACTGGCCATTTCAGCCCTTGAAAGGACTTTGACCTAGCTTCTTATGATCAATTGTGTTGTGCGTGTTATTAAGTTTGTACACAACTGAGCGAGAAATGGACCTACAGGCTTAACGCCGACTCCGAACGGCGATGAACGGATTGTTCTTATTCTCAAGAAGCTTTACATGGCATTTTTATTACTCTCTGAGGTGTGCCATTGTCTGCAGAGAGGTGGCGGCCGTACAGAAAAATTATTTTAATTCAAATAATTTTCTGTCGCTGCTGGGGTTCGAACCTGGGTCTCCAGGTTCTTTGACATAGCGGCCACGCACTTTCACCAACTACGCCACGGACGCCACAAAGCTTCCCTATCAAAGTTTAAATTAGACATGTCAACTCTATTGAAAAGTAACTCAACTGATGTAACGTTATTTTATAGCATAAGTAGTTTTAAAGCAGTGTCGGTCAAACCAATAATAAACTTTTATTCTTGTGTGTGCCTGAGAGAGTGGCAGCGCTACGCTTTCTTGGTTAATTAATGCTTAACGTCAACTGCTATGCTCTGCGTTGCCGAAATTACTCTCCCATTTATAGTGTACGTTTGATAGATCTGTTAGTTAGCAAGATCTGTGAAGAACACGATATTGAAGTAAGGAAACCGAGGTAAGCTTCACGTCAAACTCACCGTTGTAATATCGAGACTAATCCCTTCATTCTGTATCACGAAAAGCGCACCAACGAGAGGCAAGACACGATAAGCAATAGATTTTTGGATGAAAGATCGTTTCTTTTTTGTTGTTCGTGCCTTGTTTTGTGATAGTGAATGATGGGGTACTTCAATTGAAGATTTTTATCGAATTTCAACCTACCTACCATACATAGACTTATTCGTCACTCACCTTGAAGATCGTTTTCTTAAGCACCGTGGAATATTATCGAATTTTAGATGTCTTTTTCCATAAAAAATTTCAACCCTAGATGAAGAAGCCTGCAATCAATTTTTTGAGAAATACTAAACAATTTTGTGTGACAATTCTTTCGAAGTATGGATCAATTAAGTGAAACTTTGTCGAAAACGGATTTTTGATAAAAATATCAACAGCCCTATCGAAGCTCGTGACATCTGCAATACAACTGCTTTTCCAAATGTCCACCAAATCTAGCTGTAATGGCTGTGTTACCAGTAACGACATCATCGAAAGAACGCTCTTTTTCACCATTACTCCGGTTAAAATATTACTTGCGTTCGTCTATGAGCGAAAATCGGCTGAACGGATTGGCTGCACTTAATTTTCATCAGGACGTTGAAGTTCGTGAAGATACAGTATTGGACGATTTTTTTTCTGTACCCCGACGCATTAATTTATTGAAGGAATAGTTTTCTATAGAGTATTTGTATTTACTCGGAATACTAGCTTTATATCCAATATACAAGGTGGCGCAAAAATAACCTTCCGATGTTTTTTGGCTGTAATTTAAAAAAAAAAATTAAAAACTTTGATTCTTCTTGTGGATTATTTTTATATGGTATTTTTTTTTTTTAAATACGTTTTTCTTATTTTGAAATAAGGTGGAAATATATTTCTTTCAGCTATCGTAAAGTTACAATGTTGATGTTCACGCGTTAGTGCGAAAAATATGTTGGATTTTCGCATTCTTGCAATTCGTATCAACACGTGAATACCCCTAATATTTTCTGTACATTCATTTTTTGATAGTTTACTTTGTACTTTGTTTCATTTCGGCCAAAAATTATTTTCAAATTACGCACTGTAACGGGCTACACAGCACTCACTTTGGAAATTAGTTTCCAATATTTCCCAACATTGTTCAAGCGTAAAGCGACTCATTTCTTTCCGCGGAGGTATGATACTGACTTTATGTAAAGATTTGTAACGGGAAACAGCTGTCAGTGTCAAAATAGCTTATGATTTAAAAAGAAACCACTAGATGGCCCACCCTGTAGTTACTGGCCTATTTCGAATCGGTTCGGACTTACCGTTTTTTTTTTTTTTTAATTTAAAATTTTATTTTTCTAAACATAAAATAATTTCTCTCAGGAGACCAGATTTTCTGATGACTTAAGTTGTTTTCAAAATTAATCATCTCTTGCATGTTTGCCCGTTACATTAGCAAGAATGCCAGAACTTTTAAAACAAGTCATCAAAACTATTGATTAAGCTGTGTTCTCAGGCTAAACAACTGCCACGAACATTTATCATTAATCAATATCAATTTATGCTGTATGTTAGTAATAAATATAAGAATTATACAAATGACTAAATAATTAAAATTCCCACCTCTTTCAGGCCGAAAGAAACGTGCGGGACAACAAGCAACAACATGCGAGCAAGACAAGCGTGTTCATTAATAAATGCAGAGCTGGTATGAATGGCGATGACAAAAGACGGCGAACGCCAACCCGGTAAGTACGAGCATTTTTGTTATATTGACAAATTAATTGTCACCTCTAAACAAAATGTTGCCGGTAAGTAGTTGTGCGTTGTTATTGTTGTTGTTTGTTTCTTGCATTTTCTTGTGTCCATTGGAAAATGGTTGGTATTCAAAATAGCCGCAAGCATACCGCCGTTCTTGTTAATACAATTTAAAGCGGTCGACAACTCGTGGCCATTTTGAGGGTCTGTCTTTTGTTGAAAAATGTGGCTTAAGTGTTTGAGTTAATAATAAAATAATTTTCATTGCCAACAAGGACAGCCAACAACGTTCATCAACGAAATCACATAATTATGATTAGTTTTTTGGAATGCTCCACCTAGCTATTGTTGCACACAAAAGTTGTTGTTGTATTGTATGTTGTTGGTGGTGGTGGTGGTGGTGCTGGTGATGGTGGTGGTGATAGTGGTGGTGATATTAGAACCAGCCTAGAACCTGGTTAGCACTAACGAGCTTGCTCATATATCACGCGCCCAAAAAGCATCACGAACAACACGACGCGTTCAGGCAAACGGCAGACTTACAGGACAGACAGACGAACAGTCTGGTAGACGGACAGCCAGATGAATGTACAGCTAGATTGGCAGTATAGACAGGCGTAAAAGTAACAGTTACAAACACGTAAATAATAGATTAACACTTTGCAGGGCACGGTCGATGGTCGCTGGCGTGTTCAATTACTTGACTGTTTTTATTTTTTTTATTTGAGCAACAATAAGGATAACAACAACAACAATAAATTTATATGTAGTCCCTCAAGACTGAAATGATTTCAATAAACTACTGTTATAGCGCTTTCTACCACTCCACCCACAGGAAGAAGAGCCAGTGGATACTAAGCTTTCATTATTAAATTTCTCCAAGCTACATTCTAGGCTGTCGTCCTTTCTTATTTCCCTGCTCTAATGTAATTACTTTTGGTCCCTCCACCTTGTCGCGAAAGAGCCTAACTGTTTTTTTTTCGTTTTGGCTCGTTAGATATATGCGCTCATTAGCTGTAACGTCCTGTTGTCCTTCAGTCTAGTTGCATGCCCTTTCTTCGCTCCGCTCTAGGCGTCTCGGTTTGTGTTATTGGCTTTATCATGCTACTTCCTCGGCCTTTGTCACTCGTTTGCTTTGCGTTTCCTTTTTCTGTCAACAAATTGTCCCAGTTCTACAAGGTTATCATTTCGTCCATCACATAGCTGTGACATTTATTAACTTGGCTTGCTTGGCAGTCCTACGTTCGTTTTTGTCTGTATTTCTGCTTGCTTATTGGACACCCGCTTTTTATTGTAATTCCATCTAATGCAGTCATTAATTTCGTATTAACAAGGTGTGTAGAGGCAATAACTTCTGGAGCGTTTCAATATTTGATGTGCTCGTAATTTCGGTATTAGTTACAGTTAACGAAAGTTACAGCTGAGTTATTAACGCACGCCGTGTCTAGCTTGACTTAAATGTGAGCAAAAGTTTTGGATTTTTTTTTCGAGAGGGAAATATGGAATAGATCAGAAAATAAAAAGAACAAATTGAAACTACTGATCAATTAATGATTCGAATCCAAATATTAAGCAAATATATTGTTTTGAGACCCAAACTATTCTTTTCCATTGATCTGTTGAAATTTTGGTGAAAATTTATCTGAAAAAATGGGAGCCTGTTCCGAAGTAACGGCCGCTATTCTAGGTGTTTTCTACGTAACCCACAGTAAAAGTACGTGTAGCCCTCCTGAAGGATGGAAATGAAATTTAATACCATACGCAACAACTTAACCATATTCATATCATAACCTAAAAATAACCATACTACACACCCATGCCATATATTAAAGTTTAACTTTTCAATATTATATAATTTTCATTCTAAATATTGCGCCCTCTTTTGAGCAGGCTTGATAGGTTCCGTAGTTCTTAAGCTAAAAGCTTCTACCATATTTTTTCTAATTAGATTATATGTTGCCAAAATTCAATTGATTTTTGGGTTATTAAGGGAACTTTTTCCTAAGGATTTTTTGAAAAAAATTACACTTTTTTAAGATTTTTTTATAGGGCGTCATGCAAAAAGTCTGCTTTAGACTGTAAGATACTTTGTGGATCTCCTGAAACAAATTTTCGTAAAATTAAAAATGGATTCTATTTTTAGGTCACACAGATCACAGATCATAGATTACATAAAATATTTTGTAAAAATATTAAATTTTCTAAAATTTACTAAAAAATATCGGATTAATAGCGATTTTTGTAAAAAATACCCAAAAATTTTTACCGATATCTGAACACTATTGCTTTAAAAAAATCTCGAATCTAACCATCTTCCTGTTCACAACTTTGTAGCCACAGATACCTTTAATTTGCACCCTACTTTGGGGTGGTTTTTTTAGCTTGATAATAACTAATGGCGAAAAACCGTTGATTTTTGGCAAAAAAGTGCTTTTTTCAAATCAAAACCGCTGGCAGACGGTTACACCCATTTCGATATCCTTCTGGATTTAAGATCTACTTGAATCCAGCTCCCAGAATATGAGTGTCGACAAGTATTTTTTTTTTTTCTATCCAAAAAAAACGATCCACCTTAATGTATACTATTCCGCTTGAGACAACTCTAAAACATAAGGGGTATTCACGATCCTGAGCTTTTTGTAGAGCTCTTGTGCAAGAGTAAAATTGCACCAAAAAAGAACTCTCCAAAAACAAATTACACGTGCTGTCAAAATTATGCTTTTTTACATAAGCGAGTTTTGGGTAAAAATTAATTACGAGTATAATGAACTAAAATTTAAATACAGTAGAATCCCGATTATCCGGATCAATTAAAACTAGGGGTATTACGTATAATCGAAAATCCGGATAACCGATTTCAAAGCAAATCAAATAATATTTAAGTTTTAATAATTTTTTATTATGTAATGGGTTTTACTAAGATAATACGATACATAAAAAACGAACTATAACGAAAGATAATGAATTACATAATACCTATATAATTTAAAATTTTGGTTGGAAATAACTTGTTATAGATTTTTGACGTAATGAATCACATCTTTTTCTCGCAGGCAAGTCCCTGATGCGCTTCAGTTGTAATAACTGTATGGGATCCGATTCATCCTGTCTTTCAAACCACTTAAAAGCAACATCTAGAGCTTCAAAAGCTTCTGTGTGAGATGGTACTTGACATACATCCCCAGTTTCAGTCTCTTCTTCATTTTCTCTCTCGTTACTGTTTAAATCCTCAATGATTTCTTCATCAGTTAATATTTGGAATCCAGGGTCTTCACTATCGCAGTTCAGCCACCCTTCGCACCCTTCACCAATGCTAAGAATTTTCATTGCTTCGGTTATTTCTTTAAAATCGTCGTGCGGTTTAATTGAAGCATCAGATAGAGTTAATTTTAATAATTTATTCCATGCCCTTTTTAATGTTTGCAATTCCACAGAATTCCACGCTTCTACCAGCATATAACAACAATCTTTTAAATTTTTCTTTAAAAAACTTTAAGGACGTTTCTATTTCACTGTCGTCTGCTGATAAAAGACGACGCAGTAGCTGTTTTCTGTATAAACTTTTTAAAGTTTCAATGACACTTTGGTCCATAGGTTGCAATATCGATGTTACGTTAGGAGGCAAAAACTTAACCGTGATCTTCCCATTTTCTCGATTTAGTGTTTCAGTGTTTAGTGTTACATCGTCCTCTTTTCCCATGTCCTTTTGAAATTTCTTCACCTCAGGAATAAACGTATTTTCTGTGTTCATAGAAATATCTGTGTTCATTCACGCTTTTTGTTGGTTAGCGTAAGTTAAGGGTATTTTAACATTTTGGAAACAGCGCGGATTTTTTGATTTATCAATAAGTAGCAGTGGCAATCGATGTGTTCCTTTAGCGTTTGCGCAAACCATAACTGTAACTCTGTCCTTACTCACTTTGTGCCCCGGTGCTGCATTTTCACCTCGCGATGCTAATGATCTGCTTGGTAGAGCTTTCCAATTAAGACCTGTTTCGTCCGCATTGTATGCAAAATCTAAATCGTATTTTTTTCATCTAGAAATTCTTTTTACTCGACTACAAAAGAGTCTACGAAGAGCCTACGACTACGAGGCTGACGCAACGTTAGCAGACAGTTTTTCTCCTTGAATCTCCAGTTCTCGAATTCCATGTCTGGATTTGAATCTTGCTAGCCATCCACAGCTCGCCTTGAAAGAAGTATCACCACCAAGTTTTTGATTAAAATCCAATGCTTTTTTACATAACAGAGGTCCAGATATGGGCTGACCGCATGCTCTTTTTTGTAAGAACCAAATAAAAACTGCATTCTCCAGAATTTCATTTTGAAATTTTTTCATGACTTTACGTTGCGAGCTTCCATTTTCTTGCTCAAGCGCGCAGGTGATTTTCATTATGGAATCAGAATTCTTTTTAATGTTTGATGATAATTTCAATTATCTTCATTTTGTCTTTAAGAGACAACACTACTATTTTTCACTTGGACATTTTAAATTTCCAACACAAAACGTAAACAAAAATAAAAGACAACTTTTCGGTTGAACGCTATCAAAGAAAATGAAACAATAACAAACACTATTCCGCAAACAAATGAGGAGGGAGTTCACCGTCGGAGGCGGGAATAAACTTGTCGTAACATGTCTCGTTGCGCCGTCAAAACATTTTTTAATTGATAATTAGCGCCGAGACGAATGTTCGGATAATTGATGTTCGGATAATCGGGATTGTACTGTATTAGGATAAATTATGCAAAAGCATAAGTAATTAATTCTATTTTTAAATTCCGATATTGATACAAAGAAACTTGTTTGCTTGAACACGCTAATTGCCTTGTTTTGTTTCAACATCGTAACAAAGCTATAAGCTATGGCTTCCTTGCAATAAGGACGTTGGAGATATATACTCTATACCAGGCCCGTAGCCAGGATTTACCTAAGGGGGGGTTTGGATTAAAAAAAAATATCGATAGTTTTTGATATCGATAAATGAAAAGGTATTTTTTATATAACTACCAGAAAGATGGGAAAAATCAGTGGCTAGATATGGACAATACTTTGAAAAATGAATTTGTAACAAATTTTTCACAATAAAGCGACAAAATTGAAAAAAAAAACACTTTAAAACTTTTTTGTACACCAAATACATAAAGCAGAAATTAATTTACTTTATTTTTGTTTATTTTATATATTTATACTAGAGGACCCGGCAAACTTCGTCCCGCCCTAATTTCGAGCAATCACGATTCCAACCGAAATTATTTTTTTATCGAACATTCATGATCGATAACAAATGGTGCCAATCGAATTTCAATTTTTGATTGAATGAAACACTCCAATATCCCATATTAACACGGAATGTAATAGGCTGCTATTATTCGAATTCAAAAGATTGTGCTGTCATATCATTTTATTACGAATTCTATTAGAACATTTTCTTAGTACATTTCAATTTGAATAAATATAGTCAGCTCAACTGTTAGTTTTGAAGCCATGAGGTGGTCTAAGGATCGATCCGCACAATGGGGAAACAAATAATTTTTTTTAAAGTTTTTTTTTATTTGTTGAAATGACAGCTTTTGTGATTTTTGGAGTAAAAAATGAATACGTTGGAGCTTTCTTCAAATATGGTTTATTAAGTGCTTAAATTGAATTTATCCACGAAAAGAAATTGAATGAAATATATTAAAAAAAAAACGGAGTTATTTTCATCGAAAGTAAGAAATACGAATTTCTGATAGTTTTTTATTATTCTAAGGAAACGAAGTTATTAGAAAAAGACGCTTTACTAAAATTTTTTGTAATTTTGAAGATATGTGAATGTTTTTTGACAGAATTTATATTAATTATTTAGACGCACAGTTTCGCTAGTAAAAGAACGCTAGTAGGATAATTTACGTTTCTTGTAAAGGGACAGAAGAAGGGACGTGGTCAAAACCAAGTATGCCATAACCTAATATAGGATTCAAGTAATGTGTGTGCCGAATTTGAGTTAAATCCGTCCAGCAGTTAAGATTTGTTGGCTATTTAAATTAGTCTGATGTGGCAATTCCCATACAAAAGTACCAATTTCGATTTTTTTTCGATTTTTCCGCTGTACCTTGAAGTTTTTGTAATTTTCTTTCTTCCTGAACCACATCTGTATTAAGGCAAACAATACAAAAAAAGAATTATTAAAATCGGCCCAGCCGTTACTGAGCCTTAGCAAGACCACCGCACACGCATTTGATTTTTATATATATAGATTAAGTCTTTTTATTTTTTTTTTTTTTTTTTTGTTAATTCTAATAACACAGCGTCCGCTGTGACACTGCAATCCCTATGTATGCTTAAGGATGCACACCCATTCAACATAAACAACGTGTGTTCTATAATATCAAAACTGTCGTTTGTTGAGCTCAATGTGTTTCGGCTATATATCTTGCTTATCGTTGCACTGTCATTTTGGAATACAGAAAGACGCTAAAAAAATAAAATTTTCAAGACAAACTTCTTAAATGACGATAATTAAGCATCTTATATTATTATTTTCATAATTTACTTGCAAACTTATATCGGTTTAAAATTCTATATAAAAATAACCACGATTAGAAAACGACATTTTCGTGTATTTCCTGACTTTTGTATAGGCCACAATGAAAATGTTAGAAAATTTTATTTAAAAAGTTTTTATTATCATTCGGTAAAATTACCAAGAGGTTGTGATCCTGCACCTCCAAAACCAGTGCTAAAAAATACGCAAAACTTGCAATAAGCTGCATTTTCCAATTTGGAGTAAACCAACCAATGCCAACGGTTCAACCAAGAATGCTTAAATTGGAGTTTGCGAGAATCGCTGGCAGGAAAATTAAAATTTGGTGGAGGCACATAAATGCTTTGAAAACTTTCAAGGTGGTTCGAGTCGGAAATATTGCTCATCAACTTGGAAATATCGTTATTTGGACATTGATATACTCTCGAAGTCGGAGGCAGTTCCGATGAATCTAATGATATTTCTGGAACAATTTCTACAATCATACACACAAACTTAGATTTATAAATATTAAAAGTAAAAGTAAAATATTAATACCGCAACTTGTACTACCGCTTTCCACATAGCTGTCAACATTAAAGCTTTCATAAATGCTATCTAAATAATTAGATGATTTTTCTACACTTAGTAGGTGGCTTGCCTAATCTGAAGTGGTCATAGTTTAAAAAAAATTAGCTTATTCTTCTAATAAATTATGTGTCTTATCTATTTTATGGTTGAAGGTACACCTAAATATTTAGGTTCTTTATTTACTCTCGCAGTGAAACTTCCTAATATAATTGTAATAATTAACATTAAGAAATTGGTAACGCACCTAATCAAATTCGTTGACTGAAAATCACCGGATTACTTTAGCTGAATTCACTACATTTTTAGGTAAAAGTTCTACTCTTTTTTTTCTGTGTATGTCGTAGAATATTTTGCACAAAGGTTTTGGTTTGCGAACTTACGAGATTTATCATTGATCATAGTTTTGGCCAAAAAATTTTGTTGTGTGTTTGGCTCTGTTTCGGTTGAATGGCTCCGTCAATAGAAAAATTTTCGAATTTGGAGTGTATACAATACAATTCAAGCCATTATTGAGATACCATGACATCCACAAAAAGACTCTGTTAAGTATACTTTTTATGCGATATATCATACCGACTTTTCTTGTTCCCGTTTTTGATGGCATTAATACAAGATGGCGCAATATGCTACCTAGTGGTCGCTACAATCAATTTATTGAAAGAAACCTTCAATGAGCGCATAATATCGTGAAATAAACCTACAAGTCGGCTTCTAAGACCATGCGATTTGACATCTCTGGATTATTTTCTGCTGGGACGTGTGATTTCGCTAGTCTTTGTTAATAACTTACCTACGAAAGACGAATTGGAATTCAGCAGTCGCCGCGTTATTGCCAATAATGGCCCTAGCTGTTGTAAAAGTTCAGAGGACCTGAAAGAACTTTTAATGGAACTTTAAAATTTTGTATTTTTTTCAAAAAAGGCATTTCACCAAAAGAAAAGAAAATTCGATTTTGTGAAAAAAAAGTTTATCCAGACTTGGAAGAAACAAACTTCCAGTTGAGTAGCAATACATATGTAGTTTAATGTTTTCTTCAAAGGATTCCTTTATATGTCCTTTTAATAAAGTAATGAGCTTCTGATCTGGCAAACGAATCGAAATTGGTGGGAAAAACCTATTCTTAGTTATAACTAGGCGTTCAAGATGCTGCCGGTCTCCAAATGAAAGCACCACCACTCTTTAAATGCATGAGCATTTTGACGGGTGACAACCTTAACATGATAAACATGTTAATGAATGTACCAAACAACTTTTGGTATTGTTATAAAAATGGATAAAGAAGAATTTCGTACCCTGATGACGCATTACTTTTTGCGTAACGAAAGTGTGAAAGAAACAAAAGAAAAAAACGATAAATATTATCGTGAATCTTCTCCGTCGTATTCAATAGTAAAATATTGAATTGCGGGGTTCAAAAGAGGTCGAATGAGCACAAAGGGTGAACATGCCGTAGGAGCACAAAAACTTCTGAAACAAAATCCGACTGATTTTTTGCATAAAATAGTTACCACGAATGAAACATGGATTCGCCACTAGAAACCAGAATTGAAGGAATCAGTAAAAGAATGAGTCCCAGTGGAAGTGCATCAAAGTGAGCTAAGACTCAACAAACGGACCGAAAGTTTTTGGTGTTTGTTTTTGGGATTCAAGTGGTATTTTGTTCATCGACTATTTAAGAAAACGAAATTGAAAAACGAAATCGCAAAGAAACAGCCCCATATATGGAAGAAAAACATTGGTCTTTTTGTTATACAATGCTCCAGCTCAAAAATCGATCGAAACCATGGCCAAACTGGTTCCTCATCCCCCATTTTCCCAGATTTTGTCCTCGGCGACTATTATCTGTTCCCAAACTTAAAACGGGGGGGGGGTCCATGGAAGGAGATTTGCGACGAATGAACAGGTCGAATTTGAAACTGAGGCCGGCAGAGTCTTGAACGCCCTAATAATATCATAATTAATTGTTATTCCATTGTTATATCTTCATGACATCATTATATGGAGAATTTAAATAACGATCCCTTGGTACAATTACAGAATATTTGGAGCTGTTACATTGAAGTTAGTTTATTGATTGCCAACATATTCAATTCATTGCTTTCACTTTTGATGTTTAGACTCCATATTCGTAATCAGTGACCCTCAAAATTTTAAACGGTAAGATCTGAGAATATTGAAATAACATTTTAAATTTTAGTATTTAACTTTTTTCTTTACCTACCAGTAGGTAAGAAAGGTAAGAATCGAGAATATGAAATAAAAGATACTACTGACTATGTCGTAACACAAGACGTAGAATTAGTCAATTCGCTTTTGATGACATCTTTTTTAAAAACTATTTAGCAAAATATTTATTCCATACACCTGAGCATATGACCTTTAAAAGAGTGCCGGAGAGGGTTAATATGTATGACCGACCCCCCTTACTTTTGCAAAAGGAACATTTTTGCTATTGACACCTATTCCCTCCGACCACTCCTTAGGGGGGCTCCCTTACAAATATTATGGTTTTTGTATATATATTCCATACACCTGAGCATATGACCTTTAAGAGAGTGCCGGAAAGGGTTCATAGGCATGACTAACCCCCATTACTTTTGCAAAAGGAATATTTTTGCATTTGACACCTATGCCCTCCGACCACTCCTTAGGGGGGCTCCCATACAAATTTTATGGTTTTTGTTTATTTATTCCATACACCTGAGCATATGGCCTTTAAAAGAGTGCCGGAAAGGGTTAATGTGTATCACCAACCCCCATTACTTTAACGAAAGGTACATTTTTGCGTTTGACACCTTATCCCTCCGACCACTCCTTAGGGGGGCTCCTATACAAAGTTTATGGTTTTTGTATATTTATGCCATACACCTGAGCATATGACCTTCAAAAGAGTGCCGGAGAGGGTTAATATATATGACCAACCCCCATTACTTTTGCAAAAGGAACATTTTTGGGTTTGACACCTTATCCCTCCGACCACTCCTTAGGGGGGCTCCTATACAAATTTTTGGTTTTTGTGCCGGAAAGGGTTAATATGTATGACCGACCCCCATTACTTTTGCAAAAGGAGCATTTTTGTCTTGGACACCTATTCTCTCTGACCACTCCTTAGGGGGGCTCCCATACAAATTTATGGTGTTTGTTTATTTATTCCATACACCTGAGCATATGACCTTTAAAAGAGTGCCAGAAAGGGTTAATATGTATCACCGACCCCCATTATTTTTGCAAAAGGAACATTTTTGCTTTTGACATCTATTCCCTCCGACCACTCCTTAGGGGGGCTCCCATACAAATTTTATGGTTTTTGTTTATTTATTCCATACACCTGAGCATATGACCTTTAAGAGAGTGCCGGAGAAGGTTAATATGTATGACCGACCCCCATTACTTTTGCAAAAGGAACATTCTTGCCTTTGACACCTATTCTCTCCGACCACTCCTTAGGGCGGCTCCCATACAAATTTTATGGTTTTGTCGATAAAACCGGAAACTGTCGATAAATAGGTAGCAAGTTTGAGCAAACAAAAACATCAAATGTTGGCTTTATATTTCATGTTATTGTGAATTTTTGTCGCGTTGAGGATCAAGCAGACCAACAAGTGCTAACATCAACATTGTACGATCAGTACTTTAGGCCCACCAAAGGCTCAAAAAGTTATATAAATACCGACACCTGATCACTATCAACCACCCTACTTACCTCAGAGAATGACGTATTCTACGTCAAAATTTTATTTCTTAATATTCTACTCTAGATTCCCTATCCACGACTCTTGGATCTTTAAAATGTAAAACTAGTTCACATTTAAACAATACTTCGGAAGTTGGTTAGTGCATGATCGTATATATTTTTGGCGCATTATGATTTCAAGACATATTCAGGCTTTGTTAGCGGTTTTCCGTAACTGCTTTGATCTCAATAACAGTGGCAGCAAGATCACAGCGTCAAGAAGAGTTTGCTTCTATGCCGACTGTCAGTGGGATACTAGGACCCCGAAGTGAACCCTGACTGTACGAATCAAACAACAATAACTCTATGAAAGAATATGAAAACAAATGACGTACAGGTAAGGGTCGCTCCAGAGGCACTAAAAGAGATACCAAAGGCACTTAGTTGCAGAGAAGTAAAAGAAATATAAATAAATAAAACGAAGACAAGCAAGATATAATTACAGGTTTTGTGCCAAACGAAGAGAAATGAGTGAAGTTAGCTGCAGTTTTAAAGAACAGCAAGACAGACAAACAAACTTTTATGTGTGCAAAAATGTTAGACTAAATGTTCATGATGATTCTTTGAGTTGATTTGTGAAGAAGAAGAAAAAGAAGATGATGATGATGATGATGATGATGATGATGATGATGATGATTGTGATGGATGAATTGTAGACAGTTTTTGGCAGGTAACAAGAGTCAGGCGATAAGAGGTAGTAAGAGATGTGGTGGGTTGTTTGTTGACGTTGTAACAGCCTCAAACAGGTGTCAAAACTAGGCAAGATAAGAATGTGGAAAGTGCTTAAAGGATTTTACAACTTTGCTACGAAACAGCTACAACAATTAGGACGTGACAATTATGACCGATTGAAACCCAAAGCTTCAAAGTCAAAGAAGTAGAGCCTGTGAAATTCGAGAACTACTCGCTCACAACTCCCACACTTCCCCATACTTTCGTTTTTGTTGCATTTTCTAGCAACATTTTCAAAGCAACAAGCCCTCTACAAACTGAGTCCGAGTTCATGTCTGACCCAAAGTTGCATCGCCCGAACGCCTTTGTTTGCTGTTCAATTAATTTCATTAGAGCTGCAGGTTGACCAACTCAAAGTGCAGTCCATCTCATTCGCCTCTGGGACCAAACAACAGGCAAATTATTGTCTGACAAAGTGTTCAATTAGTTAGGAAGCCATACGTTGTCGGCAAATTGCTAAAGGACATAACTAGGATAGCATTTTTTTTCTCTTTTGTTCTACTTTTATTTTAATTCATTAGAAAGAAAAAAATGAAAAATGATTCTCGTCGATTTTGGCTGTTGTTGGATATTGTTTTCTTTGTAGAAATTGTAACAAAATACAAAATAATCGAGACATGGACCTGTTGGGCTGCTTAAAATTAAAGAGGAAAAAAGAAAAAAAAAAAAGAGGTGGCACCAATTATATATGCTGCTGTGCTGTTCTAATTTATATTCAACTTTGTTGAATTGTTAATGGATTTGGTACTTCTGCAGCTTGGTATAATTGGCTTAGAGAGGAAAAAGGTGGCTTCTCTTGACTGCTGTGCATTTATTCTAATGATCTTTCCAAGATAATTGCCGATCAGCTGGTTTCATTAATGGATTTAGAGTTGTTGAAGTGATGTTTCTTGCTGATGGGAAATACAGTGTTGACTGAATTCAGAAAAGAGTTTCAAAATAATTGGCAAACTCGATTTTGTGCCTTACACAATGAATTTCCCATAAAAGCTTTTTACGCCAAGATCTTCATGAAGTTCAAGGATGTCACATTTTGAGAAAAGAAATTCTGATAAAATATAAATTAACTCCATACCGTTTGTGTTCAGTTATAAGGATTTTGATTCTTTCTTTCTTAAGTCTTCATAAATTCTTTAAAATTTTAAACCTTAAACCTTAACTTTTAACTTTTAACTTTTAACTTTTAACGTTTAACTTTTAACTTTTAACTTTTAACTTTTAACTTTTAACTTTTAACTTTTAACTTTTAACTTTTAACTTTTAACTTTTAATTTTTAACTTTTAACTTTTAACTTTTAACTTTTAACTTTTAACTTTTAACTTTTAACTTTTAACTTTTAACTTTTAACTTTTGACTTTTAACTTTTAACTTTTAACTTTTAACTTTTAACTTTTAACTTTTAACTTTTAACTTTTAACTTTTAACTTTTAACTTTTAACTTTTAACTTTTAACTTTTAACTTTTAACTTTTAACTTTTAACTTTTAACTTTTAACTTTTAACTTTTAACTTTTAACTTTTAACTTTTAACTTTTAACTTTTAACTTTTAACTTTTAACTTTTAACTTTTAACTTTTAACTTTTAACTTTTAACTTTTAACTTTTAACTTTTAACTTTTAACTTTTAACTTTTAACTTTTAACTTTTAACTTTTAACTTTTAACTTTTAACTTTTAACTTTTAACTTTTAACTTTTAACTTTTAACTTTTAACTTTTAACTTTTAACTTTTAACTTTTAACTTTTAACTTTTAACTTTTAACTTTTAACTTTTAACTTTTAACTTTTAAATTTTAACTTTTAACTTTTAACTTTTAACTTTGAATTTTTAACTTTTAAATTTTAACTTTTAACTTTTAACTTTTAACTTTTAACTTTTAACTTTTAACTTTTAACTTTTAACTTTTAACTTTTAACTTTTAACTTTTAACTTTTAACTTTTAACTTTTAACTTTTAACTTTTAACTTTTAACTTTTAACTTTTAACTTTTAACTTTTAACTTTTAACTTTTAACTTTTAACTTTTAACTTTTAACTTTTAACTTTTAACTTTTAACTTTTAACTTTTAACTTTTAACTTTTAACTTTTAACTTTTAACTTTTAACTTTTAACTTTTAACTTTTAACTTTTAACTTTTAACTTTTAACTTTTAACTTTTTAACTCTTAACTCTTAACTCTTAACTCTTAACTCTTGACTCTTAACTCTTAACTCTTAACTCTTAACTCTTAACTCTTAACTCTTAACTCTTAACTCTTAACTCTTAACTCTTAACTCTTAACTCTTAACTCTTAACTCTCAACTCTTAACTCTTAACTCTTAACTCTTAACTCTTAACTCTTAACTCTAAACTCTTAACTCTTAACTCTTAACTCTTAACTCTTAACTCTTAACTCTTAACTCTTAACTCTTAACTCTTAACTCTTAACTCTTAACTCTTAACTCATAACTCTTAACTCTTAACTCTAAACTCTTAACTCCTAACTCTTAACTCATAACTCTTAACTCTTAACTCTTAACTCTTAAATCTTAGCTCTTAACTCTTAACTCATAACTCTTAAGTCTTAACTTTTAACTGTTAACTCAAAACAAATGTTGTTAGTTTTCCTAGCTTAACTCTTGCATATTCTACCTTCCAGATATCGAACACCATTTCGCCCCCACCCATTCACCGTTTTTCTCCAACAGTCACTACATTCTTTACGCTTATCTCTGAGCTTTAGCAAATATTTGCACGTCCTTTACTTGCTTATTCAACTACTTTGCATTCAAGCATGAAGCTTAACAGCATCCAAACGTTTGCTAGTTAAAACAAAAAAAAAAAATAAAATCGCCAGCACTAAAAGCAACTCGAGCCTAAAAACATCAAAAACCAAGCGCCGCCGCCAAGTACAGCCAAAACGTTTGCCATTTTGTTATGCAAAAAAAAAAACAAAAAAAAAAAACAAAAAAAAAATAAAAAAGCCAATGTAAGCCAACAATGAGCAATAAACGAAAACTGCCAACATGGCTTACATGGACAGCGCCAAAGCACTTTGAGCCACGAAAAGCCCCAACAAATGCACACCAACAACAAAGTCAAAAAGCGTTAAAACTAACGTTTGTGTCCGTAAGTATCACAAACAGCCGGCTTTGTGGAATGCCTGCAGTTTTCCTGCAGACACGCAGCCAGCTTCATCAGTTTCACCAGCCAGATTCGCCAGAATCTCCAACATGTGCCAGCACAAGCACGTTATGACACGGCGCGATACCGTGTTTCAGATCAAACTGGCTCAAATTTTCCGCTGCATCTTTGGCATTATTTTTCTATGTGATTTTGTTGTTGTTATTGTTGTTGTTGTTGTTGTTGTTGTTGTTGTTGTTGTTGTTGATGTTTTTGTTGTCTTGCTTGCATCTTTCAAATATGAAATCTTTAAGATACCGACGCGTTGAAGATTTTGTGCCAGCCCACTTTTTGCTTTTGGGGCTCAAGCAGACTTGTTTGTGGATTTTACTGATACGTTATGAGGACTGCTTTTTGGCCACATTGTTGTTGTTGTTGTTGTTGTTTTTTTTTGTACTTGTTTTTGGTTGTTTGGTGTTTTATTCCTTGAATTTATTTAATAAATATCGTTGTTGTTGTTGTTGTTGTTGTTGTTGTTGTTGACTCGCTGCCATGCGAAGAATTATTAAAAATTTTATTCGCATAATTTGTGAATTATTTTCGCTGGTGCGCGCCAAACCGCCTCCAAAGGATTTTTATTTGGATTTCATGGCCTCAAGAGTCGCCTCAGTCGACTCAGTCACTACTAAACAAAAAGTGGTTATTTTTATTCTATTGTTGTTGTTGTTGTTGTTGTTGTTTTTGTTGTTGTTGTCGCTCAGACAACAGTCTACCATCAGCCATGCTTGCTGCAGTTTTTGTATTTTTTTTTCCTTATGTTTGCTTGACTTAACCAAAGCTTTTAAATACACGTTTTTTTTTTTAAATGCTTCCCACCAGCGAAAACCACGGCGCTGTCATTGTTGCCAACATGGCGGTATTTTTAATATTTTTCCATTTTCAAAATGTTTTGCCAAATTAAATGGCATTGTTAGTGCCATTTTGTTGTTGTCAGTGTTGTTGTTATTCTTTTTGTTGTTCTGGTTGTTGTTGTTGTTATAATCCGTGGTACACTTAAACCACGCGATGCGGTTTTTAATGCATAATAATGTGGAAAACTAATTAAATGGTTAGGACAAAAATGGTGTTAAGAACAAAAAAAAAAAATTAATTTAATTCATGCAGCGATTAGATAAGTTTGCATTGATTAAAAAACAAGTTTATTGTGCAAAAAGGGTTGGTTTCTTTTGAGGCGGTTCCAAGTATTTAATCGCCTGTATCTCTGCTTTATTAATGAGACTCATTAAAATTGTTCGAAAAATGGTGGCTTTTGAGTAATTAAGCGAATATTATTTTAAATATTTTAAATAGACAAACGTTAGTGCTCTAAATGGAGTTCTACAAAAATTATGAATATTCGTCGAAGTTAATATTCTCCATACTAAAATTTAAAGGATATTCGTAATAATTTCCCAAATTTATTTCTATTCTTCATATAAAAATTTTCAGAATAATGCATTTCCTCAATAAATCTATGTCGAATTTCAAAATTTTTCCCATAAGCCAAAATCTCTGCTCAGTTTAAATTTTAAAGCATAGTTATGGGGGAGTTATCTGGGTAGCAGATTGAGCGAATACAATATGGCCACCAACATGCAAAAAATCTATTCGTATTTTTATGAAACTCACTATAGATAGGTTTTTAGTTTCAATTATGTTGATTGAAAAAAAAAAATTTTTTTTGCGATAATGGCTTTGGGCAACCAAACAAAAAAAAAAAAATTGGTGGGCATCCAAAAAAATTTTTGGTTGCGATAATGGTTATGAGAAACCAAAAGAACGTTTTGGCTGCGATAATGGTTATGGACAACCAAAAAACTAATATTTTAACATACTCGTAATGGTTATGCGTTTTTTTCTAATAATATCTTTTAAATTTTGCAACCTATTTGCCTTCCTTAAAGAAAATAATTGTTATTTTGAGTCCCAGGTTAAAACAAAAAAAAAGTAGACCAATGTAATTGTTTTTTAAACTAGTGAGAGTTAGTAGTAAATACAGCCAATACATGTTGATGAAGAAGTTTGGTACGAGTTTTTTCCACTCAATGAAAAGTGCCCTTTTAAGATCGGAAACATTTCCATATTTCATATCTTCAGCATATACTCGCCCTTACAAGACTCCCCCTTACAAGACTCCCCCAGCACTTCCTATGGAATTTAAGCCCATCGAGCCCTGTGATCTCAACGAAGCGGTCTTGTAAAAGTCTATTGCCTGGCGACTTTTATAAAAACATGAATTGTCCTGCATGGAAGTATATACTTTTTTTCTCTTTTTTCAATCAAAAAAGGTAGAAGGCTACTTTCTGTAGCCAATGTATGCTCCGCATTTCAGATCAATCCAAAAATTCCGAAATCCATTTGGTCGATCCAAGTTAAAATTTTCCTCATCGGAATAAATGAATTACTTAAAGAATTAACATTGAGTTCAATACAAATTTTATAAAATAAAATTTTTTTACCATGCCCCGGAATGTTTCCGATTTATTTAATTTATTTAATGCAAAAAGAATGCGCGCCGCTTTGTGGTGATTTTTTTTTTCTTTTTTTTTTTTAGTGGTGCTTTTAGATCTTTTTAATCATACTTTGGACAATGTTAGCTGATGTCTTTATGTTTGCAAAACAGTTGGCGACACTTTTTTAACCGCAACAAGCAGCAAGTTGGACGCATACTATAAAGGAATTGTTTGCGTTTTTCAAAATTGTACTTTTATCTTGTGCAAAAAGGACTTACTTCCTGAACGGCGTGTTTTACCCTGGTTTTTAGGATTTTTCATAAAATTTGCAGTAACGGTGCGACTACGGCCAGTATGCCTTACAATTTTGCTCACATTCGAGCCCGATTTGCACACTTTTGTTACATTTGCACTGACCTTAATTGCTCCTACTTCTTCTTCTTTGTAAAAGCCTGGAGCGGGGCATTATATTGAAAAATACTCAATAAAGGCTGACTAAATAGCACCATGGGTTTAATCACTAACAAAAAATTGTTACAAATTGTTACAAGTTTTTACCAGTAAAGCTTTCACGTACTCGAAAAACTTGCAACGAGAGAGGACTTCGAGAGCGTAAAAAAGTGAAAGAGAAAAAAATAAGCAACAAGATGATACCATTCAGGGTTGATAAATGAGTTTTTCAATTTGGTATAGAAATGCAGAGAAAATTGTACTAGATGAAAGAAAAAAGTATCGAATAAATTTTCAAAAAAAAGAAACATTTAATTAAATTCAATTGTGTGCTTTTTAACGGTTTTAATTCTCATAATAAAACATAAACATTTTTAATAAAGTAGTCAACATATTTTATAAAATTCATAAAATTAAAATACATTGAGATCAATAAAAGGTTATAAGAATAATAAACTGGCCATTTTTCAGCCCTTCAAAGGAATTTGACCGAACTTCTTATGATTAAATTGTGTTGAACTACTAGTTTTATGCCAGCTCCGAACGGCTAATGTGCATGTTCTCAAGAAGCTTCACATGGTATTATTTACTCTCTGAGGTTTGCCATTATCTGCAGGAAGTGACGGTCGAACGGAAAAATTAATTCAATTGAAAAATTGTCTGTGTCAGATGGAATCAAGGCCGCCACAATAAAAGCTTAGAAGTAAAAAATAAGAACTTAAACTAAAAAACAAACTTATAACTAATAAACAACTCAACTAATAAACAACAAGTTAAGAGCTCTTCTTATAGTAAAAAACAAATAAATAAAGCAAACAACTTATAAGTTCTGACCACCCACCAGCGTGCGGTTCTGACCTAATAATGAATTTTCTTTTCCCTCCAAGGAAACTGTGAACTCCATTCTTGAAGGAATGCTACTTCATATATTTTCGCTTGGTATTTAAGTGATCGTTAGAATTGAAAATTAATGATATCCTTATAATAATATACATTTATTATTTTTGCATACATTTGAGAAAAATTTTTATCTTTCTCAGCATTTTCCAAATATTGTTGCGGCTTCGCTGTGCATCTTCAAAAAACAGAAAAAAAAACCAAAAAAATTAGATTGCTATCAAGAGTTTTCATTTTAGTAACTTCTTTATAAATTTAATCCTTTCACGTCCAGAGCTTTTCTTTAATGATTGGGTATAAAGTATTCAATTTGCGTGTGCACAAAACTGATCACTTTTAACTCAGAAGAAACCATTTAATGCTCGCCTGAATTCAGAATCAAGCCGTGAACAAATTTGGCGGTAATCGTTAGATAAAAATACAGGAACAACAATAGATGTTAGAAAATTATTTTTATATGAATTTGATTGATTTATAAGTAAATCATCAGGGGTGCAAAAATATGAAAAAAAAGCGTATTGAATTTTGTATATAAAAACGTCGTTTTTATTAGTAGGAGTGTAAAATTTAGCATGAACATGTATTTTGATACAGTGCTTCATAATCAATCAAAAGTCGATTGTAAATTTTTGGTAACTTAGGGCTTTTTTGATTTCATATGACGATATATTGTGTGAGTTAGTCACGAAACATTTAATGAAAAACAAAAATTAAAAAATAGCTTAAACATTATTTTCCTAGTGTTTTTTTTTAGCAAATTCCCTGATAAGTCTGTCAAAATCTAGGTTTTCTGCAACTTGATTTTCAATGGACAGCAAGGCCAAAGCAGTTTATCTTGTTTGAGACATTATAGACCGCAAATACGTTCTTATCAACTTTAGGTCAGAAAACTTCGTTTGCCACTTGCAACGGTCAGTGGTATCGTTAACAGAATACGCAGCCATATCCAGGTGTTGGGATACAACTCTTGAAGATTGTGCTTTTTGATAAAGTTGAATGTTTCGATAGGTGTTGCCAGTGTGTCTTCGATGTAGTGTTGCAGAGTTATAATTTCATCGCACAACATCATCAACATCAAATTTGAAGTTTACCGTTAACTTTTCTTGAAGTGTAGAGCAATGCCGCATGAGTTCGTCTTTATTTTTATTAATTTTTATGTTAAACAAAAAATTCCACGAGATGGAAAATCTGTTGAAATCTTTCTTTCATAGATATAAGAACTGTGTCCAAAAGAGCAGTAAAAAAATCGACTTTAAACTTTTTTTTTGGATGAGTTATTGGTTCATCAACACCGTCTTCACCCGGCCTACGTTTTATGTGTCTTAATCGCGCTAATTCTAATGAAGATGCTAATTCAGATGCGCCCTTCAGTCACCGGCACTCCGGGTGGTCGCCCCGGTCGCCTACCCCTAAAGCCGGCACTGGTCATAATGTTTACAGTGCGCAGGCATCGCATCGTGGAGAAATTTGAGCGTGAGTACCCTCTTTTGACCATTAAGCCACCAACCAGACAAAGATTGGTACGAAGTGAAGAAAACAGTGTCGAAGAAGTCCCAAAAATGTCGGTAAGGTGTTTAAAGGCAACCAGTGGTTTAAAATAAAGGTTTTAAAAGTTTTCCTAAAACGGAATCTAAATTTGAAACGCACAAGTAGATGGGAAGGTAGATACGATAAGTTAACTTTAAAAAAATAATAGAGAGTAAATAATGCCATGTAAAGCTTCTTGAGAACATGCGCATTAGCCGTACGGAGTCGGCATAAAACTAGCAGGTCCAGTTCTCGATCAGTTGTGAACAAACAACCATTTAATAACACGCACAACACAACTTGATCATAAAAAGTTCGGTCTAAATCCTTTCAAAGGCTGAAATGGTTTATTTTTATTTATATCTGAGAAATATGCTCTGGCTGTGTTTGTCATTATAATGGTTATCCGTCTATATAATTTTTGGGAACACCTACTCAAGTTCATAAAAAATAAACTAATATTTTAAAGACGTTTTCGTAGGTCATTGAAGGAGCATGACCATGACCTTGACATGGTAATAGAATTTATCAATATCTGCTTCTGGTGGCTCTGAACTGTAGCAACATTTTGATTTCGGAAAATGGAGCAGTTGGCTTTGAATAAACTAAATAAACTGAATAAACTAAATACTTTATATCTCCAAGTTTTTTATATCTCAAGTTCCAGAAGATGCTATTCTAAAGTTTGGCAAATATGCCTGGTAGTTTTTTGAGTTAATACAAAAAGTTTAAGAAATGTCGATTCCATAAGAAAATTTCGTTTTTAAAGTTTTTTAAAATTTTTTCTCATATAAATTTTTAAAATTTAAATTAAATAAACAACTAAAATATTTTAAAATTTTCCAGAAAAATAAATTTATAAAATCTTTTCTAAAAATTTTCAGTTTTGAGAAGTCGATTTCGATATTTTGCTTTTAGATGATTTAACATCATATTAGGCATCACACAGAACCAAAATTTAGAACATAAGCTTGAAACTTACAGTGGTGTATTCCCAAAAAGATATGGCCCGGTTGGAGAACAATTTGCGGTGATGAACTTATTCAGACTTGTTTAGTCATGTTTAATCAACAATTTTCCAACCATTGCAAAAACATGAAAAGAACTTGGCTGTATTGGTCCAAAAATTACTCCATGACTCTGCATTATGCATCCCAAAAACAGTCGCCATGGCCTTGTTGGCCGACAGACCCACATTGGCCTTCTTTGGTGCACGTTCACCCGAAGAACTCTACTAATTTGACTGTTCCTTAGTCTCTGGTGTATTGTGATGTATTCACGTTTCGTATACGATTGCAAAACGGTGCAAAAACTCCTTCGGATTGCGATTGAACATCACCGAACACTCCTTTGAAGTGATCACATGGCTGCGCTTATGGTCAAGTGTGATCAATCGTAGCATCCATTGCGCGGATAACTTTTCTATATCCAAATATTAATTTCAAATGTGATGTACCCGCTGAACTGAGATACCTACAGTCTCCGCCAATGCACGCACTTTTATTCTCAGATCGTCCAATATCATGCATGGATTTTATCCATGATTTTTGAAGTGAAGACCTCTTTTGGGTGACTGACAAGTTCAGCATCACTTGTGCTGGTATTACCACAACGGAATTCAGAAAACCACTTCTTTACCATTGAAATTGATAATGCAGAGTCCCCATACTATTTATCAAGAATCTTTTTATTTTACGTAAAAAATACTGCTGGATGTGTTCACGAAATTCACTTTTTTCCATTTTCGTCAAAATTCACGAGGTCATCTGCTTTCAATGGCTGTCAAATACAAACTAAATGACACAGCTTGCTCAAAATTTGACAGAAGTCTATTAATAGATGGTAGTTGATATGACCAGTGTTGTATTTAAAGTTACTACGCGGTTTATTCAGAAAGTCACTGACTTATCAAATTGCCCTCAAAAAAATGAATTTAACGTTTCCAACATTTTTTAAAGCAAAGAAGCTTTAGCTTTTATCAATTCTGGTTTGAAAAGTAAAAAACCTTTTATTGTCTTTTGCTTTAAAAACTTGAAAAGTCGAGTTTTTGTTGTTATTTCTAAAAGTTGGCTCTTTCGTTTGCCTTTAAGTTAGGCTCAATTTTTCCCTTGAGTAATTAGGTTTTCTTATCTCCATCCTCTGAGAGCCCTGTTCACACGGCAGTCTCCTACTTTTGAAAAATGAATTGCTCAAACAAATGTGATTTCTATCAAGTGTGAACACAAAATTAATTAATTTATTAATTGAGTCATTAAAGAATTACTTGACCAGCAATTAAAAACTCAACACTTTTTAATTACAGCTTAAGAGATAAGAAAATATGATGATTTGTTGCAAAAAGTGCTCAATTTGATAAATGAAATACAGAACTGAGAAGGTAAACAAGTCAATTTGCTAACGACAACTACACCGACAAAAACAACAACAACAACAAAAATTATAATGAAGTAAATCCACGTGCTGCTGTGCGCACTCAAACTGACAGCTGTCAAAATAAATGTCAAAATCTCTGCGAAATCATTCAAAACGAAATGTTGTGACATTTTTATTGAACGGTAATTGTGCAGAAACTCCTCGCAGCAGCTCCAACCCAGCGATAAATTAGCATTTAAATGACACTGCGTGAGAGAGAGAGAGAGAGAGAAAAGTGAGAAGTGAGTAAAATATGCACGGCGAATTGGTTTTGCAAAATAGCAGGAAGTATGTCCAAGAATGGGGTTGTTTGATGTGATGAGTGTGCGGAGGGAGGGGATAGGGCGAAATGCAGCTAAAGGATTTTACGATGCCCGATAAAGTGATGATGTTTTCTGTTTTGCTGACAGCGCAATAAAAATTAATTGAAAACAACACCAGCAGCAACAGCAGCAACAGGGGAGCCCAGCAACACGACAACAATGACAGCAACAAACAGTGGCAGTATCAGCAGCAACAAAACAACAACAACAACAATTGAGTCACTCCAAATACGCATTTGTATCGTCACTCGAAGCACGCATTCACAAGTTTTGCATTTTTTGTCTGTTTTTTTTATAGTGTTGCTTCACTTTTTTTTTTTAATTTTTTATTCTGGTTGTTGCTGTTCTTGTTGCTGTTGTTGTTGAGTT
This sequence comes from Pherbina coryleti, assembly GCA_943735915.1. Classification (NCBI taxonomy): domain Eukaryota; kingdom Metazoa; phylum Arthropoda; class Insecta; order Diptera; family Sciomyzidae; genus Pherbina; species Pherbina coryleti. Next base: position 18,826,607 of record OX030951.1, read on the forward strand.
GTCAGCACTTTGTAGCGGTTGCTACGGCATTGACAGCGCGCACCCGCGCAAAGCCCATTAAAGCAGCCCTCTCAGCCTGCTACACATAAACTGCCACGCCTTTTCTGCGTTAATTCCAATGAAATTGCTGAGCCATTGAATACGCTTTGAATTTGTTTATTTTTCCCCAGCACTCTATTATTGTTTTCTGATTCTACTTTTTTCTACTTCTTGTTGCTATTTTTTGTATCATCAAAAGAATGAGTGAAAAGAATTCGTTTTTCTTTTGAATATTTGTTGTGTTTTGCTGTTGTTAAGAAATTTTGGAAATTTTTATGCCTTTTTATTGCTTATTTATTTTTTGAACAAAAAAAAAAAAAAAAAAAAAATTAAACGGTAAAAAGGGCTATATCCAAATCGACAAGAAAATTTGGTTATTTTGATTGAATTTTTGTTTGTAACCGCCTGACAAAGGCATCCAAGCAGCCAAGTAAACTTGTGAGGGATAGGAGGGCAGGCATATTAGGTGACGCCCAAACATATAAGCTTTGATAAACGTGAGTAAATGAGAGCCTTTCTTACATATGCTAACAATTTTTTAAAAGATCTTTCAGAGATTTACAAAATTGTTAATTTATTAATAAAAAGGGATATTTATTCCCTGCCAGAATCATTTAATTATTTAGTTGCTCATCATAAAATCAATATGAATTCAAAATTTCCCCACAGCCTTGTGATTCTTATTTAAAGGACCTCGAAATTCCAAGCAATTCCATTTTTCATAAGTGTTTTTCACAGGGTTGCATGGAAGAAAGTTAAAGAATACTTTCAACATAAACATTTTATTTCCTTTAAGCAAATTTAAAGGTTTGAAATAAAATAAGAGACAATTTGAAAAGTCGAAATTTTTTTGAGAAATCTATAAGTTTCTTTGAATGAATGAATGAATATGAATAAATTGCCTGCCAAATTTTGTACGGAAGTAAATCTTATTTAAAAAAAAACAAACCGTGCACCCGCAGTGGTAAGAAAATAAAATAAGAACGGACCTAACCTATCCAAATCCTAACCAAACCTAACCGTGACATCTCTCAAATCCATTTATTTCCCACACCTTTTACAAAGTGATGATCCTTCACTCCACAATACCACCGACAACTACAGAAAAACTTTCATATCCTCCTTAGCTCTACACATTCTCATCTCAACTTATCTTTGCACTCCACTTACCGCAAAAATCCTACTTAATATTCTACCCATATAAATCCTACATAGTAGTAGTTACCGTTCAAATAGCATTAGTACCAAATACTTTTCACTTCGTACTCTGAAAATAAAAACGTATCCTAAATAGTACAAAAGTACGTTTTTCATTCATACTCAGAGATAGATACTTAATAGTACGGTGATACATGATACAATTACAAGGTAGGCTCATATTGGAGAGCAGGGTGAGCTCAGTGTTATCAAAATCAGCTGATAATTTTTAGTTTTTCTAATTGTTGTTGTTGCTTTTGTCGTTTGGCGTTTGTAGCTCCTACATCTTTGTTGTTGCAAAATTTCTCATTTGAGCAGCCATCTTAAAATGATCTTACCTTGTACTGTATCATGGTACGGTGCTATTTTCGTCCTCAAAGAATAGTTGAAATATGTTTTTTCATTTTCAAAGGCTCGTTGAAATATGATAGGAAATAAGATATCAAATGATAGAAGACAATTTTTTAGCATTTCACTGTACATCACGTTTATTGCAATTATGGGCTGTGAAAAAAGTAAATAAAAATGGACAAATAAGCCCATGACTAATTTTAAAGTTAATGATAACATAGAAACTCTATAAAAGTCAAAGACTACAATGGCCCTAGTACAATTATTGAATGTTGAAGTTTTTATAAAAAAAAAAAATATATACATAATTTTATCAATTTTGCCTTATGTCCAAATTACAAGTGAAGAAAAGAATTTTCTTTTGAATTGCATTTCGAAGAGGCGAAAAAATAAATAATCCCGCAAAAATTCATAAAAAATCTGCTTCCTCTGATTACTGCCTTTAAGTCATTCACGTTGATATATTGCCGTTCAATTACATAAACCTTGCTGGCAAAGATACCCCAAAGCCATCCAATCCAAATAGGATTGCAGTCAGGCCGGCCGGTTAAGTAAAAGTATGTTTTTATTTGAAAACCACAGTTATGCTTCTTTTGAAGCGTGGATCGATGCGTTATTCTGCTGAAAAGTTAACCAATTTTTAGGATAGCATGAGGGATCAATACGTCTCTCAAAAGCTCTGCGTACATTGAAAGTTCATATGTGTTGCTATAAAGTAGAATGAAAGCTTTTCAGAATGTGAGAATACCTCCCAGACATAACGCTTCCACCATAAAAATTACGTTTTGACCTGAACATGTTTTGATTTCGCAAATCGTGCCAGTAACAGCTATATAGCAATCAGGACTGTCTAAGTTAATTTTTTTTCTTCATCTGTAAAAATCTCTTTTTGCAATTCGGTTGTCGACTTCATATACTTTCTTCCAAATTTTACTCTGTTATTCTTATGGGCTTGCGTTATCTGTGGTTTGCCTTTTAGTTTTGTCCACTTAATGTTCGTTGACGATCTCAAAAGTCTTTCCTTTTTAATAATTTTAATCATAAAAAAACACGGCCAATGACTGCGGTAGAAAGTACCAGCCTCACAAAGGTTACATATGTTTTAAGTTTGTTCCTTACTTGTTTGACAGCCATCAATAATCAACGCTCTCAGGGAACTAATAAACCTGAAAAAGTGGTTATCATTATGTGATACAATACCTTTATTTGAAAGCGCTCAGTCCAATCAATATCAAAGCGGAGCTACATTCGTCTTTGGGGCAGTCTGTTGCTTCCTTTACAACAATAAAATATTGGGTGTCCGAGCTTAAACGAGGTTGTATGGGTACCACGATGAACATCACAGTGGTCCATCCGATGAGGGTCTGACTACACCAAAAATAGTGAAAAAATGCCAAAACGATATTGGATGACCTTCCACTGAAAGTGCGCGAAATAGACATTTCAAGACACCAAGACAACATGAAGACAAAGAAGGCAACAACCAACAACAACAACAACAACAACAACAAGAACGGCTCTGTATAGAGAAAATCACACAGCAGACTATACAGACTGTTTCGTTGGCCGCTGCACAAACTCATCAGTAGTCTTGCATGACTTTTCACTGTGATCCACTCATCAGCTGTTGTTGTTGTTGGGGTTGCTTTCTTTGTCTTCATGATGTCTTGTTGTTAACATACTTGGCCTAAAGCTCAAATTTGTTTTAAATTTATTTGTAATTTAACAGTTAATATTAAGTAGCATGGCCTCCATTTTGAATGTCTGCGCCACATTTGCGTTGCAGAGAATTAACTAAGTTCTGACATCTCTCAATCGGTATTGCATACATTCAATATTTTCCAAAGCTCCTCGCTATTTTTGAGATTCACTGCACTTACTGCTTTTTTTATGTCCCCCCAAAAGTTTTCTACTAAGTTTAGGTCCTGAGACGCAATTGATTAAGTCGACATTTTTTCTCGCTAAACTATTTTTGGGCCCACTTGCTTGTCATTATCGTTTGGGCCCACTTCGAGTCATTATCCTGCTGATATACCCATTTCAGCATTTCATATCGGGCATATTGTCCTCAGCAAATGGAAGCATAGTTTCTGAAGTATCTGAATATAAAGAAAGTGATCTATGTATGATTCCGGTAATATAGGCCCAACGCCATGATAGGAGAAAAATGCCCAAACCATAATGCTACTGATTTAGCATTGTATTTTGAATAATAAGCAGTATTTATTGATATTCTCACGTATTGCCGATATTTTGCTCTTACCGCCCGAGAAAATGTTTCGCCATTTTTCAATAGGTCATCCCAGGGGCACTACTCCGTATTGCGATGCGTAAATCAATGCGTTGCGAAAATAAAACGCGATACGTATTCAAATAGCAAATCGCACGTGGTTATCGCATTACGGAGAACCGATTGCGCTATTTTGCGTTTTGTTTTTTCGCATCGTAAGTTTTACCTTCTTTACGCAACTTTTCAATTTTCCGGTAAGTTTTACCTTCTTTTCGTAACTTATTAATAATATTCCATTTTTCTTCAGAACAGTGCTTAGATCGGCTCATTTTGCTAAATAGCTGAACGAAATGAATAAATTTATAAACAATATTATTTCTAAATAAATAATTGCTTACCTGTCCTTAGTATAACATAAACAAATTTTGCAATAGAGAAGACGATTTAATATTGCCGCTATTATTATGAACAGCTCTTCTTGCTAGTTCGCGATCGAATGATCTCATAAAATGTAGTGAACCGGTATAATGATAACGGTTTTTTCATGCAGTTAAAAACAAGTAACAAGCCATTCCATTGGAAGTATTTTAATATATTATTTTGACACTTTCATAATACTAAGCACAACGCTGCTATTTTTATGAACACAACTGTATGTCAACTTGATCTTTAGACAGCTGAGGCTAAAAATTGCAGTTAACTTAAGACACCATTTTGCGTGTCGAAGATTTCTTTTTTTTGCGAAGAAAATGTTTTGTGATTTAGAGTGGTCTATAAAAGCGTAGATATAAATCTACACAGACAATCTTGTTAAACATAAAGTCACTACTTTACCAAGAGATCCAACTCAATGCCAATCTTCGTTTTCTATTGGAAGATATCATCTCTCTAAATGCAGACATGCATAAATAAAAATTTAGAGATTTTATCTCACTGCAAATGCGAATAAAAAGTTTTTTAAAAAAAAATATCTGAATGTAAAACGAATTGTAAAACAAATGAAAATGTATACAGTGTATGTATGTTTGTCAGAAAATAAAAAAAAAATAACAATAAAATAAAACAACAAATATTTATTAATTCGCAATAATAAATTTTGTGTCTTTCGATTGGTATCGAACGATAATTACAGGTTGTGCGCACGAACGACGCAGAAATACTACGTTCGGCATTAAAATTAATTGTGCAGCTTGCACAATAAAACAACAACAACAATTACAACGACAACGCGTTGAAGACTTTCAACGTAAATTTCTTTAAGAAAAACTGACAGTCAACATAAAGAATACAAAGTGCAAAAATACAAAATAAAAAAAAAAAAATCCCCATAAAAACACAAAAATTGGAACCAACATAAAAATGAAGTCAACCAAAAGTAATAAAAAAAAAAACCAGCACAAAAACGTTCCAAAACCAAGGCGAATTCTTTAAAAATTACTTTATGACGTTTGCACGTAGGTTGGAATTGGATTGCACTGAATTGGCTAAGCTTGGCCTGTGCGCCAGTTCATGCCAAATTGAACTGGCTGCATAGGTTAGGTTAGTTCAGGTTAGGTGCAAGTCAAGCGGACGCACAGTCAGTCAGTCAGTCAGTCGACTCTCGAGTGCCGCAGACATTTTGAGACTCATTTATATTCAAAACTGTTGCCAAGCAGTTGGAATAGTTCCTTTTTTTTTAAATTTTATTCTTTGGCGCAACTTGCTCATCGAGCGGATTTTCTTGTTTTCAAACCAATTTATTGAGGAAAACTCAGCAGAGTTTAATTCAATTAATTATTACCAAGCAAGACGTAGTTTGTAATTATTTACAATTATACAATTACAGCAGCAGAGAGAGAGAGCAACAGTAGTAGTTGTCTTATCCTCAATTGCCAAATGGGCGGATGGACAGACAGGTGATGCGGAATAAGGTAGGCAGCAGTCGATTTCGAGTATGGCATGGATGAAAGGCAATGCGCAATGTTGAGCAATCATTGATTGTTTAATTATTGACGTAATTTTAATATGTTCAGAATGTTAATTTGCACAATTTGTAGCATGCATTAAGGCGCAATTAAATTCGCAATAATTCGTTAAATTTTGCAGATTTTCGCTTAACAAGTTCTTTGAAATAAAATCGTTATTTTTTTCAAATTGTTGTGGCTTACCACTTCATTCTGTATCACGAAAAGGCAAACTAACGTTAAGAAGGCAATCGGTTTTTTTTTGTATGGGAGAAAAATAGGGCTGATCGTTTCTCTTTGGTCGTTCGTGGCTTTTCTCGTGATACAGCATGTTATTTATTTCAATTTTTTTTTTTCAAATTTGTAAATTCCTAAAGTGTGTTTGGGTGAAAAATGAATCGTTAACTCTCAAGATTCAATAAAAAAATTTTTTCCCGGAAGATGCTGAAAAATACCCAGCGAAACGTCGCACAGTGCGCTTTTTTCGATTTTAGGATAACATTTCGACATTTTTCAAAAACTATAAAAGCTAGAGGAATGAAATTTTTCACCAATGCTTATTGTGTTAAAATACACTTCTTGACAAAAAATAACAATTTTAGGCCAACTGCAACGCTTACCTCCCATACGAACTGACTTTTTTCAATAGCAAAAATCCCACTAATTTGCTCATATGTGGACTTAAAAAATAAAATAATTTTTTTTTAACAACAAAATAAACACCATGCCAAAAATAATTAAGATCGGATAACTTTTAAATTTTCCTCCCACACAACAAGACAGCAAGGCACTATTTTGATGATATTTCACATGTTCGCTAATTTATTTGTGTGTATGCATGCATGATAAAAAAAAGATTAAAAAAGGTTTTAATATTGTGTTATTTTCTGTTTATTCTGAATCAGAACTATCACTAAGACATGGGGATTTTAAAAGACCTAGAACATTTGGAGTAATATTTGATTTTTTATATTTAGGTGGTTGCCTTAAAGAATTTATATTTGGATCGGATGTAAAAAGCAACCTTGAATAAGGTTGTATCTGTTCTTGATGTCTTTCTTGTAAAAAATTCTCTGAAGCGTCTATTAAATATCTCTATTTCTGGCTTCTTGAGCCTCTTCGGAGAGCTGACCAATAGGCAATATACACGAAGATATTATTCTTTCACCATGGCAGATTAGATTTTATTCACTAAAACTACTGTTAAAACGAAAAAGGATTTCCCAATCTTTTTCTTCAAAGTGCTTATCAAATTAAAGAATTTTTAAAAGAGTGCCTAAAACAAATCCGAGCAATAATACTACGACAATTTCGTTTCTTAAGTTAATTAAATTAAACTGTGCAGCTTTCTTGTTTTCAGTGCTTTGGGTAACACATATGAATACTTTGTTTTTGAAATAAAGTTTGACAAGAAAACAATGTCTAATAATAAAATGCTTCTAAAGATGTGGTTCAAACATATTGCATGTTTTAAATAAGTTGGGAAAAAAATAAATCCTGGTTGAGAATAAAACCACTATTCATGTGATTGAAAACAAAAAAAACATAAAAGAAATTATTTTAAAAATAGTTTTGTTTACCTGCAGCTGGATTCGAACCCAGGTCCGCGAATTTCCTCATTACAAAAAAAAAAAAAACAAAATTTGACAAGTTGTTAACACTCTCAGCCCAAGTCATCTCTAATTTCGTTGTACGAGATTGCTCTCAGTAGGTTAATTTTCTTTTGAAAGAAATTTTACCGTTCTATTTTTAAATTATTTTTTATTAAAGCCACCATTATTGCTTATTTGTGTTGTGTTATGTTTGCTTTGAGAAACTCTATTACTGGGAAAAAACTGGGCTTCTATCGAAATAATCTAAATTTCAAAATTTAACACCTATTTAAGTCTTCAGTAGTCGGGCGCTGGTTTATAATAAATTTTTCTGTAACTTTTACTATTGTTAACGTTAATTGAAATGTAAACATCTAAAATTAAATCACACGATCAAAATTTCAAGTAAAAAAAACACTTTTTGTGCAGTTTAATGTGGTTTTACCATTTTTGTATGGTCACTTTGTATGGGAGGTAGGCGTGGTTCTCATCCGAAAAGGCTGACTTACGGCCTCGACCTTTATTTTCTTTGATAAAAGCTTATATTTCGAATTTCATTAAGATCGCTTCAATATAAGAGCCTTAACAGATGGACAGACAGACAATCGGACAGATGGAAACATGACAATACGCGGGGGAAAGTAAAAATATATCTTACTAATTTTTAGTACCTTTGTTAATTAACGCAAACACGACATCTTTCATACACATCTTTTAGTTCAATAGCAGAAGTTGTCTTGAGAATTGTTGCGTTTTGAGGAAAACTTGTATTTTAAGCGTTTTTTTAAATGAAGTGTTTTTTCTTATGCGCAACTTTGCGCAGCCAATTTTTTAAGAAACATAAGGCAAAAATACTATATTTTATGAAAGTATAAGTACTCGATTGTAATTAGGTTGAACTTTTTAGATCTAATCCACTAAATTTTAGTAGAACTAAAACTGTTTAATAAATTTAAAGACACACTTCCACGTTTTTTCTAAGTTTTATTTTTTAATATTTTTGGTTTGTTTGTTATAAATTCAATGACAATTAAGTCAGTAAAAAATACAAAAAAAGCAAATTTAAATATATGCTTTTTCTTCTAAGTAATAAATGTTTCAAATTGCCTTAGTTTTTAGCATGCAATGAGCTACCTTTTGTTCGAAAAAAGTTTCAACTTTCAAAAATTCAATAAAAATATCAGAAGAGAGAATCAATTTCATAATATTATTTCCATAATATTTTATCAATTATCTGTCGGAAAAAAATATATTTTTGTTAAATTTCAAAAAAAAAATTTTTGTCATCCTAAAATCGAAAAAAACGCACTGGGCGTCGGAGGAACAAAATGAAATAAAGATTATTTAATTGCATTAAAAAATATCACGATCAAAACAGCCCAAATTTTAACAAAATTATAAAAAACTAAATTGGTCAAATTACATATTGTCAATCCTTAACTCAATCATTAAGTTTTTTTTGGAGATCTACACATTCCGCATCCTAAGCTATCGCTATAAAGTCATAATTGAATTGTTAATTTATAAAGGGGTTAGGGCACACTAGAATTTTCGAAAAATCGAAATTTTTTTGTAAATCATCCCATATGATCTCAAAAATGATGTCTCAAAAGATTAGTGCCGGGAGAAATTTCTTCGCCTGTTACTACACAACTATTACTTCTCAAAACTTCAAACACTTTTATCTCAAAACTGCATTTTTTTAAATTGGCCGGAAACATAACTCATACAATTTTCAACTTGTAACTTTGGATATATCTTCAAAAATATATTTTGTGTTGAAGTACGTACACAGAAAAAAAGTGTTCGTAATTTGCTTTTTTTTCATATGTTTTTCTAAAGTTTTAAACACATTTGCTCTTACTTTGACGAAATTTGTTGCAAGCTATTTTTTAAACACAAAATTCGTCAAATTAATAACAATTGTCGTCAATTTTAAAACATTTTTTTTTTCAGTGTAGGATTTCTTTTTTATATTGAAGAGTTAATTTGTTTTATTAACAATAATCTGATGATTTTTTAGGCAAATTTTTCAATTTCGACTTGAGAGATGCGCCATTTGGCCGAAAATCAATATATCAAAAATATCCTACGTACTTCCATAGCAGATATTATATATAATCGAAAAAAATGCATTGGCTTATTATAATTATAAAAATATAATACACTGATATGTATAATAAGTCCCATCTTTGGAGTCTCGATTTGCTGTGTAGTATTTCTGAAAAAAAAAAATCCAAATAGATCATAATTTCCGCCGTCTAGAGTGGCCTTACCCCTTAAGTGATATGAGAATTTCAGGTAATAAAATCACATTCCATTCGTTGGTCTTGAAGAAATCAGTTTGGGTATTATTAACATTTCGCGGACAGGCCCGCCTTGAGCCTTGAGTGTTTAGCTAAATCAATGGCAGTAGGCTGGATCGTTTAACATGATCAACGGTAGCTTTAGTGCCTATGAAGGAGTAGCAATGATCCGAAAAATAAGCACGAAAAATAAGCGTGAGGATAGTCCTTGTCCTGACAGAAGCATTAACACAAAAACATAGGCACAATAGCATGTCTTTAGAGTGTGTTAAATGGATGATTTAAAATGGGTGGCAGTAATAACTGCAAAACTGTGGGATTGCTTGTGCAGTACATGGTGAGCCACTAGAAGAGCCTGACAGCCTAGATTTAGCAAGCGATGTGTGATATATTGGAGATATATAACTCGGAGCAAAAATGCGGGGTTTTGAAAAGGCGTAAGCAGCAGTAAACTCAGAGCGAAAATAATGAGAAGTAACTGAAGGCGTAAGCTAGAAGCATAAACTGAAGCATTAAGGTCATGAAGGGACTCACCTTAGTCTCCCTATCCTAAGGTGGTCTCAGATTGTTCAGGTTTGGGCGTGATGAGTTCCACTTTTGCCAAAAGTGGTCTCGGAGCGTTCAGGTTGAATTTGGGTACAAAGTGAATTTCGATTCAATTTAAAAGGTTCTCGGGATGATCAAGGAGGTATTGTGGTACTGTGGTTGTTGTACTCTGACAGACTGTTGGACGTCATTTGTTGGCTCAAGGTTGTTCTTGGTGTATAGTAAGTGTTGAATAATATTCTTCACAGTCATGCGTGATACGCTATATGTCAATACGTGTGAGTGCTGTGTCGGGGCAAATCCTTTAGCCCAGGAGACTATCACAGGGCTGGCTCTTCGGGGAGTTTCATGCTGGCTGTGACAGCACAATGTCGCGTGCAGCTCTGTGGTGATCGGCGTGGAGTTGCGCTTGTTTACAACCGGGTCACAATGCCCTCCAATTGTCAGAGATCTTAGATCGGTCTCGATTTCTACCAATAAATGTGGAAGGCGATAACACTAGCCTTCCATGATTGATACTATGGTCTCTATATCGGTATGCAATCCATACAGGATATTTATTAAATTAAATTGGCGTTGTTCGCGTCTGGGATCAAGGAGGTGGGGTTCGATGGATTGTCGGAAGGACTCTAATGAAACGTAGCTGGGTTAGCGTCCGGAAGATCATCTGCATTGGGTGGACGTTAATTACCGTACGTAGCTAAATTGGCGTTCCTGAAGATTAATCCGCTAGATCTCATTTCCTTGAACCCATAGACTCCTTGTGCCAAGGGGCACCGTAGAATAGAGCCAACAAGGCAAGTGTCTACGTTAAACACTAACCAGATATAGTCTGACCATTCACGTGACACATGGGGTCTTTTGTGTCCAAACGTTTTTTTTTATTTTGACTGTAGTTTTTTACGGGTGTATAGGTGAGGCTAGGAGTCAAGCGGAAAAAAGTTTATAACTGCAGTGACCTGCTGACCTGCTTATCAATAATTCTTTTTTATCATAAAAATTATTGCTTGTTTGTATCATAAACACTAAAATATTCATGTCAAAACTCCGTTTGCGAAAACCATCGTTCGAATTTTGATTTTCTGCTTTCTTAATGTAAAAAACCATTATTATTCGATCAAAATTTATTCCATTACTATTACAATTTTATTTTTAAAAAACTCCCATTTTTTATCTCAAAAATAGTTTATGCACCGTAAAAAATTAAGCAGTTCAATTATTTTTTAATTGTTAAAAATTTTTTTTCTTATAGTTTCAAGCTTTGATTTTTAAATCTCGAGAATTTTAATTTGTTCAAATTAAACCAATTAAACTTTGAATATCAAGAAGAATGTCCAAATTATAAAAATTTTTTTCGATTTTTTTTACCCCATTTTCATTCCTAAAAACATTGTTTCACACGAAAGACTCCATGTATCACGCCGATTAACTAGAAACCGATTAACTAGAAAAAGGAGAGAATAAACTAGAAGTGGAAAATAGAAGTGCACGATAAATTGAAGATGGAGGATTTTGACTTTGAGCTTAATTTAGCAGTTGACCATATTATTATTGCAATCGGAGAATAAACTCAAAGAGTAAACACCTTATCTTGAAGGCGCTTTTGTCGGCTTTGGCTGTTGACGAACTTCTCGAAAGACTCAATATCCACGATTTTGCCATCAGAGAAAATTCGGATGTTTCAGTTATCCAATGTCTCGGCTTTCATAAACCGTCAATATCGGATAGAATACAAAGTTCTTTTATTTTTTTATTTTGTATTGTATGTATTTGTTTTTGTAAAGTTCGCTGGAAAATGTGCTGGTCACTGAACGAGTGTGGTTTGTGTTGTTGTTTTTTGCAGGCGTTCTATGATTTTGGCTCAGCGCAAAGAAAAAATTAAGATAGAATAAAATTTGTATGAAGGGCCACGCTGGACATACGGGCCACTACGTGGGCATGTTTGTTCTATACTATTAGTCACATAAAATTAAAGTGAACATTTTTTGTAGCCGCTAAACTCCAAAAGTACTACTCCGATTTTTATAAAATAAGTTTTAAAATATTACATTTGTGCTAAAAAAGGATATAGGGGCATTTTCTTTACGAAATTTTAATAAAAAATACCTTTAATTAAAGTGTAAATTTTTTAAAAAATCCTCCACAATGCCATGCATCGCTTGATCGTAAGCTTTTCAACAGTTTGTGCTGCGAGAGCTTTAATAAACTCCACATTGCATCCACATCCACTTTGTTCTCACTTTGTGTTAAAATTCTTCTCATGTGCTTTCAATACGCTGATGTTGTCTTTAAGAGCAGAACACTTTTTTCGGTCCTCTTATCTGTTTTTGTTTATTATTCCCACTCAATTACCTATTAGAGTTCTCGAAGATTTTGCTTCTTGGAAATCTGTTGGAATCAGTTTGGAATTCTTTTTCATTCTACCAGGATAACTACAAATTCTTATCTGTGTCCATATCCGGTTTAATATTTTTGTAGTTTTTTGAATAGTCACTATATTAAATTAAAAGTTCAAATAGCAAACAACCTTGCAAACCAAATCCTAGCCGTGCTTATTAATATTTTAATTTCCAAGCGACAAGCACTATCATGACTGCCGCTGTAAATTATATAGTTGGAAAAATACTTAATTTAAATGTATCTGCCCAAAAGTAAACAAAGTGTTAAATTAAACAGCACCGAACAGTAGCGCCTCATTGCAATTACATTGAAAATTCATCATTGATTGTCGCCTCCAGGCAGCTATGATCACAATCATCATCATCATCATCATCGGCGTCAACGTCACAAGAACATCAGCATGCACCAAATAGTTAGTTGGTCGGAAAAAGGTAGATACAAGTACTACCAAAACAATCAAGCTACCTCGCAACAATTCTTTGGGGCTCTTGCAATTTGCAAGCCAGCTGAAAGTAATGCGTAAGACAGACAGACACATACACACACTCACAAGAGACAGTTCGTCAGACGAACTGAGTAGAAACTCATAAAAATATATCAAATAATAAATTACAATAATTAAGTTCAATGAAATGGGTGTAATTCACACAATGAGCTCATGTTGGCACCCTCTTAAATTTAAACATAGGTTTATGCAGTTGCAACAACAATAACAACAATAATAAATAAAAAAAAAAAACAACGACAAAAAACCAAAATCCCCACAACTCTGCCGCTACAACTGCTTCTGCAACGTCTTGGTACTCTTTGAGACTTTTTCATCAAAGTCTACAACATCAACGACAGGTTCTTTCCTCCAGCCAGCCATGCAGGCAGGCAAGCAGCCAGTCAGTTAGTCATTCAGTCACTAAGCCAGCTAGTCAACCAGCCAGCAACTAACTCACACTCAACGCGTCACTCCCTCAAACGTCAATTAAGTAGGTTTGGCACTGCGCTCAAAATGCTCCACATATAGATAGATGGCGCTGCATGACGTGCTCGCTATGGAGCCGTATTATGGAGCTGTCGATTTTGACGTAACTGACGTTGCAGCAGCAAAGTCGCAGCAGCAAAGTCGCAGAAGACAGCGAAAGAGAAGTAAAGAAAGTAGAAGATGCCATGATGATGTTGAATGCAGTTGAGGATCTGATGCCTTGAGGGCTGGAGCAAAAGAGTTTCAATCAGTCAACACTGTGCATTTTGCAAAGCATAGAGTTGCCAACTTAATTTTAATACGAATTTGATTGAGTTTTTCATGCAATTTCAAGTTGAATAAAGATATTGTTAGTTTATTGAAACGATGAGAGCTACGAGTATATAATTATTTAATAATGAGAATAAGAGAAGGAATTAATGAAAATATTTAAGAACAAAAATTGAGATTCCTTAAGAAAGGAAAGAAGAATAAGAAATTTTTTTAATATTATTATGAATATATCCTTGAAAGGGCGAAATTATGTAATTATTGATTATTTTTTTTATAGTTAATTTTAAAGTGAAAATTCTTTAGCCGCGATGGGGAGTAAGACCGATGAATCAATTCACCGATGAAACACTTCGCCGTGAAACGCTTTGGCGAGTTTTTAACATAGTGTTACGCAAAATGAAATAATTATAATATAGTTTGGACACGGTAGCTTTTCAACTGCATGGTTCATATATCGAGTAATTATAAAATTGCCATAAAAATTCGAATAATGTGGAGCATGTCTTTGATATTCATATTGAAAACAACAACCTTAACCAAGAAGACAAACCCTGACTGCTGCTAAGTAACAGAGTTGTAATATACAACATTTTAAAGTATATTTCAAACTTTTGAGAGTAACAAAAGAGTACACAGAATCTATTTCTGTATTGCATTTATTTTTCTAATATCTTTATGATTTTGATACAAAATTATACACGGAGAATAAAAAAACAATAGTAAAATCACTTAAGCCGGCTTGGGTGGAACCAATTTGTATGGAAATTAAAAACTTATGCTTATTCACCAAAGTAATACATATATTGTTTCATACATTGTTTTGAAAACACATACTTTTATACCCTGCCAAAAACAAAACTTGTTTGATTTACCCAAGCCATGTATATAACATATTCATTAATAGGTAGGTAAGCCATCAAAAACTTTGACATTTCATTAAAATGGCATGAACTTGAATACTAAACTGTCAAAGCCATAATTTACAATTACAAAATACTAAGTTAATTTATCCAAATCAATATCGGTAAGTAAGACATGTAAAACTTAGATGTTTTGACGAAAAGCTTGAGAGGCTCTAAATTGCTGAAGACATCTTATGAATTATACTAGGGTTTTTGTTAATTTTGCAGAAGTTTTTTCTCGGTGTGCATATCACATAGTTTTATGGTAGATATTAACCCTCTCCAGCCCTCGCTTAAAGCCTCCCCCCCTTGTTCAGATGTAGGGAATAAATACACAAACACATAAAATTTGTATCGGAGTCCCTCTAAGGAGTGGTCGGAGGGAACAGGTCCTCAATGGAACCTAATTTTTTTGAGCGGAAAAATGAAAATTCAAAAACAATTTTTATCCTTCAGCAAAATAATAACACTCAAAAATAACTCCTATTCTTGAGCAAAAAAATAATAATAACAAACCAGTAAGAAATGATCCTCGACTGGGTCGAAGTTAAAATACCCCCACGTCCGAACCGAAGTATATTCAAAGTCTTAAGCAGTCAATAAAATGTTTATTTGTAAAAACATTTTCGTTATACATAGTTTTAACAGAAAATATTCGCTTTTATTTTTTTATAAAATCACTTTGTATGAGAGGTGGCTGTGTTTTCACTTAATTTGGTTGAGTTTCATATACAGAGTACATATTGTATATCAAAGTTCATATGCAAAATTACAAGTCCATATATTAATTTTTGTGGAATTTAAAGAGATATTACCTCTCTGATAAAGGCACTTTGTATGGGAGGTAGGCGTGGTTTTCATCCGATTTGGTTGAATTTCATACTTAGAGTGTATTTTAAATATCAAAGCTCATATGAAAAATGTCAAGACGATATATTAATTTTTGTGGAATTTAAAGAGATATTACCTCTTTGATAAAGGTACTTTGTATGGGAGGTAGGCGTGGTTTTCATCCGATTTGGCTCATTGTCAAACTTGACCTTTATTTTTTAGATAAAAGCTTAAATATTGAATTTCGTGATGATAGAAAACTACGGCTGTAATCGTGATAACAGATGGACAGACGGATAGACGGACAGGCAGACGGACATGGCTAAATCGACTCGGGTGGTGATGCTGATCAAAAATATAAATACTTTTCTCTACCTCCTTCTGGGTGTTACAAACGGAGTGACAAAATTAATATACCCCCTTTACGTTTTTAAACGTGGGGGTATAAAAAGAGTTGGCTATGTCGTGGACACATCCGTAGGTTTTGACGTGACGGTGTTTCATGTTGTTGTTGTTGTTGTTGTTGTTGATGTTGATGTTGATGTTGATGTTGATGTTGATGTTGATGTTGATGTTGATGTTGATGTTGATGTTGATGTTGATGTTGATGTTGATGTTGATGTTGATGTTGATGTTGATGTTGATGTTGATGTTGATGTTGATGTTGATGTTGATGTTGATGTTGATGTTGATGTTGATGTTGATGTTGATGTTGATGTTGATGTTGATGTTGATGTTGATGTTGATGTTG
Organism: Pherbina coryleti; assembly: GCA_943735915.1. Lineage (NCBI taxonomy): Eukaryota > Metazoa > Arthropoda > Insecta > Diptera > Sciomyzidae > Pherbina > Pherbina coryleti. The sequence goes on from OX030951.1 coordinate 18,842,941, forward strand.
ATGTTGATGTTGATGTTGATGTTGATGTTGATGTTGATGTTGATGTTGATGTTGATGTTGATGTTGATGTTGATGTTGATGTTGATGTTGATGTTGATGTTGATGCTGGTGTTGGTGTTGATGTTGATGTTGATGTTGGTGTTGGTGTTGGTGTTGGCGTTGGTGTTGGTGTTGATGTTGGTGTTGGTGTTGTTGTTGATGTTGATGATGATGTTGATGTTGATGTTGATGTTGATGTTGATGTTGATGTTGATGTTGATGTTGATGTTGATGTTGATGTTGATGTTGATGTTGATGTTGATGTTGATGTTGATGTGGATGTGGATGTTGATGTTGATGTTGATGTTGATGTTGATGTTGATGTTGATGTTGATGTTGATGTTGATGTTGATGTTGATGTTGATGTTGATGTTGATGTTGATGTTGATGTTGATGTTGATGTTGATGTTGATGTTGATGTTGATGTTGATGTTGATGTTGATGTTGATGTTGATGTTGGTGTTGGTGTTGGTGTTGGTCACTCTGGCACAGGTCGGGTTAATTGCATGCAATTAATCCAGCAAAAGTGATGCATATGCATCACATAAGGCGGTTCCCTAAGGAGCCTCATGATGCCTTCAATTTATTTTTTATTTTTATCATGTGTTCGAAGACCTCACTTTCAGTATCGTCCCTTAAAATTAACCCTTACGCCAGTAGTCACAGAGTTAAAATTCCATGCAACGTTTTTTTATGGTTGTAGCATATTTACTGCATTATGTGGTTGTTACCCTGAAATCATGACGATAAGATTTTTTTTTGTTTTTAGTTATGAGGCGTAATAACACATCTATGCTGTCGTAAAACAAAATTTAACGCAGCACGTCTCCTGAGAGAGTTATTACTCTGGAATTATTACTCTCCTGAGTAATAAGTCCATGAAACGATATTACATTTCTGTTACATAAGCTGCTATATTCACAACCTGGTGACGTCAGAATTTTTTTTCAATTTTGTCGTAAAGCCAAGTATAGATCCTTCATTTTCCTTTATAAACATTTATCGTAGCTTATATACTCTCCGAGTAAAAATTCAATGCAACGCCGCTGCATGAATGTCGCATTGTCGATCTTTGAGAGGCTCTCTCTGTGTCCCCATGATGTCAGTCAGAAATTTTTTTTTAATTTTGTGTGAGGGCTTAGAGTAGGCCTTTATTAGTGTATCATAGTTTTTATCCTAGCACTAACACTCAGCGAGTAATAATTTCATGTAACAAATTTCAAGTTGAGTTGTTTTAGCAGCTCCACTGCGTTCTGATAACGTTTTGAATTTTTGTTTTGTTTTTATAATGAACTCAAAGAATTAATCTTTACGGTGGTATCATTTTTTTAATCATAGCTCTTATACTCAGCGAGTAACAATTCAATGCAACGTCGATGAATTTTGAAAAAATGCTTTTTTCAACTTTTTTGAAAATCTGGGCGGTAAAAAAAAATTGAAACCTGTCCATTGGCATCACTTTTACTAAAACAAAAAATTCTAAAAAGGACTTTTGTGTCCTTTGTACCTTGGCCATAAAATAAAATAAAAAAAATTGATTTTGGCTAATTCTGGTAGGGTTATTACAGGACTTAAAAATATAAAATATGAGCCAAAGATTATCTAAATCCTAAACCAATTTGCAATATCTCGGACTCACAGTAGACTTATTTCACGCTCCATCTTTTGGAGTTTTTCCATCCACTTTGTTGTTTTTTTGCGTATATTTATTTAAAATAATTGAACTTGATATTGCTCAATTTTTTTGCCTTGCAAATGAACTAAAACCCATCCATATTACGCATTGAGAGGGGTTAAAAAATTTGAACTCCCTCGAAATACATGTATATTTCGGTATTTTCACCAAGAGAATTTAAGCTTCAGCAAAAGCTTCTTTTTCGGTCCCTATTTAGAAAATTTCTCTTTAATAATTTCATAAAACTACTTTTTTGTTCAAGCTCAATTTTATATTGAGTGGTTTTGAAGTTGAACGGAGTCTTATTTGACTAAAAATCTCGGAAGACAAGAGTATAAAAAAAATTATAACTAACTCTATCATTAAAATATCCAAAACATCCTGACTAACAAACTCACACTAACAGCATAATCAAAAGCACAAAAAGATCCTTCCTCTATTATTAGCACTCACTCATTTACATAGCCACTCAATCAGTCGCTACTCTCCACCCCAGCCAACAAGGAACGAACTCACTCAAGCTGTCAGCCAGCAGTCAACAGTTCATCAAAATTTGGCAAATTGTGCGCGCCTACTTGACGCCATCGTCACCTTAATTTATGACCATAAATTTGCAGCTACACCAAAACAGCCAACCAGAAAACAATTAGCCAGACAAGTAGTGGATTGCAACACTGTGATCCCATCAATCGAGCGATCGATCGATGATCGGGTGATCGTTTCGCTGTTTGACATAAAGACACGCTGCAATCTGACTTAATTAGACTAATAATAATTATTAGTTTGGTTTTGCCCGGGAGTTGGTTGCGCATGCGCACCAAGACATGGGCTAATTTAAGCAACCCTTGTTGGGGAGCAGTTGCTCAAAGCAAGAAACACATGAGAGAGATAGAAAGAGAGAATAAAATTTGATGTATTGTTGCCAAGTTTGTTGTTGGCAAAGATGAATTTGATCAGTTTTAAATAATAAGTTTGTGTAGGTAGGCTTGGTTGCAGCCTTCATATTGATTGATTTCTTGTGATGGTATCCTTTTTATTTTTGTAAATTTGTAAAAAGTTTTGAGGTTTTTGGGAGCATTTAATTGTCGCGCCAGCTGTTCTTTGTCCTAGTGGTGATGGCCTTTTTTAACTATTTGATCTACAAAAGCCGCCAACCAGAGCGTATTTGCTCTGCTTTGGATTCTTCTTTGGTTTCTTATGTTTTATACCCAGTTTGATTCTATGTATGTATGTATGTATGTAACAAAATAATGTATGAAGCAGGCATTTGTTTTTATTGTTCTCCTTGCCGTTTGTTGCTGGCCAAGATGTGGTTGTTGTTGTTCTTGGTTAGTCGACTACGACCCACTTCAAAGTGATTTACGATTTAGTGACACGCCCTCGACTAGCAATTTGGCCCCAGACATTATTTGAAGTCACTCTTATTCTCACCCCAACTCATCTGTAGTTCTTGGCTTCCCTCTTCTATGCCGTTTCAGTTTATTTTTTTTTTTTTTTAGTTTTTGCCCAACGTTGGATCGATGGACCGACCGACCCTTTGCTGGCATTCATGAGGATTTTTTTTTCAAGGTGTTGTGGGTGGAGTGTTTGAAGGGAGTTTGTTTTTTTTTTTTTTCTTTGTTACGTGTTTTCTATGTTTGCGCTCTATTCTTTTTCCAACTACTTAACTTATTCCTTAGCTATTTAATCCCTATGTAAGTATTTCCTCGTTTGTCCGTCTGTCTATCAGCTCAACAGTCCGTCTGTATGTTGTTGTTTTCTTGATAACCTTATAAATACGGCCTCAAGTAATACAGTTGATATGGTTTTAGTTGTTGTCGTTGTTTTGTTGCGGTTGTCTTGTTGTTTATTTCAACTTGATGACTTAAGTGACCAGAACTGTGTAGAGCGGGTCATTTTTGTCCCCTTACCTTGGAACACTTTCAGTTTTGCTAGGCTACGCTTAATCAGTAGCAATGCACTGGCAATGAATTTCATTTTCTTCGGTATGATTGTTCGAGGATTTGAGAAAGTGGATGGAGATTTCATAGTACTGCTACTGGTAGCACATTTGATGGAGTCATTTGTCGTAACTTGATTCTGTTGCGAATGCTCATTATTACCAATAAATAGCAATGAGTTTGGGGTTGTTGTTGCTGCGTCATTATGGCCTATGATTAGCAGGCAATACTTGACTGGAGTGTTAATACCGCAAATTGTTGAAGGAACTAACCAAAATATCAGCAGAAGCTATTGAGTTTTGGTGTCTGGAGTATTGACAGAGCGACAGTTTACATTTTAGCAAAAAATCAAAACAATCTTCAATTTACCCTAAAGACAAAGAAAATTTATGAAATTCCAATTCAATTTTTTAAATTAACTTAAAGCTTCGAACGCTTTAGCTCCTCTTTGCCGTACTCAGCGATATTTTCATCAGTTCCCGCTCATGCAAAGGCATGCAAAATAACCATCGGCTTGCGCCTGATGTCGACATGCCTTTCATGCTAACTAATTAAATGGCAATTAAATATGCATGACTAACACCATTGACGCCATTTTGTGGTACGCCTTTCATTGAAGTCGAAATTAAAACAAAAACTCAAAATAACTCATTTAACTCCAACACACCAAAGGGTGAAACTTTAGCTCGTTGGCCTGTCATCGAAAATTATATCGCAAAAAAAAAAAAAAAATGAGTACCAACAACAATTAAGAAATTAAACACAATTTTCAATATATCGCAGCTGAAGGATCTGCATTAAAATATTTAATTAAAAAGTACAATTAAATTAATTCAATTAAAACAATTCATTGAAGTAGTTGTTTTTGTTGTTGTTGCGACTATTTGTTTATTGCTGTTTTTTCATTGTTTTACATAAGCACTCAGTTCATTTCATGAAAAGCTTTTGCGATTTATTGGTATACAGGGTGCGCCATCTTTTATCTCGGTATGAGAATATTGAATTATGTACTTAAAAACAAAAATCAATTTTCATTTATGAGATATTTTTATTTGATTTGGTCCTTTACAATTTATTGGAGAGACCGTTCACGTCGCTCTGAATACGGCGAAACAACCGCCCGAACGGTGGACACTGAGGCTTATTTTTTAAGCAAATTTTTATGTCCATCGAGGCCCATTTCATACTCTCTGGCGCCGTTAACAAGCAAAATTTCTGCTTTTGGGAAACGGAGAATCTACACGAGATCCATGAAACACCATTGCTTATCCAAAGAGCAACTGTTTGGGCCACCGTTTACACCAAAACCAGTATTAGGCCATTTTTCCTCAGAGAAGGCGAAATAGTCGATGGGAATTGGCAGTGGCGTTCCTAGGCTTGGTGACACCCGGGGCGAATACTCATGGTGTCACCCCTATAAAAAATTTCTAAATGCAAAAAGAAACCAAATCGATGAGATTAAGTGTTTTTATTATTATCTTTATGTTTTACGAAAAAAAAAATAAACACCATATGACAAACAATAAGAATTTGTAAAAAACAGATCAAAAATATTACATTTTCAGGTGCCTACATATTTAGGTATGTAGGCATAAGGTAAAAAAGAATACTTATTAACTTCGCGGTCTTAAAAACGGACGGAACAAAAACTTTACATTTTCAGGTACATATTTGTAAAGGGTGTTTTTTTAGAGGTATAGAACTTCGAATTGAAATAAAACACAAGAAAATCGTTTTAATGTCCATCAATTTGGCTTTATTGGAAGGATAATTTTATGCCATTAATGTTTAAATGTGATTTCGGGCATGTGGCCGCCGCGGCTGGCTCGAATAAAGCCAATTCTACAGGTCCAATTTTCAACCACTTTTTCGAGCATATGGGGCCGTATGTCGGCAATAACGCCACGAATGTTGGCCTCCAAGTCCCCTAACGTTTCTGGTTTGTTGGCGTAGACGAGCGACTTCACATATCCCCAAAGAAAATAATCCAATTGTGTCAAATCACACGATCTTGGTGGCCAATTGACAGGTCCATTCCGCAAAATTACGCGCTCATCGAATGTTTCCTTCAATAAATCGATTGTGACGTGCACTGTGTGGCATGTAGCGCCGTTTTGTTGGAACCACAACTCCTTCACATTCATGCCATCCAATTCGGGAACAAAATAGTCGGTTATCATGGCTCTATACCGGTTTCCATTAACGGTAACTGACTCTCCAGTATTATTTCGGAAGAAGTATGGCCCAATGACTCCACCAGCCCATAGAGCACACCAAACAGTCAGTTTTTGTGGATGTAATGGCGTCTCAAGGATCTCATGTGGATTCTCTTCACTCCAAATGCGGCAATTTTGCTTGTTGACATAGCCATTCAACCAAAACTGAGCCTCATCACTGAACAAAATTTTGCAATGAAAATCAGCATCGAGATCAATCTCATTTTCGGACATACACCAAAATCACGACGCATTGCATGGTCTCGCAGCTTTAATTCTTGCACAAGCTGGATCTTGTAAGGTCGCAAGCCAAGATCTTTGCGCAAAATCTTCCATAAAGTTGATGGACAAAGTTCCAATTGCTGTGCACGGTGGCGAATCGATTCATTCGGGTCCTCTTCAACATTTTGCTCTACAGCGGCAATTGGTTCTTCGGTGCGCACTGTTCGACGTCTCTGTGGATGCGTATTATCACATAGAGTAAACGTAGTGCGAAAACGACCCATGGTTAACCGAATTAATTGCTCTGATGGACGATTATGTCGACCATAAAATGGACGGAGCTTGCGGTAAACTTCGCGAACTGAACCATTATTTTCGAAATAAATTTGCACGATTTGCAAGCGTTGTTCTTTTGTCAACCTATTCATGATGAAATGGCAAACCAAACTGAACATAAATGACATTAGAGTTGCCAAATTTGACCACAAAATGCCAGTTTTATCTCTATTCGAAAAAAAAACCCCTAAAAAAACACCCTTTATGTGTAGGTATAAGGTTAAACAAAGAAATCTTATTAATGGCGTTGTCTTAAAAACTAACTTTTCTTACTTTAAGAGCTCCAAAATTTGAAATAACCTTATCGAAATCAATATTGGATCAATTGCAAAAAAAACGTACACAAAGAGGTTTTCATGTTGTGTTTTTAAAGTTTTTTAAATTTTTCCGTTAGAGTAGTCAAATTTAGTGAAAATTAATGGAGAATTCGAAGTTGTTTTTAGGCCCTGCAAAAAATAATTTTTTCTATGGTTCTTATACAATTTTTGTGTTAAACTTTTGGCGTTAACTTTGCTATTTTACATTTAAATATACAAAAACGAAATACAAAATGAATACTTCAGGCGGTGGCGTGACATATCTTAACATAAAAGTGACGTTCAATACATTTGCCACTTTTTAGTTTTTTTCCTTAGGAATTTTATTTTGCAAATATACGAAAACAAAGAAATTAATCAAAACCTATGAAACAATGATTTTAAACTTGCATTTTTTTGATTTACTATTTTTGCTTTAATAAAACTCCGCGTGACGTTCAATACATTTTTACACGTACTTATCATGATGAACTGAGAAAACAAAAAAAAATTTACTTTAATATTATTTCATCGTCTTAATTTTTAGAATTTCGTGAGAACTAATCTCTGCACTTTCTTTATATAACTTTCTTGTCATCTATACCACACCTAACTTAAAACTAACGAGGCGTAAAAAAAGTGACGTTCAATACAATGCGTGGGGACTAAATGTAAATCGAAAGCCAAATTTGCGATGACAATGCTTTGAGAATACAAACAAGAAACAGTTATTATTTGTTAAATTTTTTCATTGTTTTCAACTTTTTTTTCACGTTTTTCATCAAAAAGTGTAACTGGGGACAATTGTTTTTGTATTATGCGAGTACGAGAAAGCAATATAATATTCTTCAAAACAAATATGCAAACAATTCTAGGATTCTGAAAAATATATTTTGTCAATAAATATTCTTCAGTGATCACTTTCTCATGTTTTATTTGTTTTTTTTCTTTTTGTTTTTACCTAAAAACAGAGTTAAAAGAGCGGGGACAAAAAAGAGGATTTTGTATGTAATTGACCCTATTACTTGCAAGCTCGTTTTCAATGGATAAAATAGCAAGATCGGAAAGCCTTGTCTGTCCCATGGAAGACCTTAAATAAGTCTTAACTAATTTTAGGTTTGAAAAACTCCTTTCGCATGAAGCTACTGATACACAAATTGTTAGAAATAATTTCAATGCGACAGAATGGGACACACATTTTTTAACGTAATGTATTTGTACCTTTTTCTTTCTGTTTGAGAAATAAAAAAAAAAACGAAATGGTGTCACCCCTAAAATGGTGGTACCCGGGGTGGAACGCCCCCCTCCTCCCCCTAGGAACGCCTCTGGGAATCGGTATGGGTGGATGTTGGCTTATTATATCTGCCTACAAAAGTTTGAAAAAGTGCGCCATGTCACACTTCAAATCGAACAATGCAGCATCTGCAACCCTGGACGTGTGATGTCAAAAAATGGCGTCTTTGATTGGCCACCCAAATCTCCAGATTCGACCTCTTCGGACTCCTTTTGGTGGGGTTATTTAAATAGCAAAGTGAACCCCAGCAAGCCTCAGACAATTGATGAGCTTAAGGTAAACATTCGTGCCGAAATCATCGCTATACCTTCCGAGATGCTTAAAAAAGTTATGGAAAACGCTGTAAAAAAGGGCACATTTTGCTTTGGCCATTGATAGATGTTGTATTCATAGATGTTGTATTCATAAACTAGTCTAAATAAATTGTAAAGGACCAAATTAAGTAAAAAAAAACTCATATGTGAAGTCAGGTTTTTTTTTTAAAGTCATTCAATATTCGCATACCTATGGCGTCCGTGGCGTAGTTGGTTAAAGTGCGTGGCCTCTATGTCAACGAACCTGGAGACCCGGGTTCGAACCCCAGCAGCGACAGAAAATTATTTGAATTAAAATAATTTTTCTGTACGGCCGCCACCTCTCTGCAGACAATGGCAAACCTCAGAGAATAATCAAAATGCCATGTAAAGCTTCTTGAGAATAAGAAGATTACGTTCATCGCCGTTCGAAGTCGGCGTTCAACCTGTAGGTCCATTTTTCGGTCAATTGTGTACAGACTTAATACCACGCACAACACAATTGATCATAAGAAGCTAGGTCAAAGTCCTTTCAAGGGCTGAAATGGCCAGTTATTTATTTTTTATTTTTTTTATGGCGCACCCTGTATATCCAATAACTAACTAATGTCAAGCTATCACATATTATCGAAAGAGACTTCAATTTCCTTCAAGAACTAATTAGAACCAGTTCCCTCAGTGAATTGTTTGAGGGACTTATTTGCAACAATTAACTGAACTTTTGATTCCATGTCGATGATACCATAAGTAGAGCCAGATTTTGAGAAACATTTGTCCAGAGAATTCTCCAACCCATACGGTACAAAATCTTTCTTCCTCACATTTTTTATACGCGTCCTTGAATATGCTACCTAGGTCTCGTCCCGTTTGTGTATTGGCGCGGTATATCGGAGATTGATGCGTTGATATTGATTTACATGCGAATTTTTGAAACACGCCGATGTAATCTTAATTCGCCAACTTCTAGAGGGAACTACTAATAACACTGTTCAACACGAAAAAAAATTACAAGGTTCTGACAACGTATTCTGGTAGAGGGGACAAAAAAACAATACACGTGTATCGGCGTTTTGAAAGTTTACGTATGAGTCTTATTTTAGGGGGATTTAATTTCCCCCCTTTTTGAACATTCTTATTGTGAATCGACATAAGAAATCATGTTATCCTTACATTTTGGGTATAGAATGTGTTCTAAGGATTTATGTAAAATACTACGAGTAATATTTTTGCGGAACATTTTAACCCCCTAACATCTCAATTTATTGGCCTTTTTTTACCTTTTTGTGATAAAAGGCAATAAAGACCCATAAAACAAGAATATGATGTGCTAAAATGTTCCACAAAAAAATGTATCATAAAATTCTACTATAAGTCTCTGAATACACCAAAGCTGAAAATTCAACTTAAATGCCAGAAATAAGTCAAAACTTAAAATGTGTTATGGGGTTAATTTCGTACTTATTTAGAATTGACGATAAAATGTCTCACAAAACTTGGTTTTAGGGGGTTACTTTCAAAGAAAAAAGTGTTTTACTCATTTCGCACATCATACTTAGCAATAGCAACGAGCTTAAGCGGATGTACTTTGGCTGATAAGATCCATTAGGTTTAAGCAAAAAACTATGAAAAGCAAAATGAAAACAACAGTTCATTTTAATCCACTCCTCCGGTTCCCATTATTTTATTGTACCAAAATTTGTTACCATAAACGCCATAAACTTGTTGTTGGTTCACAATTTTTGTCGTTTTTAAAAAGAATTACATCTTTTAAAACTATTCAAAATCAACAAAATAAAGCACTTAACATGGTGTCGACGTATATTCCAGCAGTAGGGGAACGAAATTGCTAATGACCAAAATGTTATCCATAAGATTAATTATAGGCAGGTTAATGGGCGATTTCATTGAGAGTTCGATGAATTATTCGAGTTCTGACATTGTTCTACTGGGACACTTATGTATATCTGGCTGGCTTTTTGCCTTAATAACTAAGAGGTATATTCAAGGGTTTTATCTGTGGGTAGCAGTGCCCCCTTTCCCCCCTGGACTGGAATAACATTATATATTTTTATTTCCTATGTGTAAATGTTAAATTTTCATATCTTCATTTTCATATAAGTGCAGACCAATGCATACCTTTTCACCCCCTCTAAAAATTCCTGTGGACGCCTATGGGTATGTTCAAAAATTTATGGGATTTTTTGTTCTTTATTATTTGTAGCGCTTAAACTTAGCGAGTAACAATCTCATGCAAAGCCGTTGAATTTTTATAAAAATGCTTTCTCCAACATTTTGGTAAACATAACGCGAGGTAAAACATGACGTAATCGGTTCAAAAATTACGAACTTCCAAAATTTTGTAGAAATTACAAGAATAATATACACAAAAAATTAAAAATAGAAAAATAGTAGCGTAGCTAGTTCTAAGCACTCATAACAAAAATAGACCAAAAATTCATGACGTCATAACGCCGGGGAGAGAGCCGCTGCTGGCGTTACAATGAATTATTACTAGGTGAGTACATGCTGCACGGTAAATGGCAAGAATGATAGAAACAAGATTACACGTTCCGCAGTCCTGTTATCTAATGCACTCTTTCTCAATTAACTGCATGACGTCACACAGCACTTCTTCATTACAAAATGAATGCAAATGTGCGATCACTTAGGCAAATTGAGTAAATTGAAAATAAATTCTTGCGGAAAAGTAAAGTAAAAATAACAACTTTTCTGTAAAAAAGTAGATATTTTCGTATATGAAAAAAATTAAATTTTTCAAATTTTCACGATTTTAATCTCCTAAACCATTCGAGACCGATAAAATTAGATTACACCAAAACGTTTAGGAGGTCCATATACATATTGTAAAAATATAGAAATATATATAATATATAAATATTATAGAAAAAAAAATATTTAGTATATAGAACATAAATGCATGCAGTTAATGTAAACAAAAGTTCTGTGTGACGTCATAATCTTGCTGTGTGTGTAAAAGTGCTGTGTGAACGCGTAATCTTGTTTTTATTATTCTTGGGTAAATGGTACAACACAGAATGGAAGGACTTTTACTGGGCCTTACGAAAAAAAATAAAACACACAAATTTCGATGGCGCCATGTTGTGTAGGTAGGTTTATGTCACAAAAGTGCAATACTGTTGCATGGATTTATTGCTCACTGATTAGAAATGCTACGAACAATTTTATTTACAGCAGCTAAAAATAGTTCTTTGACCTCATAATGAAAATGAAAGAAACATTTTTGGAGTTAAGACACCACGAAGGCAACCACTTAATGCAGTAAAATACAATAACAATGACAAAATGTTGCATTTCATTTTAATTCTGTGGCTATGACGGTACATTTTTTGGAACGATAGTGAAATTGAGGTTTTTGGTCACATGATAAAAATAAAAGAAAGTTAATAGCTAAGGAAATGCCTTAAAATAACTTAGATGCACCAAATACAAAAGAAAAGAAAAAAAAAAATTTATAAAAAATAAATTGATAAGAAATTGATAAGAATTGCAACAAGGGTTAGAAAAAGAATGGGGGCCTTAGACCAGCAATAAGATGATGAGTGGGACAAAGATTTGAACAAAGCTTAGAGCTTGGATTTGAATAAAGATTGGGACAAAATATCAGACAAGGATTGGGAAAAGAGCAACGACAAGGATTGGACAAGGATTTGGCCAAGGATTTAGACATACCTTAAATCGCACCTATAACAAGAAATTGGACAAAAAATAGATAGACAATATTAGGATAAAGTTGGGAAATGAAGTGGGTCAATGATTACGAAAGGGATTCGAACAAGTATAAAGTCAGGGATTTGGACATGGATTAAAAAAAAAAGTTGTGGTCAAGAAGTAGGATAGTTATTAGGACAAATATAAGAAGAAGTATAAGAATCAGGATAACTTTGGGACTAAAGGAAAATATAGGGTCAATAATAAGGACAAAAATAAAGATGACTCGTCACTTCAAAAAGTACTAGTGTTTCCATGATACAGTCAATTTCTTTTTTTAATGAAACTTAAGTTCTCCGATCGTTAGAATAAAGATTTCTTGGCAATACTGATGTTTGATGTATTTCTGTTTTAAAAGATTGACTTTCTTTAGTCTTAAGTTTAGAAATTAATGGGTTAATTGAATATCCAACTGTCACTTAAGCTAAATAAGCTCGAAAATCTCATTGGATTGGAGTAAAAAAAGAATTAATGATTATTATAAAGCTCTAACCTGATTTGACCTACTCCTGTTAGAATATTTCACAAGTTTTAAGCCATTAAAAACAACCGATACATTGAAAACATGCAAATGAAGATAAAAAACCCATTTCCAACAACAACAAAAAAGTAATTGCTATCGAAATTCTAATTTTATTCATTATAATCGATAGGTTTTGACAAAAGGATGATTTGACAGAAGTTGAGCACTTGTCAAAATCCATGCCAGGCAGTATTGCTTTTGCGGAAGAGGTGGTATTCGAACGTCATACACTTACCTAATGGTACACCCAGTGGTTACACCCTTTGCTCTTTTTTTTCTCTCTCTACGTGAAGCGGCAAAAAAAAGTGCGTGCTGCGAATTAATAAAATAATAATAAATAAACTACAATCTGGGCAGGGTAACCAAGATTGGTGAGTTTGTACGTGTGTGTAAGAGAGACAGCTGTTTCTCAACGAATTTTCTAATTTCTTTATGCTTCCATGTCTTATTTTTATGCTGCTTCTTCTACTAAATACAATTACATACATTTATGGAAGTGTATGAAAAAAAAATGGTTGCCACCCAGTTTTTTCTTTTTCGACGCAGAAAAAGTCGGCAGTTTTTTTTTGCACTCTAACATTCATCAGTATTTTGACGCATGACGCATGCGATATGCAAACCATGCGGCCACGAAATCCACCAAAACAACAATAACAACTACATAGAAACGCATCGTAATTTTTTCTTTCTATTTTTTTCGACAAATAAAAAAAAAAGAAACAAACAATAACAACAAGGAGAAAAACAACAATTTACAAAAACAAAAAAAAAGCAACAAAAGTAGTTGTTGGTTTTGTTGTGTATAAAATAAGTAAACTACGCCCACTCTGCCCACCACTCAGCCTCTCATTGAGCTGGCGTATATCTATTGTAGAGAGGTTGCCACGTTGTCGCCCATTCAATTCCATTCCAATTGAGAGCGAGCCAAATTGTCGTTGTTGTTGTTGTTGTTCATTGTTGCCTGGCGCTTGATTTGTTCGTTTGTTGGCTCTCTTAATTTTTTTTTTTTTTTATAAATAACTTTACTCTATAGACCCGCGGGTAAAATTCGTGAGCTAGTTCTAGTTGGTGTTGTTGTTGTTGTTGTTGTTGTTGTTGTTGTTGTTGTTTAAGTCTATCAAATGTTTGCTGCTTTAATGCTCTCCGGGCGTACAGCGCGTGCTACACAAAAACTTAATCCTTGCTGTTGTTTGTGTTGCTGTTGTTGTTGTTGTTTTTGTTGTTGATTATTCTTTATTTGATCAATGATTTAGGAGCAGCTGGAAAGTGTTTTCATTCATTTGGCTGAAAATTACAGCCGAAATAAATGGTCAACCATTAATAAAATAAAGAAGAAAAATGTTCCACTTTTGAATCAATCTTTCAGATCTATTTCCATTTATACAGTTATTTATGTTATTGTTAAGTGAGTGAAAACTAAGAGTTCATGGTTAAGGCTGTTGCGTCTAGTGTAGTTTTTTGAAAATTTCTACTTTATTTAAATAGATTTATTGATAGATAAAAAATTTTTTCTACAATTTTGCTACTCATTTTGGCATTATATATATACATAGGCATCCGCAGGAATTTTTCAAGGGGGGATCAAAGATATGCATTGGTGTGCACGCATATGAAAATGATACACATTGGAAATGAAAATATGTAAAGTTTTTTCAGTCTAGGAGGGGCAAGTGCCCTGTTTCCCCTGTGGACGTCCTTGTCTATATATCTTCTGTTGAAGAACTCTTTTATGAAATTTAATAACTAACGGGTGCCTTCCATTTTGTATTTTCAAAAGTAATGGATGTCCCAAAAGTCACTGACATTTTGATTCGGGCATTACTTTTTTTGTGACAAGCGTAGAGTACTAAATCTCTGGCAGCTGTCAACAGTAAGGATGGACATCTTGTAATGGCGAAATTCAAAGCGTAGAAATTGTGAAAATTCACTTTAAAAGTAGTGAAAATTCGTTCGCAAGACCCACATACTTCTCGGTCATCATGAACCTTCATTAGCAGGCAGGGCCGGATTTCTGTAAAACTTCGCTCTGGGCACTGTAGAAAATGCCGCCTTTATTATTGATTTAAAATTATAAGAAATGGCAGTGAAATCGTTAACTATATATTTAACAAATGAAATTAATTTGAAACGTTTGGTTTGAATTCATTTATTGTTTCATGGTTAGAGAATAATCACATAAGGCCTTTTTATAAGAAAATAAAACTTGAAGTTGACATACAAGATAATTATGAATGTTCATCATCGCTTTCGGTGAATTCACAGGAGTGCACTCTATTATTTAATTTTTACAGAAGTGTGTATGATTTTAATTCCTTGTTTTGCATAATAAGCTTGAATTGTTAATTGGACGGTTCGAGTATGGCAAAGTGTGGTAATTCTTTTTGCATTATCTAATCTTCGACAAAATTCGCTATCCAAAGAAGAAATAAAATTATCTGACAACCAAAATTTTAAATTGTATGAAAAAATTACAATGGACTTGATGGATTTCTGATACACTTTTCAAATGCAAACACGACTGACTTTATTTACCGCAAACTGATTAATTAATTCTTCACAATTCAAAGGTTCAAGCAAATCCGACTCGATGCACAGAATCGCTAGGCTATTTAGCCGACTGCCCGTCATAGTTGAACGAAAATAGTTTTTGACTTTTTTCAAACATGAAAATGAACGTTTTGCGCTGCAATTCATCACCGCTATTGTCATAAATATACGATATGCTATCTCTGCGTTTGGGAACTCAGTATATAAGTCGTTCGTTTTCAAGAGTTTCAATAGCTTGGATGGTGAATCACGCTCTAATTTTTTCTCAGAGCAGTACGCGTGGAAGTGCACCAATTCGTCATCCAATGAAGGTTCGAGGTCCGAGGCATAAATTGTCCTTAGATGTTCCGACTTTTTACGAATTTCGCAGTAATTCAAATTGCCAAATTAAGTGATAACTGAAAACTTTTCGTGAATTTCTTCATATGCTTGGCATCTTCTTTGCAGTTCAGAATCGAGATTATCAAGAATGACGCTGAAAGTGTTGACTCGAAAATTATCCCTTCCTAACGATTGAACATCTCCATCTCGTGATTCATCGGCCTGCAACTTTCTCCTTCTTATTCTAGAAACAGTTGTCTGGTACTCTCGACTTTCTGAGATTTCTAACGCTTTATTTTTATTAACTTCAAATTCCATTCGTGCATCAGTTACTACTTTGATCAGAACACGATACTCATTAATCACATCAGCTATGCTGATATCAACCTTTTGCAATTTTTGGCTGACAGTATCGAATCTCGCAAGTAAAAAATGCCATAGAATCTGCATGAATGTTGTTTCCAGTCGTTCAAGTTGAATGCAATAGATATGCAAGACTAAGTGACGCTAGAGCTTTCGTAGCAGCAACTACTCTTTTCAAAATGTTTTTCCAGTAAGAAATTTCTTTTTTCGAATTGATGAGGTAATCGTTGTCTATTCTTGTTTTGATGTTCGATCTTTCCTTTAGAGCTAACATACTTTTCTTGTGATTTTTCGAGTTTTCATGTTCAGTTACAGTTTCCTTTTTGATAAAAAAACTGTCCAGTTTTGGAGTTTTGCACAAAATCTCTTCCTTGCTGGCTTTATCTAAAGTGCGCTTTTTATAATCAGCGCAGCTTAACCTTTTCCGCCCGTCACTTATAGCTTACAGAATATATATTATCAACTGAAACAAAAAGATTTTCGTTTCAAAATTTGCCGCCCCCAGAAATTTGCCGCCCTGTGCCTAAGCACCGGCGGTAAATCCAACGCTGTTAGCAGGAGATGTTTGTAAGAGATATGCATCTGCACGCTTGCAAGGTTGATCCAAGAACTAAACCAGCAGATCTTGCGCAGCGTTGAACGTTCTCAGATTGTGTGTTCGAACATCATCAAGTTGATCACGATTTTGCGAAAAAAATCATCTTCAGTGACGAAGCCCATTTTCATCTCAAGGGCTACGTCAACAAGCAGAACTGCCGCAATTGTGGCACGGAGAATCCAAGAGCACTTCAAGAGCACTTCAAGAGCTTTAAATGCACCCACACCATACACTACTTGGTGTGGATTTTCAGCTGGCAGTGTTATAGCGCCATAATTCTTCGAAAATACTATAAATAATTCTTCGCAGTTACTGTGAATGGTGACCGATATCGCGACATGCTGACCAATTCCTTTTTCCCTGAAATTGCTGATATGGATCTTAACCACATGTGGTTTCAACAGAACGGTTCCAAATGAAATTCCGAGGGAAGATTATCTCGCTTCAATGTGATGTCAATTGACCACTGAAAGAGACAATGCGATTTGGCGCAGTTGGACTTCTTCCTTTGGATTTTCCTCAAATTTAAAACACATGATATTAAGAAAAAAAAATCTTTAATTCAAAAAGCTTTTGCTTAAAACCCAAGATTTGTTTTTTTAGATTCAAGTCTATTATTTGCTTGAAGATAGAAACATTTACTTGATGCAAATGTTGAAAACTAGAATAATTTGCTTAATCTGTGAAATTTATTTTCCTTGAATTGCGAATAATTTGCTTGATTCGATTAAACAATTTTCATAATATCAGGTGTAATAAAAAGTTTTAAAAGGATATTTTTGAGATGGTATCACTAGTATTAAATCGAATCGGAAAATGTTGCAATCAACTTAATTTTGAAGCCTTATCATTAGGCTTTCTTTTTCAGTATTTGCTGTTTTGCTGTTTTGCTGAAGAGTAAACAACGTGGTTTTATAAATGCTCCGAATATGTCAACTTTTGTGCCAACAAAACAAAATTTGCGGGAAGTTTATTTTTCTGTTTTCATTCGAAGAAAAATGTAGTTGAAGACCTTCGAATACTGCAAGAGGCTTTGGAGAAACACACTTCATCGATTTTCTCATGTGAGTTTTTGGCATAGACGTTTTAGAAGTGGTGATTTTAATATCGATGACAAATAGCGCGAAGGACGGCCAGAAGAGTTTGAGGATGTCGAATTGGAGGCTATATTGGTTAAAGACTCGTGCTAAACACAAGAAAAACTCGCAAAAGCATTGGGAGTGTCTCAACAAACCCTATCTGTTTGTTTCGCCTTTTTTCGACCTTTTTTCAAACTCAAAAATTTTATATATTTTTTTTTTGTTGGTCAAACTGTGGTAAACTATCACACAGGATATAAAAACAAACAAAATGCTTCAAAGCTTATTAAAAACAGCCCAGTAGATCCGGAGATTAACTGTCCGTCAGTTAAAAAAACCTAAACTCGAGAAAAAGGCGTGTAAAGTTTTTTTTTACACCGGCGACGAGCCGAGAGCGCGCTTCAATTGAGTCGTTATATCTCGGCACTGGCTTCGAATTTCGATTTAATATTTTACACAGTTATTATTGAAGATATAAAGAATCTAAAAATGTAAAAAAAAAATTCTTTTTTTGAAAATTCTAGACGGTAATAGTACCTTAAAAAAAAGTCACGTAAAATTTAGAGAAATATATGAAATCTTTTTTTGAGTCGTTAGAACGATCTTATATGATTCAATCTTTGAAGATGATTTCATGTAAATGTTGAGCACGGCCACGCCTCAAATGGTTCATACGCTGGGTCCAATTTTGGCATAATCTCTTCAGCATATCGGCCAGTATCACACGAATAAAGTCTTCAATATTGGCTTCCAGTGCGTCAGCCGTTGTAGGCTTGTCCCTATAGGCATGAGCCTTAACATGGCTCAAAAAAAATAAAAAATAGTCTAAAGGTGTTAAATAGCACGACCTAGGCAACCAATTGACCGGTCCTGAACGTAAAATAAACTTTTCACCGAACTCGCCTCTCAATCGGGCCATTGTTTCGCGTGCTGTGTGGCGTATGGCACCGTCTTGTAGATACCACATGTCAGGAAAGTCTAGCTGTTTCATTTTGGGCAAAAAAGAATTTGTAGCGTTCGCCATTCACAGTAACGTTCCTGCCTTCGGCATCTTTGGAAAAGTACGGTGCAATGATGTCACCGGCCCATAATCCACACCAAAAAGTGCATTTTTTGGTATGAAGTTGGCAGTTCTTGCAATGCTTCTTTCTGCACTTCACACCAAATACGGCAATTTTGCTTTTTCACGTATCCATTTAACCAGAAATAAGCTTCGTCGCTGAACACAATTTTCCTATAAAAAAGAAAATCTTCATCCACCTTTGCCTGCGCCCATTCACATAAAGTTACCAGTTATGGTACGTCATGTGGCTTCAATTCTTGCACCAGCTGTATTTTAAAAGGTTTTACACGAAAATCCTTCCGCAAAATTTTCCACGTAGTGGAATAACAGAGGCCCGATTCCTGCTAAAGGCGCCAAATCGATAATTCATGGTCAGCAACAACACTGTTAGTCACAATATTCCGAAAAGCCGCCTCAGAAGGTCACCCAAACTGACCATAAAATGGAAGAAGCGCACGATGCACTTTCTTAACCGAGCATGACTTTTGATAATAAAATGCAATAATCTGCAAGCGCTGTTCGTTTATAAGTCGACTCATGGTGAAATTATAGACCAAATTGAACATGTTTTACAGTAACATATTACACGACAACAGCTGTGCTGCCAAAAACAGTGTTGCCAAAAAGAAAGTTGCTAAAAAAACAACCTTTAAATTAGAAAACGTGGCACCCAACTAGAAGTATAAAAATACAGACCTTCTCCATGCAGAAATATTGAGTTAAAATATTGTAAATGCGTTCATTTGATATCCTATTAGTCTCATCTATCACAATTTTATGTATTTTTTATCACTTTGACAGTTGTGACATTAACAGAATGTCCTGAGCGTGGTTACTCATCAGTGCTCGTGTAGCCTATTTTAAGTTCATAAGGCCCCTGTTAAACCTTTAAATTTGATGAAGAAAAGTCTTTCAGTGACCATCCTGTGTTAGGCCGGAAATTTTTCAAACCACCCTCGTATAAATTTTTACACACGTATATCTTTGATTTGGAATGTATCGCAATACTTTTTCGAAACGAATAATAGAATGAAATAAAAACAGAATCCAGCCATGTTCCTTTCTGAGTGATGGAAATGAAATTTGGAAATTTCCTGCACTGAAAAATCGAAAGAGCACTCCAAAAAATAGTTCAATACATTGTTTTTTTTTTATTATTTTTCATGTATTCATTCTAGAATGAAGTTCAGTTCATCTCTTTGGACCTTAATTGGCTGAGGAAAAAAAAAATTAATGTTTATCAAAAATGTTTAAAACATGTTTTCTGAATTTTTTTGCATCCTATTTAAAAAGCTTAAAAAATTTTATTTAAAAAATCAAAATGTCTAAAGAAGAGAAGATCAAGAGACAGCACTACATTGTGAATCCTTATAACACGCGCTTTTAAAAATATGGCAACGTTGTCATACAGCGACGTTTGTGCAATTCTGCAAGGAAAGGAATAAAACTTGAATAAATTGGCAAATAAACGCGACAGAGTGCAAGTTTGCAACGTTGGCACGCGTACAAATGCCACGCTCTCTGCCATTCAAATATTTGCGCTCTCCTCACAAGCAAAATCAAAATTTTGGCTCTCACTTGCAGTAGAAAAACAAAACGAAATAATTCGCTGCTAGCACGAAATACGAACGACGCCGGAAACAGCAGCAATTTTGTAAATAAACGTGCGAGCGAGATAACTAGCTGAAAGCATGCCATTTCACTCTCGCAGCGGCCATCGCTCTAATTATAGGTTAGCGTGCAAAGAGAATAAAACAAGGCTGTGATTGGTGGATTCTTTTGTATGCGGCGAAAACAATGGGGCGTCGCAAGACAACAACAATGTTGGGTTAGATGAAATATGTAAGAGCAAGCGAGAGAGATTAAAACGAGATTTGAAACCATTTGTAAAGGTGCAGGCATTTGCATTGGTGCGTGTGTGTGTGTGTGAAAGTGTGTGCTTGTATAATTTATGGTGATGTAAAAATATAGGATGAAGTGGAAGAGCGTTGATAAACCGGATTTATAGCGAGCAACGCGCAGAAATTCATGAATGGAGAGCCGCAGCAAGCAACGATCGATGTTTTGCGATGGATGGATGGCTGGATGGCTGAATGGATGGATGGATGGCTGGCTAGTCGGTTCGTTTGCACGGGGTGTTGAGGGTTGCTGATGGTTGTTCTTGTTGTTGTTGTTGAGGACGCTTGGGTGCGTCAGCTCAGCTGGAGTGGAGTAAAGCGCCGCTCTTTGAAGTCTTGAAAAATATGCGGAGAGTGAATGAGTGATGGTTAGACAGAGATAGCAACATACAGTGAGCACCCAATGCGGCTGATATTGACTGCTGCGTTGCTGCGCTGTTGACTTTTTGTGTTTTGATTGTTTTATTATTGTTGTTGTTGTTTTATTGTTGATGTGGTTGTTGGTTGTTGTGCTGGTTTTGCAGCAACGCTTCGTTAGTTTGGCGTTTTTCCATGAACGAACGATACAAACGCAACACATACGGCAGGCGTAGCTCTACACATTGTTGTTGTTGTTGTTGTTTTTGTTTTTGTTATTGCTGCCTTCAACGTTGCTTTAGCCAGCGTGTTGTACAAACGTTGAACAGCGAAACAGTTGCAAACATTGGAACGATCAACGTCGACGACAACTTATTGGCGCGCATTGTTGTTTTTGGCATAACGAATTGGCTTGAAAGCTTGTGAGAACTTGGCTTGAACGCAGCCAGTGCGCGTAAGACAGAAGCTTCTTAGAACCAGGCTTTAACTGTAAGCCAGTCACAGAGACGCGTCAAAAGCTTGTGGTTAAGAATAATACGGAGACTAAAACGTCTAAAACTTTTGAAACAGCGCGAATAACTAAAGCAAAAAACAAAAAAAGAAAAAACGCTTTTCGCCGACGGTATTTTTTTTTTGTGTCTTAAAAAAATCATAACAAAAGATCCTTGCAGAATTTGCGTTTTGCAAACTGCTTAGAGCGGATTAACAAAGGACCTTTTCAGTAACACAATAACAACAACAACGCTTCATCTTTAACTCTCGGCCAAGAAAGCACCACGCTGTGCGCTCATAACAACTAGCTGGCAGGTAGCTGTCAACAGGCAACAAATTTTTTTTTTTGACTTATTATAACATAGCGTTGGGTACCCTGGCAGGACTTTGAGGCATAAGAATCAGCAACACGCAGCAGCAGCGAAGAGCCGATCTAAGAAAAGCGCAATCCTAGCAGCAGCAGCATCGACAGCAGCAGCAGCAACCAATAAGTTTTTCTTTGTGCTGCCAAACAGTTGGTGTTCCAGGACAATACAAAACAGCAACAATAACAAAAGATTATTGCCTGCAGTGTTTAGGGAGTTGAATAAAAGTGGCAACTCTAAAGAAAAGAAGAAAAAAAAAACAAACATACCAAAATAAATCTGTTTGACACTCGCGCTGTGACTGTCTTCAATCTTTAGTGTTGACCTATGTCAAAAAAGGATCTTGCTCAAAACACAAAATGCACAATATTGCATAACAAAGGATTTCAATTATTTTTGGCTAATTGTGTTGCTTTGTTATGTAGCCCAAAGTGAGCAAAAAAAAAAATATTAAAAAAAAAAATTAACACATACTTCATATCAATGCAAACAAAGTGTAAACGCAACCCAACAAACATAGCTGCTCAACGCTGAGCTGTCAAAAGTGTCAAAAAGTTAAAAAGCAAAATTAAATAAAAAAAAAAAAATTAAAAAATTTTGCATATGATCGATCATTAGCAATAATAAAAACAAATCAACAACAAAAACAATAGATTAAAAAAAACAGCTTGAGTGCTGCTCATGCGCAGCTTACACGCTTTCTTTAGAAACGCATAAATTACATTTTGCCCATAAATTTGTTTTTGTTTTTCTTATTGTTCAGTGTAAATTAAGTAAATTTTGTTGTTTTTATTGTTACTGCAAAGAAATTGCAGCAATTCCTTAACGTTGGCAGCACTGCGTGATTTATTTGGTTATAAAACGACGTCGCCGACTAAGCCGAAAATGTTGACCGATATGTCACCGACGGCTGGCCAATTATATGGCTCGCAAATACCCGCCATGGGCATGAACATCTCAAACATCGCTACGCATCTGCAGAAGCCGCAAGTTAATCCGGTAAGTTTGACAAGTTAATAATTATGAGCTAAGATGTTCCATTCAGTTAAGTTTTGAGAAGTAAAATAAAATAGAGGGTGTGACCCAAAAGTCACGGACATTTTAATTTTTTAACTAAACGCATTTTTTTTGTTGAAATGTCTTTGGGTTTTTATTGAATTATGAAGTTGAGACATGGATGTTATTGATGAGACTCAAACGGCCGTCTGCACCTTACTTGCACATGTGAGCTCTTTACTTGAAATTTCCCGACATTTTGGCATAATTCTGAAACAATTTCTGCAATGGGTCAGTAGTTGGATTTCCTGCTTCAACTCCGGAATCGTTCGGGGTTTATTGGCATAGACCTTCTCTTTGAGGAAACCCCAAAGAACTCCAACGGCGCCGAATCGCATGATCTCGGTGGCCAATTGAGATCACTTCGCCGCGAGATAATCTTCTCATCGAATTTAGCTTGCAATAAGTGCGAAACTTCTCATAGTAGATCGTGCAGTGGACAAAAATCAAAAAATTTTTTTTGTCTTGAAACCCAACAAAATTATTAGCAAAAAAAAAAATAATATTTGTGAATTCCATAACCATTAAGAATCACTACTTTTAGATAATTTTATGATTGTAGATTCTTTGTATTTGAGCGTCTAGGAAAAAAACATATTTTTGTTAACAAATTTTTCAAAACATCAAAATTATATTTTTGGTTTCTATAAAAATTTTGACAAAAAAAACGTTTTAATTAATTGGAAGAAAAAAATTAATTTGGAATTTGCACAGGATTTTGAGAATTATTAAAAATATAGGAAATTTAAAAAATTAACCAATTGAAGTAGTCCAGCAAAAAATGTCCCACCAAGTCCTGCACTCACATCAACAAATATCGTAAGAACGTTTGATTGACTTGCAGTATCTAAAAAAAAACAATTCACCGAAATCAACCGATTCCTTGTGAAATCGCAATTTGAAAAAAGATCCAAAATTTTCTATTATAATTTCATTCATTTGCTTTTAAAATATAAAATTATATTTATTATAATAAATACATCTCATTTAAAATTAATGTAAAGAGTGAGAGTCTTTTCTTTCAATTTACGTAAAAAAAAATTCACAGAGTTTTACACATAGATCCAAGGGAGGTACCCCTAGCAACTGGCCGATTTTAACTATTCTTTGAAATTTTTCTTAAGTAGCTTAAGCTTACCAAGTATTTCAAATTTCATTATCATAGGAGCAGTTCTCTTATTTTTGACCAATTTTTTTTATTTTGATCAACCTCATTCATTACATAAGTACGTAACAATAATTTCAATGGCCCATTAAGCGCACCAAACAGTGATTTCTTGAAATAGTGTAGGTATAAATGGAGTCTTGAGAGTTTCTTTTGTATTTTCTGCACTCCAAATGCGACTATTTTGCTTATTAACATGTCCATTGAGCCAAAAATGAGCCTCATCACTGAACAAAATATTGCGATAAAACAGCGGGTGAGCTTCCAGTTTATTTTCACCCCGTTGAAAAAACGTTGTTCTGGCGACTGCAAAGCAAACTAAGCAAAAATTATAACAAAATTGTCACATATGACCACCGTATTAAAGTTGAATGCTTATCAAAATATGAAACCTCTATGAAAAGATCATTTATTAAATATATATAGTACACTCTCACAAATTATAACTCTCAAAAATTCAAACTGTCCAGAAATTAGAACCTGCCATTTCAATATTGAACGCTCTGAAACCACAGGTTCTAATTTCTGGACGTTTCTTTATTTATTAAATTCATAAGTGATCTTTGCTCATTATTATAAATATAAAAAGGGGAATAATATGAGTTTTATATTAAAAAAAACATTATATATTAATAATTGAAAATTCTTTTGCGTTAAGATAAATTTTTTTTTTAACCAGTTTCATTATTTTCTTTCAAATTTCTGTGAAAAAAAGTCCAGAAATTAGAACATTTCAAAATTAGAACCACCCGTGGAACAAAGTGGTTCTAATTTGTAAGAGTCTACTGTATATATAAATACTTTTATTAAATATCTCATTATAATATTGGAGCTCCCCCATTAAAGACCATTTTAATAAATTTTGTGCACATTTACACACTCAACGTGATGAAATAATAGCTTGCCAAACAAATCTGAGCCTATAACTTTTTACTCGTATCACCTGTGGTAGAAATTCGACCATATAAAAAACGATTTTTATTTTGTTTTTTTTTTTAATTTGTTTTTATTTTTATTAAAAAAGTTTGCTAAAGTTGAAAAAATCTATTGAGAATTGTTGATGAAGTGAATCAAAGATTATATTGAAAAATTAATGAGCAAGCATGAATGATGAACTGTTGCTTATGTGTAGGTCTTCTGGATTGGTAACAATAAATTCTCCAAAAGAATTCGACTTCACAACGCATTTTATCCAAATTAAATTAAAAATATTAATTGCATTGAAAAAAAATGAATGTGAAAAATGTTTTCCATAAAAATTTGGCATCATTTTTACTTTCCTAATGAATTTGCCACCAGTCCTCTCGCTCAGAAGAGATCACAATGTAAGTGGCAAACTGAAAACAGAAAAAGAGTCTATTTTGGCGTCAAGTGGCGAGCTTTTTTTTCTCTTCACTTTGTGCGAATCGTTTACGATGAACTTTCTTTGTGTGTTAGTTCTGTGGCCGACGAATGTACATAGAAAATCGTTAATTTCTGTTTATATTCTTCGTTTCTTCGCTCTTGTGCAATTGTAACTGAACTTAAACCGCAGTGTAAAGAATAAAAAATTTAACGAAATAATTCCGAACGTTTTTGCTTTCACTCCTTCTTTTTCTACATGAATATGAACCCACAATGGGCGAAATACATCTTATATCATTTTACCTAGTCAAACCAGGTACATTTCTTTACAATATATTCGGTGCACTCCTTCTCCCTAGTCTAATTAAAAAAAAATATCAAAATTGGTTTAGAAAAATATAATGAAATGGTTCCTTACTGTTTTGCCTACGCCTATTTACATATAAAATAAATAGATATGGAAGATATTTACCCCTATCACGAGTTTCGCCCGAATATATTTTACACTGGCGAATAACTTTTCGTCCGAATATGTAAAAGTCTATTGTCAGTTTCGCCCGAATTACAGTTCGCTTTTAATTAGCTGTTCAGTTTCGAACATACTATTGTGAATTGTATGAGCAGAAAAACATTCTCGAAATTAAATTAGCAAAGTAAACTATTTTAATATTAAAATGATAAGTATAGCACTGCGACTATTCATGGAATAGGAGGAAGAAAATGAACAGCATGCTGTTCGAAGGCTCTTAAGGGATTAGTCCAATCCTTTAGAGTTGTGGGAGTTTTGTAAGATTAGCCACCACTGTGAAATGAATTTTATAAAAGCTTTTGTTTTGTAGATTTCAGCAAAATTATTGGGTGAATAAGCCAGAATTTAAATATTTGTTGGACATACTCGCTTTGTCTTTGCCACCACCTGGTCTACAATTTGCAAATCCGCCAATTTTAAAAAAACTTAGCTCATGTTTTTGGGTTTACCAAAAAGAGTTGGTAAAGACCACAAAGTCGGTTTGGCCCAATCGGCTTTCAGTCTGGAACTTTATGAAGTTTTGGGAATTTTCGAACGAACACTTTGTCCGCAACACTTGGCCAGAACAGGAAGAGAATTTTGAATTTTGCTTCTACTTCTACTACTTCACTGATTTTATTACACACATCTTGTAATCCACTGATTTTATACACACAGCTTGTTGTGATTCAAGTTTTTTCCACGCGACCTCTTTAGGAGTCATTTTGACTGGAGTTCTTTTTTTTTAAATATTGCTGGCTGATGCATTTTATTTGTTGGTGCATCGGCATCAGGAGGAGTAGCACTGGGCGAAGTATTACAACACCCTGAAACTTACTGTATTGGATTCGCTTCATCGTCTATCCACAAGAATGATAGAAACCAGAATACGCGTACCGCAAATGAGAGAGAGAGAGAGCATGACGTCACAAGCGATATTGTCAGACTTTACTACGGAACGCGTAATCTTGTTTCTATCATTCTTGGTCTATCCAAAGAGAAGTAGAGAATGAAACTGGAGCATTCCCTCATTGAAGCTTTTCGATATTTCATCAATAACGAGTTCAGGCGGCTCTTCAGTCTCATTGTTCTGACGCTTTCGTTTTCCAGCCTTATTCACTCCAAACGATTGTCCAGTCTCAACACCCTCCACAGCTTCTTTCATCCCTATTAATTGAAATATGGCTTCCTCTGAAGGCAACAGTTTTTGTGTTCGATTGGGGCCACGAATCGTCCCTCTTTCGTACTTTTTATTTTCGGAAACTTTTCGCCAAATGTATCTTTTCTGCTCATTCTAAGCCTACAAATTCAAAGTATATTTATTAAGAACAAATTAAGAACACAAATTCGCACCTTCTTCCAATTGCTTTTAACTTTAACTGGTGGTCCAGCACCGTACCAATTGAAATGTGACTTGCTTCCAAAATAGCGCCACTCTTTCTTTATTATCGAAACCTTTTTTAACGAAACCTTCTGCAATATTCTTCTTCCAATTGCTTTTAACTTTAACTGGTGGTCCAGCACCGTACCAATTGAAATGTGACTTGCTTCCAAAATAGCGCCACTCTTTCTTTATTATCGAAACCTTTTTTAACGAAACCTTTTGCAATATCGGGACTTTCTTGCATTTTGCTCAAAAGAATGTTGCTCAGTATTTTGTGGCTTGATTTAATCCTAGCATTAAACCAAATAAAAGAAATGTCCAGTTTTGTTCGCAAAAAGAACCTAACATTTTTTTAAACCTATCCGTTGAAACAATACAAGTGAAGAAATAAAGCTCTAAAGGCGAAACATTCCGTTATAAATCAATGTTGAAAATAGGCGAATTTTTTTCGAACATACAAAATTTTCCGTGCAAAACTCCCAATAAGCGAAAATTAAAATTGAATATTTTCAGATGAAAAATGAATTTCGCGAAACTCACAATAGGAGTGATTATGAAAGCTTTTAACCTCGCATATTGGTGTTTGCGCAATTTTATATGCGCCTTTTCATGAACACACCCTGCAGGTTTATATAAATAAAATAAAAAAATAAACTGGCCATTTCAGCCCTTGAAAGGACTTTGACCGAACTTCTTATGATCAGATTGTGTTGTGCGTTTTATTAAATGTTTGCACACAATTGATCGGAAACTGGACCTACTAGTTTTATGCCGACTCCGAACGGCTAATATGCAAGTTCTCAAGTAGCTTTACATGACATTATTTACTTTCTGAGGTTTGCCATTGTCTGCAGAGAGGTGATGGCCGAATAGAAAAATTAAATCAATTGAAAAACTTTCTGTGTCAGATGGAAAGTGAACCAGGGTTCTTTGTTGTATGGGTCACGCACTCTACCCACTACGCCACGGCCGCCACCCTGCAGGTTACGAGTGTGTAAATCAGCTGTTGTCATACGTGGCTTACGAACAGAAACTTAATGGGAGTTTTGCGAGCAACGCGTAAAGTTTTTTGTGAGGAAAAAGAGAACAGCTGGTATACGCAGTGAGAGTTTTACTTGGCATTTGTGAGCTTTCATGAGGACCACTATTAGTCTTTCATAATATTTGGGTTGCATGTAAAATTTCGATTCAGTTCCATTGCCGTTTGCTTGGCAATTCAAAATAATTAAAGCCGGCAAGAAAATAAAACAGAATATTAGAAAAAATTTAAAAATTTACTTTGTAAAATAATTTGTTTATTAATTCGTAAAACTCACGATATGTAAATTTAATTTGATTTATCTTATTCAGTGTTTCAAAGAAATGTAAATTGCTTGCATAACATCATGAGAATAAAACATGACAGATGTAAAACATGTTGTGGCGTCGTCGTACATATGAGTCAACAATTGCTTAGAAAACAATTACTTACAAATACCAATTAGCTAGTAAGGTAAATACTATCAAATACAATGAAAATAAAATATTATTTTAAAAATACGTGCAATTATTGTGCAAGTAGTGAAAAGACTCACTCATAGTAGCGGAATATGGGCAACCAAGACGGGTGAAAAACATGGAAAGAATAAAAAAAGGGTCTAGGCATGAGCGGAAAGTAGTGTAGTATCTGATATATAAAGGGTGTTTTTTTTAGAGGTATAGAACTTCGAATTGAAATAAAACACAAGAAAATCGTTTTAATGTCCATCAATTTGGCTTTATTGGAAGGATAATTTTATGCCATTAATGTTTAAATATGATTTCGGGCATGTGGCCGCCGCGGCTGGCTCGAATAAAGCCAATTCTACAGGTCCAATTTTCAACCACTTTTTCGAGCATATGGGGCCGTATGTCGGCAATAACGCCACGAATGTTGGCCTCCAAGTCCCCTAAAGTTTCTGGTTTGATGGCGTAGACGAGCGACTTCACATATCCCCAAAGAAAATAATCCAATGGTGTCAAATCACACGATCTTGGTGGCCAATTGACAGGTCCATTCCGCGAAATTATGCGCTCATCGAATGTTTCCTTCAATAAATCGATTGTGACGTGCGCTGTGTGGCATGTAGCGCCGTCTTGTTGAAACCACAACTCATCCACATTCATGCCATCCAATTCGGGAACAAAATAGTCGGTTATCATGGCTCTATACCGGTCTCCATTAACGGTAACTGACTCTCCAGCATTATTTCGGAAGAAGTATGGCCCAATGACTCCACCAGCCCATAGAGCACACCAAACAGTCAGTTTTTGTGGATGTAATGGCGTCTCAAGGATCTCATGTGGATTCTCTTCACTCCAAATGCGGCAATTTTGCTTGTTGACGTAGCCATTCAACCAAAAATGAGCCTCATCACTGAACAAAATTTTGCGATGAAAATCAGCATCGAGATCAATCTCATTTTCGGCCCATACACCAAAATCACGACGCATTACATGGTCTCGCGGCTTTAATTCTTGCACAAGCTGGATCTTGTAAGGTCGCAAGCCAAGATCTTTGCGAAAAATCTTCCATAAAGTTGATGGACAAAGCTCCAATTGCTGTCCACGGTGGCGAATCGATTCATTCGGGTCCTCTTCAACATTTTGCTCTACAGCGGCAATTGTTTCTTCCGTGCGCACTGTTCGACGTCTCTGCGGATGCGTATTATCACATAGAGTAAACGTAGTGCGAAAACGACCCATGGTTAACCGAATTAATTGCTCTGATGGACGATTATGTCGACCATAAAATGGACGGAGCTTACGGTAAACTTCGCGAACTGAACCATTATTTTCGAAATAAATTTGCACGATTTGCAAGCGTTGTTCTTTTGTCAACCTGTTCATGATGAAATGGCAAACCAAACTGAACATAAATGACATTAGAGTTGCCAGATTTGACCACAAAATACCAGTTTTATCTCTATTCGAAAAACAAACCCCTAAAAAAAACACCCATTATGATATGATAAAAATTTCTTGAATTCGAATTTTTATCGAACAATTCAATGATCAATTTATTTTTCGAAATTTCGAAACTTTCGAAAGAGTACTGTATAGTGTAAAAATTCCCATAAAACTTCAATAACTATTCTCTGTGAAGACTAGCAGCATGATCGGTGCTAGTATCTGCATCAACCAAAAGCAGATACCGTCGGCTAGCATCATGATCGGTCAATTTTCATTTTCGACCGATCAACTATGAGTTCCTTTTGATACATACATCAGTACTTCTTTCATTGGCGATATAACTGTCACATAGTTAAAGAAATACGCAGCCTATAAAGCAAATATAACCATCTTGACTGTCCATCTTGACGTTTTATGTTACTTTTAACTGTTGAACTAATCATTGCTCGGCTACCGTTAGCACCACCAAGAAACTTGTATAGCAGGCCGCTATTCAAACCTTGCTAATCAATTTGTTCCGGCTTGTTCTGTTTTCGAGTGAAGAATTTCATGCAGCTTATGTTTATTGTATTTTTTTTTTTTCTTTTTTTTTCATTTTTCAGCAGAAGTTAGGGGAAAACTTACAATAATATAAAAAAAAAAATCAGTTCTACCAGATAACGAAATAAACGCGCAGCACTAATAAACCTCAATTTCGGCTAGCAACGAGATTCTTAAAGTTTTAGTTTCTTTGCCAGACAATTGCAATGTTTCAGCATTTAGCATTAGTACTACTGCAAGGACTCAGGGCACTGTGTGTGTGCAGTAATTAAAGTGTGAAGAATTGTTGAGATGCTCTTCATTATGAGCACCTTTTATTTTGTTGTGTGCAATCTGTGTGAATTGTGCTGCTGCTGCTATCTGTCTGTCTGTCCTTTGTGCCGTGAGTGCCATGAGTAGCAGTGATAATCTTTGTTGTAAATTCCGTTGTAGTTATTTTTGTATTTTTTTTTTTATTATAAGTATTGCCATTTGGCAATTTTATGTATTAATTTTTTTCAAATGCCACTCGGAAATCTTGAGCTAAGCGGATTATGTTGAAATTTATGTGGATTTGTAAAGATTTTTTAACTCAAATTTCTAGGTAAAAATATTATTTGGCTGAAGTGAAAATAGATAATTTTAGATGCACTTGAGATTGTTGATTTTTTTCTATTGTTTGGTGTTGAAATCTTATTAGTTCTGGTTTTTAATTTTTGTGCAACTATTTGAAGTGTTACAAGGATTTAAGTTTTAAATACTCCAAAAAATAGAATTTATAATTTTTTACTTATTAAAAATATAATTAAAGCAAAGGTTAAATTAAAGATTAATTAAAGCAAAAATATAATTTCTTTTAGATAAAATTTATCCTATTTTTATAACTAAAGTACAGACAATTTTGTGGATTTGCAAAAAAAACTTCTAGTTATTTAAGTAATTTCTAATCAAAAACTAATTTTGGAACAAAGAAGAACATTAAGGGGAGTTAGTTGAGGGATACTCGCTGAGGGATAAGAGTTTCAGCGTATAAAAAATAATTATTTGCAAATCTATTCAAAGCTTTTGAATTATATTTATGAGAGAATATGAGAGTAATTTTTTTTTTATGAGAGAATATCGACAAACAAGCCGATGACAAAGCGGTCAGTTGTATATGCCTCAAACGAATAATCAGTTCCCATAAACTTAAATGGGTCAATTGCAAACAAAAACGTACACAAAGAGGTTTTCATGTTTTGTTTTTAAAGGTTTTTAAATTTTCCCGTTAGAGTAGTTAAATTAAGTGAAAATTAATGGAGAATTCGAAGTTTTTTTTAGGACCTGCAAAAAATAATTTTTTTCTATGGTTTTTATATGATTTTTGTATTGAACGTCACACAGCAGATATACGGGACAAATCACTAAAAATTTGAAAAATGTTGTAAATTAAAGCTTACTGTGATGTTTGTTAAGTTATTTAATCAGTTAAATCAGCTTTTGCAAAAATCGCCATTTCAGTTACAAAAATAATAATTTTTTACCAAAAATACCTACATATTTTAAAATTTTAGCGGGAAAAAATTAAAATTTTTCTCCAAAAAGACATCAACACAGAGGTTATTTTCAAAGTAGTAGACTTGCAGTAATAAATAATAAAAAACTGTTAAATAATAAGCAATTTCAGAAAAAACAACAGAGTGACGTTCAATACATTTTGTGACGTTCAATACATTTTGTTGCGCTTAACCAAATAATTTAAATCAAATTGGGAGTTTAAAAACATCAGGTTTATTCTTTTACAAAAAAAAAAAAAAAAACAAAAATTAATATCAAGTACTTCAGCCATACATAAAATTTTCATCCAATGTTTTTTTCATTATTTTTTTATTTTTTTTACAAAAAATTAAAAAAGTCAATAGCTAGTTGAATTTGTATTGAAAATTTATTTAGACTTCACGTTTTACAATATAACTTCTGAACCCTTTAAAACCACATCTGCATTTAATATCATTGGAAAGGTATAACCTAACGTAAAAACGTAAAAAAATGAAAATTATAAAAAAGAAAAAAAAATGATAGCACGTGTTGCTGGCATGTATTGAACTCAAACAAATTAAGAATGAGTCAACTTATTGCAATATTTTCAAAAATATGGTACTTTTCCTCAAAATAGATGAAATAACTTTCCAATGATACTATATTAATGGAAATCGGTCTTAAGTTGATTGAGCTACGTTGTCTCAAAATAGACCCTATTTTAGCCGCGAAAAATGATTCTAAAAATTTATAACTTCGAATTTGATTTTCAAATTAATAAACCAATGCAAGGAAAATATTTGAGAGAAATCGGAGATGGTCAGTGCAACTGATCACTTCAATGTGAAATGGGCGATTTCAGTCAGTAAAAACAAAAAGCAAAAATCAGGTCAAAGTCATACATAGGTACCATTCTTTTTGTTTCCGTTTATATTCTTCATTTCGTTCCTTATCTAGCTTTTTTTTTTCCAGGTATCTTCGTGCTCTTTCAGCAGGCGTTAATTTTGCTATTTTACTTTTAAATATACAAAAACGAAATACAAAATGAATACTTCAGGCGGTGGTGTGACATATCTTAAAAGTGACGTTCAATACATTTGCCACTTATTAGTTTTTTTTTTCTTAGGAATTTTATTTTGCAAATATACTAAAACAAGGAAATTAATCAAAACCGTTGAAACAATGATTTTAAACTTGGATTTTTTTGATTTACTATTTTTGCTTTAATAAAACTCCGCGTGACGTTCAATACATTTTTACACGTACTTATCATGATGAACTGAGAACACATAAAAAAATTTGCTTTAATATTATTAAATCGTCTTAATTTTTAGAATTTCGTGAGAACTAATCTCTGCACTTTCTTAATATAATTTTCTTGTCATCTTTACCACACCTAAATTAAAACTAACGAAGCGTAAAAAAAGTGACGTTCAATACAATGTGTGGGGAGTAAATGTAAATTGATAGCCAAATTCGCGATGACAATGTTTTGAGAATAACAACAAAATAAAACAGAAGAAATAAATGCTATTATCAGGCCCGTAGACAAGGGGGGATTTTTAGGGTTAAAACCCCTCCTTATGGTCCAAAAAGTCAGGAAATACAAGAAAATGTGGTTTTCTAATCGTGGTTATTTTTATATAGAATTTTAAACCGATATAAGTTTGCAAGTTAATTATTAAAATAATAGTACAGGGTTGCCCATATTCGACGGACCCATGTTTTTGTTAAAAAAATCAAAGAAAAAAATAAAAATTTGGCGGTTGGCATTCTTAATCATTTAATTTGTTCCAAGTAGATTTGTTTACATCAATTTTTGAATATGATATCTCTCAAATGGCCGCCTCTGGCGTTGATGGCGTATTGTGCGCTTTTTGCAGCATTTTCCATCGTTTTCGCCAACATTTCGGCCGGAATAGCGGCTATTTCTTCACGAATGTTGTCCTTGAGCTCTTCTACGGTCCTTGGCTTGTAAACGTAAACCTTTGACTTCAAATATCCCCACAAGAAGAAGTCAGGCGGCGTCAAATCGGGCGAACGCGGTGGCCAGTCCAAATCACCACTTTTCGACATCAAACGGCCCGGAAACAAATTCTTCAGAAAATCGATTGTTATGCGACTTGTGTGCGGTGGAGCGCCGTCTTGTTGAAACCAGAACTGCCTCATACGCTTTCGACGAATAATTGGCATCACAAAATTGGTCATCATGTCGCGATAACGCTCCTGGTTGATGGTAACAGCATGGCCATTTTCATTTTGGAAGAAAAACGGCCCAATGACCGTTTTCGCACTAACGCCGCACCAAACTGTGACTTTTTCGTCATGAAGAGGCACTTCTTGAATCTCCTGAGGATTTTCAGTGGCGTAAATACGGCAATTTTGCTTACATTACTTCTTACTTCTCACATTTTTTAAGTTTTTAAAAGCACGTTGAGTTTTCACAATTGACTTCTTCTGTTGAATGTAAATTTCAACTATTTCAGAGCGCTCGCGTGGCGTGTATTGTTCCATGGTAAAAATCTGCTTGGACTGACGCTTCAAACGCGGTATGTCATTAAGCGATCTGACATCTCTGTCAAAAGTTATGGCGTTGTTAGATGGGTCCGTCGACTTAAAACATTTTTTATCTTTTTTTTCAAGTTTATGAATAACAACTATTTTAAAAATTTAAATTCTTATAAAAACTTTGTACAAAATATTGATTTTAATTATATAAATATTATATCAGTTAATATTAGAAGCATATCCTCAATTTCAAAATTTAACAAATTTAGAAGTTTACTTAGTCGAATGCCGAGATTACCTGACATCATAGCCGTGCAAGAAACGTGGTTTGCTAAACAGAATACCCAATTGTACAAAATTCCTGGCTTTAATAATGAACACTGCTGCCGAGATGATGGATACGCAGGAACATCCTTTTATATCAATATGAAATTAAACTATACGTTAAACTGTTCTCTTAGTAAAAGTTTTGTTGACTATATTGTAGTCACCATCAATGATCTTCAAATTCGTGGCAAACCTTTGCAACTTATGTCGTTTTATAGATCTCCCAAGTGTACACCGAACGAATTTTTTAAAACGCTTGATGATGTTTTAGCAAACTTTGTCATACAAAATCCTTGTATTGTAATGGGTGACAGTAATATCGATATTTTAATGTCCACTGGCAACAGTTTATCTTTATGCGCCTTATTCAACAGCTATGACTTTAGAAATTGTCATAACTTGGTAACTCGACCTACAAGTGGTTCATCAATTGATAGTATATTCAGCAACATTGCTGAGTTACTATCAATCGATTCTATTGAATGCAATTTAACTGACCACAATATGCTCTGCTGTAAGTTAAAGAACGAGTACAAAAACTGTGATTACTCTGAACGAATATACCGTCGCCTCAACTTTGATATATTTAAAAATTATCTCGCTGCAAATATAACTTCTGATATTAACAGTGATGATCCGAACGTAATGACTTCTGATTTAATAGAATGTATCACAACTGCGACGTTGAGAAGCACATCAGAGATCAAACATAGAGAGTTACTTCGATATGAAATGACCCCTTGGGTTAACAATAACATAAAATCGATGATAACGCTGAAATCGAAATTGCTGAAAGCTAGAAGAAAGCGATCTCATGATATGAATATATCAGAACGACTCAAAAGGCTAAGCAAAATTATTAAAATTGCAACTCGAAATGCAATGAACGACTATTATCAGTCAAATTTAAACAAAAATATTGGAGATCCAAAACGTACATGGAGGTTTATAAATAATATTTTAGGCAGAGATAAGAAAACAAATATTGATCTACACCAAAACGTGAATCCCCTTTTAACAAAACTGTGCTAGATTAATTCACCACATCAAAACTAATTTGAACATATTAGAATGTACTTCGGTCCAATTAGCTTTAAGCGCAGCAAAGTATGTATGTATGTGTATTTGTTTGTTTGTTTTGTTGTTTTGTGCTTGCTGAGAACAAAAAGAGTATAGTAGAGAGCAACATGCAGTTTATTCAGGCTCTCGCAGCACAAACGCATGAAAAGCTAACGATCAAGCAATGCATGGCATTGTGGATGATTTTTTAAAAAACTTAACACTTTAATTAAAGATACTTATTAGTGAAATTTCGTAAATAAAATAACCAATGAACCTTTTGTAGCACAAATGTGATATTTTAAAACTTATTTCAAAAAAATTGGACCAGTACTTTTGGAGTTTTGCGGACACAAAAAATG
Source organism: Pherbina coryleti (assembly GCA_943735915.1). Taxonomy (NCBI): domain Eukaryota; kingdom Metazoa; phylum Arthropoda; class Insecta; order Diptera; family Sciomyzidae; genus Pherbina; species Pherbina coryleti. Next base: position 18,879,289 of record OX030951.1, read on the forward strand.
TTCACTTTCATTTTATATAATAGTATCGATAGATAGATATAGATATAGATATAGATATAGATAGATATAGATAGATATAGATAGATATAGATAGATATAGATAGATATAGATAGATATAGATAGATATAGATAGATATAGATATAGATAGATAGATATAGATATAGATAGATATAGATATAGATAAATATAGATATAGATAGATATAGATATAGATATAGATATAGATATAGATATAGATATAGATATAGATATAGATATAGATATAGATATAGATATATATAGATATAGATAGTATAGATATAGATATAGATATAGATATAGATAAAGATATAGATATAGATATAGATATAGGTATAGATAGGCTTTGTTATATTTTGATTGACTAGTGTTAGAGATAGAAAATTCTACCAAAGGACTCACTGAACTTTGTGCAACGAAAATTTAAGATTCCGATAAGTATTTGAAGAAATTTTGTTCTTAGAAACAAATAAATTAGGAATACATTTAATCAATATTTTTGGGTATTGTTGATAGTCGAGTAGTTAAGCGCTTGATTGCCACCCCAGAGATTCCATGTTCTGGTCAGGTCATGGTCTTACACTTTAACTTTTCTTCATTTCTTTCCTTAATTCTTATAGCTGAAATGAAAAATTTATCAGTACTTATGAATCAAAAGTTGTAGTTGATGGTAGAGCATTTTTATGAAAGACTATAGCTTTTTAACTAAAAGTTATTAACCCTTTCAGCCCCAAAGTTGCCTGTGGACAACTTCTGATTCTGTGGCTCTGTTTCTAGTTTGAACTCCTCGATTTCTAACAATGCATTTTTAATAATAGATTGTAATGCAGTGAATAAGGGAAGAAAATATAAAATACGAAAATGAATTTTTTTAACATGCTTTTAAAAATTATTCCGAGAGAACGCATGTGCGCTACCACCGACTTCAAAAGAGAGCAAATTAAAAATTTATATTTTTAAATATTTCTGAGAATTTTCTAAAGCTAAAGGTAATTAAATGTTATAGTACGAATATAAGAAAATATTTTTACATTTTTAGCTTGAAATAATAAGTAATATTAAGAGCGCTAGAATTTTTAAAAACTTTTAAATATTTAAATATTTGAAAATATTTTACAATATTTTTAAATATTTTTATAGCATCTATTGAGAAATCAATACGACTTTCAAATTTCTCAAAATCAAAAAAATATTTTTCAATTTTTCTTGAATCGGTCTCACGCTTAATGGATTAAAATGATACAAGAAAAAACTCGATAGTACGGCCCCAATGAAAATTCATTCACGCTCCACACTACAACTTTATAACTTAACAACATTTAACTGGTTGAGATCATAACGAAATTTTAGTTTTTATCATAAATAAGAAATCTCCGTCATTTTAACAAATGGAGGCTTAATAATGATCATCAGTAGCGCTATTTGAACAATTTAACAATGAATACAATAAAAAAAAAAAATTAAAAAAAAATCTATTGAACACAAAAGAGACAAAAGAACACGGGCTGCAAATTGAAAACCAAACAAAAAGAAAAAGTTGGATCACCTTAAAAAAAAAAACTATACCCAGATAGGCACCATTATCTAAAAAATAAAAACCGCCACCATTACGCACAAAGCCAAGCCCTGAACAAAAAAAAAAACAGCCAAGTCAGCGTAATTTTGAGGCAGCTCGCGACTGCGCACATCTTTTTGATGTGCGTAACTGAATGAGTGACTTCTGCGGCAGCGGCGGCGGAGGCAAAAAAAAAAAATTAAATAAAAAACTAGAACAATATCGTCAAAATGCTAAAAATTCTGAATGATCATGCAGTGTTGAGCATTAATATTTTTTTTTTATTTTCAATTAAGCGTCGCGTAATACTGCAAAGTCATGCCTACTAATTCTACTACCTTTTGGAACTGGGTAGTAAAAAATATAAATAACCAAAATAAGAAATTTACACTGGCTGCCTCTAACATTAAAGAATCGAAAACTTTACTAATGATAACAATAAAAATATTGTTAAAAATTCTAACAGCAACAGCCAGAACTCAACGCCATGGTAGTAGCTTGCCATGCAGTGCCACCTGCTGTGAATTGAACCCGCTCGTTTCAATTTGAGCTGCTGCACAAAAGCTAACAAAAGTGGCTTTGGCTTTGGCGTTGGCGTTGTTGACGGCGCTTAACTTTTCTACAGCCTCCTTTTCTTGGGCGCTACCGAGCAGTTGAAGTTTTTATTCGATTTGGTTTGTTTTAGGCCCATTAAAATCTATGGCAACGCAGAGGAGTTGCTTTTATTTTGTTTTCTTATTAATCAGAGAATTAGTAAATTACGCGCGGTTTTTTTGTTGTTACCGCCGCTGCCGCCGCCGCTGCCGCCGCCGCTGCCATTCAATTCTAACTCATTTTGAATATTATTTTATTATTGCTTAATTTTCTTTGTTATGCTGATCAAGCCGATCGATCGGCTGAACGCTTTTAACTTGGCTTAAATAGCGTTCGTTGCTTTTATGCTCTTTTTTTTTTTGGATCTTCTTCAGCTGCTTCATCCTTTGAATGATGATCATGGGAAAATGTGCGCTTCTTGCTGCCTCATGATTTTTAATATTTATCAATTTCATTGCGTTACCGATGTTATAAGTAAAGATTTTGTATTTTTTTCATACTCTGAGGGGAACATGTTTCAATTCAAGCAAGTTTCTACCAACATCATCTTCAACGCCAATGAAGCAAGGAGCCACACTTTAAAGCTTAAGCACGCTTTCATTTACAACAACGTTATTTTCAGCAACGTGCGGCTGGTACCGACTGACTGTTCCCATGTTCCCGCCATCAAGTTTGCTCGCTGCTGCTGCTGCTGCTGCTAGTCTAAAAATGTTAATTTTTAGTTTTACTTTGTCTTGGTAATTTATCATTTTGCTAGCTTCGACTTCTTGTGTTTTTTTTCATGTTTTTCTCTTCATGTCGATTGCATTAAATTTTTTTTTTGTAGCTTTTTTCATAGCAACAGCTAAATGGTTTTAATTAAATCTACTGCGCATGCGTGTAGCTTGGCTAAGACAGGCTGGGCAGCAGCGCTTGGCGCTTTTCTTAAGTTTTTCATGTTTGAGCTTAATATCAAAAAACACTTTGAACTTGGCCGACTGCGTTGTTAGCTGATTGATGTTGTATTAATTTTTATAAATTTTAATATATGCCGCACATTGCTTGTGGCTGTTGTGACTGTAGCTGTTGTGTTTGTTGTTGTTGTTGTTGTTTTTCTTGTTATTAACATCAAACTCAGAGCTAAGCTTACAAGTTTAGCGTATCGCTGCAAGCGTTTAACACATGATTTGAATATTTTTTTTTTTTTTTCTCACAAATTCTGTTCAGTGACTGCTGGACGTTTTTAAGTTTCAATATTTTAGCGATTTTTTTGAAGTTATTTGCGCCCATTATAGGCGATTAGCATAAATTAAGCTTGTTGTCATAATTATCGTTAGTATAAGATTAATTTCGCTAAGTTTTTTGGGTTCTATGCCTGTTTTGAAAAAATATTGTTTTTTTATTTATTGTAAAATACCCGACTTTGCTCGGTATGGGCAATTTGAGAAGTCAGTGACTTTTTGAAATTCCCACGTAGTAGCTTTTAATGCAATACTGGTCCTGTCAACTACCATCTGTTAATTGACTACTGTCAAATTTTGACCAAGCTGCGTTACTTAATTTTTGTTTGACAGTCATTGAAAGCAGACAACTTCGTGACAAAATCGTGAATTTCTCTGGAAATGGAAGAAAGTGATTTTCGTTTGCGAATTAAGCACTATTTTTGCTTAAAAAAAACATCACCGAAACCATGGAAAGGCCTAATAAATGCTATGGGGACTCTGCACCATATATTTCAATGGTTTAGAAGTGATTTACTGAATACGGTACTAGCGCAAGTGACGCTGATCACCAGAAATTGACGAAAAAAATCCATGAAATGATATTGGACGATCGAAGAATAAAAGTGCGTGAGATCGTTAAGGTTGTAGGCATCTTAACTATGTGAATACATCACAATTCAAATGAAAATTTGAAGATTGAAAAACTATTCGCGCGGTGGTTTCTGCACGCATAGAAATTTTTCGTTCACCACAACTAAAAATTAGCCAACGTTTGCGAGTTGTATTTGCCACAAACGAATATTCAGTTGTCAACGTAAAAATATATCTCATGTTTATATACCGCAAGCTTGGTGTCTTTCCCCCTATGACCGTCCGTCTTTTTATAGATTGCAATCATCGCAGCTCTGTTGCTATATCCGTCCGCGTATTAAGCAAATTACCAATTTACTTATAAAGTAACAATGTGTCCAAAAAGTAACTCTGATCTATAAGCGTTGTGTTTATACAACGAAGGGAAAAATAAACGAAGTTTTCAGTTGGGAAAAACAAATTTTTCAATTGCTGTAAATTAAAAATCACTCGCGTTTATGACAAACGAAATTAATTTCCTGCAACTAAATGACGCATTTGTCGCAACTGACTATTATTATGACAACTGTTGAAACATTTGCAAATAACGATTTTATGCACGACAAACGAAGTTCGTTTGCGTCAAACTGGCGATAAACTTTTTTTTCTTTGCGTGTATGATCTGTAGATCCATCGCAGGAAAATCGCCGGGGCGATTCCAAAAATATTGCGATGGATATATACAATGCTCGTAGGTTTCATGATTGCATACAACTCAGTTATCTGGGCGGAAAAATCGAAGCAACATATAGTCATCACTGCACTTAACAAGTTACAGAGATTGGCCTGCGTGTGCATCACCGGAGCCATGCGCATATGTCCAACAGCATCCATGTAGTTTCTACTAGAACTCACAACCTCTTCACATTTATATTCAATCCCAGGCGAAGAGGGCTATTCTAAGCATGACTGATGAAGATATCGGGATAAGGGATTGCGTAACTCGTAAGAAGTTTGATATTCTATTGAGGCAATATCCTGAAATAACAATACCGAGGAACAGCATGCATCCAAAATTCAGTTTCACTAAAGGATTTCAAACTGAACTAAGTAGCAAGAAGAAATGGGAAGGTTTATTAGAAGCATATAAGATAACCCAGTACATGATTACATGGTATACCGACAGCTCTCTAACCGAAAAAGAGACCGGAACAGGAGTCTACGGGCCAGAGATTAAATACTTCGTGCCCATGGGCAAAAACAGTAGCATATTCCAAGCGGAAATATACGCGATAGACAGGTGTGTACATTTTAACCTGAAACGTAAATACCAGAACCAAAACATAGTTATCATCTCTGACAGTCAAGCGGCCATCAATGCACTGAAATCCCATTAGGTAACTTCAATACTTGTGATGAAGTGTCTTAAAAAACTTAACACGCTTGTTCTACAAGACCGGGTCTGAATCCTATGGGTACCGGGATACAAAGATATAGAAGGACACGAAATTACTGACGAATTGGCAAAGAAAGCAACATCAATTCCCCTTGTTGGTCCGGAACCATTCTGTGGGATAGGCAAAGGAATCCTCTATCTTTCAATAAAAAAAGAGAAAGAAAAACAAAAAGACAAATACTGGAGAAACTTACCACGATTAAAGCACTCTAAACTACTCTTAGGGCCTAATACGAACTAAAGAGATTCAAAGAATGGATGAAGCTTACAAAGAATGATACAAGAATCATCACAAGACTGCTAACAGGCTGAACTATCCTTACCTTACAAAACTCGGAATTCTTAGTGATGTCACATGTAGGACAAAGAATCTACGATGCACATTCTAGGTCAGTGTCCTGCACATGTTAAAAAACGACAGAAATATCTGGGTTACCACATAATACCAGATAGCTCATTAAAATCAAGAGATATAGGACATATACTAGCTTTATCTCAGATATTGGACTAAAAGAGGTTCCTTAAGTCTATAAAGGGGCACAATAGATCTTAAGGTTGCAGTACAAATCCCAACAATAATACAAATTATAATAGTGGACCAGATTGGAGGAGTCGGTCGATTAATACATTTTTCAAGTTAACTACGGACCATATCTCTTATACCATCGAATACACAAAATATATATGTGAAAAATTTGAGATCGTGCACATGTACACAATGATGTAGGTATTCAGCTTTATCTATTAGAGTATTGTGTGTAGCCTTATATTATTTTCCAGGTTTAAAGTTCATATAAATATTATGCATTATATACTGCATTATATCCACCTTAGTGTACCATGCTATTGATGTAGGGACCAATGTTTCTTCAAAACGGAAAAGTTTAAGTTTAACCAATTTCGTAATTAACCATGTTTTTCTTGAAAAGTTTGCAAAAAGGACTTTTATGTAAGCGTTTTTATATCAACCTTTCATTCGCTTAATACCGAGTTTCTAAAACAAAATTTTACAGCAAAATTTGAGTTGCATGGGATACGCAATAGTGTACTATTTTTTTCAGTCAGTTATTCATTGAAGTCAGTGAATTTTTGAATAAAAAGTATTTTTTTTTCGGCAAAAAAGTCTCCGAAAAAAGTCTCCTTTTAAATCGATACATTTAGTCCAGCTTGTTTCCAATTTTTTATTCCTTACAGATAATTTGTTATTATATTTTTATTATTATACCAGCCTTTTCCTGGCGCGCGTTGCTGCACCCTGCAACTACATATATGGGAACATAAAAGGTGTATTAAACACTTTTCATAGACTCGTAGTTTGACACCACTGTCATTTTCCACTGCCCGTTACCTTTTCCCAGTAGTTTTAATGTTCACAGAAAATGATTTTTATTAATAGATAAGCATTTGAAAATCAGCTTGGTTTTTGTCTAAAAATGTATTTATTGCGATAACTTTTGATCGGAAAGAGGTATTGGTATAATTTTTTCACATAAATTATTCTTTGATCTTAACTATTCTATAAAAAGAATAAAAACAACTTTTGAAAAAAATTAATTTCTTTAAAAAATCACTGGGCGTATGCAGAAACAGTTAATACATTTTTTTGTAAAATTGGAAGCATTTTTGCTATTAAACGCTATGTCATGTAAAAGGTAATCAAAAATGCAATTTTGAGTTTTTATTATTTTAACAACAAAAACAACTTTTCTGTCATTTTTTGAGTAAAAAGTCAATATTTTGGACCTTTTTTGAAAGAAATATTAAAAATATATCCGCTAAAATAACGGTGCCCTTTAAATTGTTTTTATTAAGTGATTGAATTGAGTTTATTAACGAAAAAAAATTGAATGAAATATATTCACAAACAACGGAGTTATTTGCATCGCAAGTAAAATATACGAATTTCTGATAGTTTTTTTGTTATTCTAAGGAAACGATGGTTATTAGAAAAAGACGTTGTACCAGAAGTTTGTGCAATTTTAAAGATATGTGAATGTTTTTGATGTCAAAATAACAGGATTTTCTTAAAATTAATAAGTCGAGCATTTTCGCTTGAATAAAATACGCTAGTAGTTAGATTTGCGTTACTTGTAAAGATGCGGAAGAGGCGTGGTCAAAACTTAGTATGCCATAACCTAAGTTAGGATTCAAGTAATATATAAGCCGAATTTGAGTTAAATCCGTTCACCCGATAAGATTTGTATTGTAGTCAAACAAACAGAAAATGATTTTTATTAATATAGATTATTCGAACATTTTCATTAAAAATTCGTCGTCTAAAAATACCTTATCTGCCACATTCTATATCTAAAAACAATCAACCAATCTTTATTCTTGAATTTTGTTTTAATTTTCATCTCAGAAAAAGAAGAAAGACTGACGAAATAAGAAGTTCATTCATAGGTAATCTGCGACATCTTGTTAAATGCCAAATTCGGTTGATCTGAGTTAACACTTTAGCACTTGCATTTCCAATCCACGAAGTTAACAAGCTTAAACTTTTAAACTCCATCAACAGCTATAATTATCCAAAATCAATATCGCAATGAAAGTGTTCAGTAAATTTCATTTTTTATCGCTCTTTGGCTGTATAGCTTTACAGCTATGCATGAAAGCAAAAATAATTTTCTATATTTTTTTTTTTTTTGCATTATTATTATTTATTGCCACTTAAATCCTATGACTATGATTATAATTATAGCTAAACATCATTAAACATATCCAATGAGTCGTTATTCATGTCCGACTTCCAGTCGCGCAACACTTAAAATTGTGCAGCTTTCATTAAAAGCTAACAATTTTTTTTTAATGTCTCTCAATTAACCACAGAAACATTAAAAAAATTAATCAATGTATTTATAAGTTATTCAATCGTTTAGACACACAAACACACTAACATAAAATGGATGCATAAATAAACAGCATCAAATTTGCACAAGTGTCTCTAGAAGAGCAAGCGAAACAATAAAAAAAAACGAGCTCAAGTGCAGATAATTATGATATTCATAAGCAACATGATGGCGCAACTTTAGATGCATCTTGTATTTTTGCTATAGTAGATTTCGTCTATATATATAGTGGATTTCGTCTCGGCTGAAGCCAAAATCTTATTAATTTTTCCGGACGAATTTTTGAGTCTCGAAAAAATTTTTTGGCTTAAAATAAATTTTGACATTTTGAGAGAATATTGAAAATATTCAGTGATTAGATTTAAATTAATATAACTAACATTTTTTGAATGGATAAAGCTTTATCCAGTATAGCGATAATTTTGGTATGAAACGACTCATAATTAGAATTGTATTGAATTGATCATGATACAGTTATAAGGTAGGCTCAGTAGAAACACGTTCTCACCGACCAAAAATCAACAATAAAACAATAACAAAGACATAGGTATAATGTCAAAATGCACTAAATAGGCCCGGTTTCTCAGTCAGAGTTTAAACTAAAGTTTAGTTAAACTTTTTATAAAGTTTAAACCAGTAGTTAAACCTGAAGCGTTTCTCAGTAAAACTTTAACAAGCGTTCAAGTTAACTGAATTTTTTTAACTATTGTAACTTAAATAAAAAACGCAGTCACAGTAAAATTAATTATGCTTTCAAAAATTTGGCATTTGGCTTAAAATGGAAAAAAGAAAGAGAAGTGCGAATTTTTCAAGCGAAGAAATCCATAAATTAATGGATTTAGTTAAAAAATGTAAAGATATAGTTGGGAAAAAATATCGGAAAAGTTCAACAGCAGTAGTAGAAGTAGCTTCAGAGACTAAGAGCCAAAGACACTTTCTTAAGAACTTTGGAAACAGTTGATTTGGACACACCACAAAAATTGCCTCATGCGATAAGCATCTCTCCACTGTACAAGAAGCGAATAGTCATCAGAAACATAGTTTCGACTGACAAAGAATAATTCCTATAATGATGATGCTATGAGTTTCACCTCATATATTACACTGAGTTACAAAATGACACTTTATAAAAGGTGCAGAGTTCTCAATAGTCAATCCCGAATGCATTTTGGCTGCTGATTTCAAATATGGACTTCGTTTTTCTCCATCTTAATTGGTCTAATATTTCTTAATTGAAATTCGTCATCGTAATATAAATCGGTAGATCAATGTTAAAGATATAGCAAAATTATCAGAAAAAGAACTGATTTTCATGTTTTTTCCTATAACTCAAAAATTCGAGCTTATGGAGAAAAACGAAGTCCATATTTGAAATCAAGAAACCAAACTAGTCTATAATCAGCTGAAAAATCTACGGCACCAAAATGTCTGTCGGGCTGTGTTATTTAACAGAAATATAATTATTGACCAATTAGTTTTATTGGCTTTGACTGGAGCTATCTGATTCAAAACATGTTAAACAATATGCTTGTTCATCCTAAATCGAGTGTAAAATTCAGCATTTCTCCACATATCAACCACTGAACCATAAGCGAAGGTTTTGCGTAAGGTAAGAGTTTTTCGAACGTTTTTGGGTAGAATTTTTTTTTTCAAATTTTTGATTTTCTATTTTGTAATTTAAAAGTGCTTTCCATAAAGAAAAACTGTACTTCTCTTGCGAAATCAATCAAAAACTTATTTTGAGTATTAAAAGAATAATCTTTTTTCATTTTAGTAAGTAAAAATTTCTCGTAAATGAACCATTGTTGTTCATAAATGAGTTCAGAAATGAATTATAAATATTTCTTTTTTGCATTCTTAAATGAGTTAAAAAAACCTCATGTTAAAAAATAACCTGAGTTATCATATCAGTGGTAACAATTTCTCATATACGAACCATTTGTTAATTAAATCCATTTGGAGATTTCAGTGTTGCATTTAATATATAAATTTTTAAAAAGGCCTGTGACGTTTTCACATCCACCGGCATTCATACATTTCAATATAAGAAATTATCAATATACAATAATAAATAATACTAAACAATAATAAAATGTACAATTCAAAAAGATTAATATTTTATCTCATTTCCGAAAAAAAGGTTCGTTTTCCGAGGACAATTCAGTCCGGCGATTGATACAAAAAAGGTTAATTTCCGAGTGCCGAAAAATAACTTTTCTATGGTTCTTTTTTTAACTCATTTCCGAAAAAATAAGGTTAATTTTTGAGAGGCATTGTAGTCCGACGAATGATATAAAAAAGGTTCATTTCCGAACAACTCATTTCCGAGTTCTTTTTTAAACTCATTTCCGAACAAAATAAGGCTCATTTTTGGGAGTCATTTTAGTCCAATGAATGACACAAAAAGGGTTCATTTTTGAGTGCTAAACCTTTCCGGGTAGAAAGGTTCATAAATGAATTCGAAAACGGTAGTTTTGGTTCACTGAGAAAGTGATTAGGTCTTTCTCGAATTACTCTTGGCTGTGGTGAGTACATAAGCAGCGATAACTCCTCAACGCTCATTTACTCAAAGTAGCTCATTATGAAATTTTTAGTTTAAAATTCAACACCATAATTTAAATTAATATTTTAATGCATTATTTTTCACTGAAAAATCAAGAAAATATTAAAAACGTCAGCTTAAAAGGTCGTTGAAGACTAGTTAAATTGAACGAAGCTTAAACTTCGGATTAAAGTTAAACTTTCAGTGAAAAACGATTTTTAAGTTGAGCGTTGGTTTAAACTAGGTTTGCCTTAAACTTAAGGTTGAACTGACATGGAGAAACCGGGCCATAGCGATACAAATAACTTGGTTACGAACAATCGAACTTAGTTGTCGAATAAAAATGATATTAAAAGTTAACTTTTATTTGCTTCATTGAAACATACATACATACAATTAATTCTGTATTTATCTTAAAACATGGCTCATTTTATTAAATTTGTAAGGCTTTTACTTACTTTTCTTACCCAATATCCAGATTTATAAAGTTAAAAGTAAATTATATATCACTATGGCTGAACGAATAAACGTTAGTTGTCAGTGACATTATACCTACGCCCATAATTTGATTGACAATGCTTTCTCGTTTATTTATCTCCGAATTGGGCCTAACTTATAATTGTACCATGGAATTGGCGCAGACAAAAACTGTCTATTCAAGTCAATCAATTGATAAATGTCAAAGTTATTCAATGTTTAAAAACCGACATAAAATATGGCGCACACTGTATAAGCTCCGTAAAGAAGTTACGTCTTAAAATAGTTATTAAAAAAAAAAACAATTTTTAAAAACAAAAATAAGTTTTTTAAAAAAAAATAGAAGTTTTTTGAAACAAATAAGTTTTGACGTAGAATTCGTCATTCTCGGAGGTAAGTAGGGTGGTTGATAGTGATCAGGTGTCGGTATTTATATCACTTTTTGAGCCTTTGGTGGGCCTAAAGTACTGATCGTACAATGTTGATGTTAGCACTTGTTGGTCTGCTTGATCCTCAATGCGAAAAAAATTCATGTTTGAACTCTCCAACTTATTTAAATTTTACACAATTACATGAAATAAAAAGCCAACATTTGATGTTTTTGTTTGCTTAAACTTGCTACCTATTTATCGACAGTCTCCGGTTTTATCGACAAAACCATAAAATTTGTATGGGAGACCTCCTAAGGAGTGGTCGGAGGAAATAGGTGTTAAAGGCAAAAATGTTCCTTTTGCAGAAGTAATGGGGGTCGGTGATACATATTAACCCTTTCCGGCACAAACACAATAAAATTTGTATGGGAGCCCCCCTAAGGAGTGGTCGGAGGGAATAGGTGTCAGAGGCAAAAATGTTCTTTTTGCAAAAATAATGGGGGTCGGTAATACATATTAACCCTTTCCGGCACTCTTTTAAAGGTCATATGCTCAGGTGTATGGAATAAATAAACAAAAACCATAAAATTTGTATGGGAGCCCCCTAAGGAGTGGTCGGAGAAAATAGGTGTCAAAAGAAAAAATGCTCCTTTTGCAAAATTAATGGGGGTGAGTCATACCTATGAACCCTTTCCGGCACTCTTTTAAAGGTCATATGCTCAGGTGTATGGAATAAATATACAAAAACCATAAAATTTGTATGGGAGCCCCCCTAAGGAGTGGTGGGAGGGAATAGGTGTCAAAGGCAAAAATGTTTCTTTTGCAAAAGTAATGGGGGTCGGTCATACATATTAACCCTCTCCGGCACTCTTTTAAAGGTCATATGCTAAGTTGTATGGAATAAATATTTTGCTAAATAGTTTTTAAAAAGGATGTCATCAAAAGCGAATTGACTAATTCTACGTCTTGTGTTACGACATAGTCGAAACTACTGTATCTTTTTTCTTATTACTTTGTCCGAAAGCCAAAATTGCAATTCTTCATCAAAAATTAATTCAATTACTATTTAATTTTGTTCAGACCATTTCTTATTTGAAATTTTGAATTTCCGTCAATCCAAATGTTCCTTTTTAAGTGTCATGGTTAATCTTTAAATCACAGTTATTTTCTGATTATGTAACTTAAGGAATCTAAAAGTTCTGACATGATGAACAAATCTTATCTACCGCAGCTTTTACAACTGGAGGAAACCAATTTAGAAAACATTAACCATTATCGAGTAAGGAGAATTTTTTTAAAAGAAACGATATTTGAGGATTTTGACAAAAATAATTTTTTTTTAATTGAATAAATATAGAATCTAGAATATACCCAGTGAACTAAGACTAACGTTTTCGAAGTCATTTATAAACCTTTTCGGGTAGAAACGTTAATTTTCAGCCCTCATAAATGAACAGTTTTTGTATCATTCGTCGGACTAAAATGCCTCTTAAAAATGAACCTTATTTTGTTCGGAAATGAGTTAAAAAAAGGAACCATAGAAAAGTTATTTTTCGGCACTCGGAAATAAACCTTTTTTGAATCAATCACCGGACGGAAATGCCTCTCGGAAGTGAACCTTTTTTTCCTCGGAAATGAGTTTAAAAATGAACCATAGAAATGCTGCAATACATCCATTTCCCTTCTTATGCCGAGAATCAATTCGCACTAGTAAAAAAGTTTATATGACCTTTGTATGAAGGTTCACATTTTAATTTACTATTATCAAAATATCAACAAAGGTTTAAATTCTTCCTTATATAACTCAGTTAAGAATATAAAAAAGTAATATTCATGATTAATTTCTTAACTCATTATGAAGAAATGAGTTCGTTTATGAGAAATTGTTTCCATTGATATTGCCAAAAAAAACATATTATTTTTTCAACTTATTTAAAAATGCAAAAGAGAAACATTTATAATTGATTTCTGCACTTTTTTATGAACAAAAGTTTTTCATTTAAGAGTTATTTTTACCTACTAATATGATAAAAAAATTATTATTTTTCGACTCAAAATAAGTTTTTTTAATTTCGCAAAATGAGTACAGTTTTTATTTATGGGAAAAGTTTTCACGAATTGAGTCTTACTTTCATAGCAAGCACTTTTAAGCGATCAAATAAAAAATCCAAAATAAAAAAAAAACATTTCTACCCAAAAACGTTCGCAAAACTCTCACCTTACGCCAAAACCTTCGCTTATGGTTCAATGGGTAAAATATTTATTTTTATACCTTTTGTTGGTATCTCATTGAAGAGTGGTTAGTTGAAGAGTGGACAAAATTTTTAAATTTTCCTATTTACATTCTTTTATTACCTTTTTTCATCAGTTTCGTTATTAATGTTATCTTATATTTCTTTCAGTGCGTAAGTTCATTTAAGTAAAGCTTTTGTCTACTTTTTTTTTTTTGATATATGCCATTTTTCGTTTAAAATTTTATGTTGCTGTGTGTACAATTTTTTTTTTCAATCTGTTTTTATACCGACAGTCAGCCGGCTAGTGTTGCCAACGTTGGCCTTTCACGTTCCAGTATTCAATTTCAATCGAATGCACCTCTAATGAGCATAATTATGGCAGCAAATTAGTTTGGCTCGTTTGGCTGGCTGGCTCGTTGGTTGTTGGTTGATTGGTATGCTTGGTTGCCTGGTTGGTTGGTTGGTAGGTCTGTGTTGTTGTTTTTGTTGTTCTTGTTATAACTTTAGTATAAACATTATGTTGAACTAATTTTATTTGACACAAACATGGTACAAGGTGACAACTGATGACATGTGTCAACAAAGTGCGGGATAGTATAGATAGTATAGGTATGATTAATTGTATGAGGGTAGATAATTTAATCGCATTGAATTTCAATGAAATCTTTATTCAATTTTTTACGTTGGGACTTTGCTAATATTTAACTCAAATTAATTTTATTTAAATTTTACTTAGAAATGATTTTGAATACCTGTGACATCAGATTTTACAAATCTCAAAAATTTCATTTTAACTACATTTCACTACATTTCACCAAAGTAGCCAATGGGTTAAATCTTAAGAGCTAATTTACCAAAAAAATCTAGCTTTTTCCCATATTAGTGCAACTATGAAAATAGCTGTCTCAATGATGTAATATTTTCAAAAAGTAATCTCAGCTTTGACGCCATTGTTAGTGATTGTTATGGAGCCTTTTATCGCCACATGAGTGTCCGAAGCGCCCGGATTGTTCGGTCACTAAATCACACACATTGTTGACCATTGTTAATATCAGCAGGGGAAAAAAAACACAAAAGCAAAATTCACTCACACTGATCCTTGGGGAAAACAGAAAAAGGACATTTTCACCGGTAGGTATGACGTAGATTTGCAAGATGGCTATGCTTGCTGCTACTTAGTGCGCTGATGTGTGATGATTATAGCTATAGCTATATTTGAGTATGGGCCACACACACACACACACACATGGACACAATTATTTGTGGGTTCTTTTTAAATACCTTTGCTGCAACCTAAGCGCCTTAGCTTATTTGCTTAACGGATTAGCCTTGGTACTTAAACGCCCTCCGCATCCAGTACATTCGAAGAGGGTTTCTTCTCTCTTTAGACATTTTGACAGTTTGCAGTTGAGTGCGTGTGTGTGTGTGTGTGCATGCTTGGAGATGATATTTTGAGATTTTTATGTGGTTATATTTTATGAGGTGTTGCAAGTGTTGAAGGAGCACAACGGAAATGCACAGCCATAAAATATGTATTTAATTAACTTTTTAGACAAGTGTCTGAGTGTTAAATGAAAAAGAAAATGCTTAAAAAATAATGAATATATTTAATATTTTTACAAGGAAGTGAAATTTTAACTGCACTGTAGACAGACAGGCCGGTCTGTGTGTAGGCAGACTGATGTGTGTGTGTTTATGTGCGTCCAAACAATCTGTGTAAAGCAAAAAGTGTGAAACATGCTAGCTGC
This sequence comes from Pherbina coryleti, assembly GCA_943735915.1. Classification (NCBI taxonomy): domain Eukaryota; kingdom Metazoa; phylum Arthropoda; class Insecta; order Diptera; family Sciomyzidae; genus Pherbina; species Pherbina coryleti. The sequence goes on from OX030951.1 coordinate 18,894,907, forward strand.
AAGTGTCAAGCTGTGTAACCACCCTGTTTTTCTGCTCTTGATCGAGCGACGTTTTGTCAACACTGCGTAACTTGTATGTCTTCAATGTCCCAGAACGCCAGCGTGGCAGTAAATTATTTTATGTTGCGACATTTTCAGTGCAGTGACAACAACTTTAGCCCCTAGCCCCTGCTCTCCCCTCAAATGCTCCCAATGCAACGCACTTGCCCCTTATTTGTCAGCAAGTGTTACATGATTTACTGCTGCTCATTTACGCCATTTAAGTTTTGATTTATTTTTACTTTGTTGGTGAAACTAACTACTTTGATATTAAGCGATCGCACTGTGGAGCAAATGTCTAGATTTGCTCGCAATAAACAAGGTCATTTTGATTGAGTGATACTTTCGGTTTTATTTCGATTACATTTTAAGTCAATTTATGACGTGTCAACTTTACGTTTTTCGGTTAAAGTTGAAAAAAAGCATTTTTCAAGAATGCATCGGAGTTGCATTGAATTATTACTTAATGAGTATATATATAGATGTTCTAATAGCAGTAATGAGACGACAGGAAAGGTTTATTGACTTTATGACAAAAACAAAACTAGTAAGAAGTGATCTGCGACTGGGCCGAAGTTAAAATACCGCCATGGCCGAACCATAGTATATTCAAAGTCTTAAGCAGTTAATAAAATGTGTATATGTAAAAACATTTTCGTCATAGTTTTAACTGAATATATCCGCTTTTGTTTTTCCATAAAGTCTTATGGTAGGTAGGTGTGGTTTTCACTCGATTTTGTTGAATTGCATATTCAGAGTGCATATTAAATATTAAAGCTTATACGCAAAATTTCAAGTTCATATATTGATTTTTGTGGAAATTTAAGAGATTTTACCATTTAGATCAAACATGCCCACGTAGTGGCCCTTATGGCCCGCGTAGCCCTTCATACAAATTTTTATCTATCTTAGTTTGTCTTTGCGATGAGCCAAAAAGAAAGCCTGCAAAAACAACAATACAACCGCACTCGTTCAGTGTTCAGCACAGTTTGCAGCGAACTTTACAAAAACAAATGCATGCATAGCACAAAAATAAAATAAACGCACACTCGATGATATCGATGCTGAAGCTGATTGTCCCGTTACTTGAGTGTCGAGTAATTTTCCATAACATGTAGTTTTATTGCATTGTTTTTTTGTTTTGTTTGATTTTTTGCCAATGAGCAACGTTTTCTGTTTTTTGTTTTTTTAAGCATTGGCCCGCGCTTAAAATTTCTTGGGCCCCACTGATTTAGATAAAGTCACTTTGTATGGGAGGTAGGTGTAGTTTTCATCCGAAATGGCTCATTTTTGAACTCGGTCTTTTTTAATTTAGATAAAAGCTTAAATATCGAATTTCGTGAAGAGAGCTGAAAAATTATGGCTCTAATCGTGATTACAGACAGACAGACAGATGGACATGGGTAAATCGACTCGGGTGGTGATGCTGATCAAGAATATGTGTAATTTTTCATGCCTACCACGCGTCCTTATGGGCGTTACAAACGGAGTGACAAAATTAATATTCCCTTTTACGTTTTTTCAACGTAGGGGTATAAAAATTCATTACCATTTGGCCGCGGTTATTAGGTTATAAAAGTGCAACGAAAAATTTTAATTTACGATAGTAAAAAGTTGTTTCTTAACCTTAAAATGAAAATAAATGAGAAAAATGCAACGCTTAATGCAACAACATTGAAAAAACCGTTGCATGGAATTATAACTCGGTGACTGTTGGTGATACGTTAAATTTTGTAGAACAGCAGTTAAGCAGAGGTTTTGGGTCAGATAGCAAAAATAAAAAAAAACTTAATGGCGTCATAAGAACTTTCAGGGAACCCTTTAAAATTACCTTAATGCACCAAATGCAAAAGCAAAAATAAAAAGCAAAGATAAAAATAAATAAGCAAAAATAAAATAAACTTAAAATAAAGACAAGTATAAGGACAAGAACTTGGATACATATTAGGACAAGGATAAGAGATTGGATAAGGGCAATATTAAGACCAGGAATAAGATAAGGAAGAGATTTGGATTTGGTCAAGCATTCGGACTGGGTTTCAGATACGGATTCTGATAAGGACTAAAACAAAAATTGGGACTAGGGACTAATAAGGGCAAGGATTTTGACAAACCAAAAACTATATTTAGGATAAGATTGGGAAAATGATAAGGACAAGAAACGAAGCAAGGAACAGAAAACGGATTTGGACACATTAAGGACAAGATTTAAGACTAAGATTGGGAAAAAAGAGTTGCACAGGGATAGGGAAAGGGATTCAAACAGAGATAGGATCAGAAATTTTTGGGGATTATTTAAATCAAGAGTTTGGACGAGAAGTAGGACAGTTATTATGACAAACATAAGAATAAGGATAAGGATGAGAACAAGTTTAAGAAGAAAGAAGGAAAGAAGGGGCCAAAAATAGGGACGAAGATAAAGATACTCTGTCACATCAGAACCTACGGATGTGTCCACGATACCACTAACTTTTTTTATACCCCCACGTCTTAAAAAAGTAAAAGGGGTGTATTCATTTTGTCACTCCATTTGTAATTGTATAAAAGTATATATATTCTATTCTGGATCAGTATCACCAACCGAGACTATTAAGCCATTTTCATCTGTCCATCTATCTGGCTGTCTATTAGATGGGTTTTGGGTTCCATACATTTTCTTAACATATTCCAGAACCTCCCTGCAAGGCCAGATTCTGAATCCTGGGTGTAATATAAGCATGTGACGCGCAAAAAAAAATACAGAAAATTCGCAAACTGGATTGGCGCCGCCAAAAAACATGAATTTGAAGAAGTATAAAATGGATGTTTCAAATCGAGTTTCCTATTTAAATTTAAGTCCTACAAAAACTTTTGACTATAACATATCCTGATGTAAAATCGTCCGCTCAACCCAAATATGCCATCAGATTTTTATTAAGGCCAGTTTGCGAATTTTTTGGATTTTTTTTCGCGTCACATGCTCATAATGGGTGTTTTTTTTAGGGGTTTGTTTTTCGAATAGAGATAAAACTGGCATTTTGTGGTCAAATCTGGCAACTCTAATGTCATTTATGTTCAGTTTGGTTTGCCATTTCATCATGAACAGGTTGACAAAAGAACAACGCTTGCAAATCGTGCAAATTTATTTCGAAAATAATGGTTCAGTTCGCGAAGTTTACCGCAAGCTCCGTCCATTTTATGGTCGACATAATCGTCCATCAGAGCAATTAATTCTGTTAACCATGGGTCGTTTTCGCACTACGTTTACTCTATGTGATAATACGCATCCGCAGAGACGTCAAACAGTGCGCACCGAAGAAACAATTGCCGCTGTAGAGCAAAATGTTGAAGAGGACCCGAATGAATCGATTCGCCACCGTGCACAGCAATTGGAGCTTTGTCCATCAACTTTATGGAAGATTTTGCGCAAAGATCTTGGCTTGCGACCTTACAAGATCCAGCTTGTGCAAGAATTAAAGCCGCGAGACCATGCAATGCGTCGTGATTTTGGTGTATGGGCCGAAAATGAGATTGATCTCGATGCTGATTTTCATCGCAAAATTTTCATTGGGCCATACTTCTTCCGGAATAATGCTGGAGAGTCAGTTACCGTTAATGAAGACCGGTATAGAGCCATGATAACCGACTATTTTGTTCCCGAATTGGATGGCATGAATGTGGATAAGTTGTGGTTCCAACAAGACGGCGCTACATGCCACACAGCGCACGTCACAATCGATTTATTGAAGGAAACATTCGATGAGCGCATGATTTCGCGGAATGGACCTGTCAATTGGCTACCAAGATCATGTGATTTGACACCATTGGATTATTTTCTTTGGGGATATGTGAAGTCACTCGTCTACGCCAACAAACCAAAAACGTTAGGGGACTTGGAGGCCAATGCTCGAAAAAGTGGTTGAAAATTGGACCTGTAGAATTGGCTTTATTCGAGCCAGCCGCGGCGGCCACATGCCCGAAATCATATTTAAACATTAATGGCATAAAATTATCCTTCCAATAAAGCCAAATTGATGGACATTAAAACGATTTTCTTGTGTTTTATTTCAATTCGGAGTTCTATACCTCTAAAAAAAACACCCTTTATTACATCCAGGATTCAGAATCTGGCCTTGCAAGGAGGTTCTGGAATACTTTTGGAAAAAAACCCATCTACTGTCTATCTGCCTGTCCATCTGTTTGTCTGTGATCACGATTACAGTCGTAATTTTTAAGTTATCATCACGTAATTCGATATTTAAGCTATTATCTAAAAAATAAAGCTCAAGTTCGAAAATGAGCCAATCGGATGAAAACCACGCCTATCTCCCATACAAAGTGACATTATCAAAACCAAAAGTGAGTATTTTCCTTTAAAACTGTGACGTAAATGTTTTACCGATAAACATTTTATTGAGTGCTTAAGACTTTGAATGTACTTTGGTTTGGCCATGGGTGTATTTTAACTTCGGCCCATTCGAAGATCATTTCTTACTAGTTTTGTTGCAGTTTGTGTTCTAGTAGCTCTTTAAAAAAAAAGAAAGAAAAAAAAAAAACTTAAGAAAATATCTAATAATTCAGAAATGCTAAACTTTTTGTGACTCAAAATCACTTGACGTTTTGGTTTTGTCAGCAACCATTTAAGCATTTAATTCAAAACCTGAGAGCTGCTTACTTTTCTGATTACCAAGTGCTTACCTCTGCACTCTGCACTTCGTTGGCATGACTTTTTATTCTCTGTTCTTAATTCTTCCCTGTTTCTTCGGCGTTATTCTCTGTTTTTAACACCTTAACTTGTCAACGCTGCATAAAAATCTTAACCAATGCTTAAGCTACACAGACATTTTGGGACATATTTTTATGACAGTTATAAATATTATGTTAAACATTAAATGAAGTCGTTAAAATATTTTAATGAGCCACTCGTTAAACACTTCATGTTGACAGCGAGTGTGTTTTTTTTTGTGTTGTGTATTTTGGTGTTGTTGTTGCTATGATGTTGCCAGCAACATCAACATGTCGGCTTCTGTCAGTAAAACTGTCAAAAGCATTCAAAGGATGTTTGATCGCACGCAAAATTGACAAATGCATGCAATTCTCTTTCCACACGTTTAATTTTAGCATTTTTTGTGCTGCCTCGTTTTTTTTTTTTTTGAAAAAAGTGTATAACTTGACTTTGCTGAAGATGTTGCAGGTTGGCTGCACTATTCTTGTTTAGCTAAATGTTACTTGATGGCAAATTAATAAAATGCATGCTTTATAACTTAAAATGATGTTTGAATTGAGATGTCGTAGAAAATAAATGGCAGCATTTAAGAAGGAAGGAATTGAATAGATCAATTCAGTAGAGTTAAAAGTGAAGTTATATCCTTTATTTTTTTTTGTAAATTAAAATAAAATTATAAAATTATTGAAGTAATGCTTTTAAGAGCTTGGAATGACAAAGAAATGTCCTAATTTTTTCAGTTGGGTGCTATCAGTGAAATTGCTTAACTTATTCCCAAAAAAGAAAAAGAAGATTTAATTAGGGGTAGAATTATGCAAATTGAAAGTAATTGAAAGAAATGTTCACAAATTTGTAACGTCAGTTAAAAAAAAAAAAAAAAAAAAAAAAAATAAATAAGCCATTTAAGCAAATCACCAAAAACAAAACTTTGAACTTAATTCATTCTTTCGACTTGCTGAATATGCAAATTTTATGTAAAATGCGGCATTTTTCACAAACAAAATCAAGAAATGAACATTATTATACTTTATATATGGCAACGTTGAGCATTTTAATGTAGTAAATGATGATGGCGAAGATGATGATGTTGATGAGGTTGATGTTGATAATAATGATTGGTACCATACAGCAACGAAATATTATTAAGAAAGAAGAAAAAAAATGAGTAAACTTTATAAGCAGCAACAGCCCAAAATAAAAATAGGCGGAGACGTAAAATTGTGTCTTTTTTTTTTTTTGTTAAATTCTTGCTATAGACAAAAAAAGCCGCATAGGGTGAGTTCAAGCCCAGCCAAAAGCGGCAAGTAAAGTCTGAGAAAAAAAAAAAAACCAACACAACCAGCAACAAATTTCAATGCAGCACGGAATCAACTAGATACAGATAGACAGACAGACAGACCCTCATTTTTCCGCATTTATGCATATGTTTCCACAAATGCAAGAAATGAAAAAATTTACATATTTTTCTTTGTGAATTTCGGGAATTTCCACAGTCAGATAAAAAGATACATGAGTACCACACACAAAAAAAAAAAAAAAACAAAAAAAAAAAGAAAACTCGAATTGAAATAATGTAAATTGCAAGATAGAGTAAATAAAATTAATGGAAAGCCACAAAAACAAACTGCGGCACGGAGGTTAGAAGTGGAAAAAAAAGAAGGAGAAAAAAAATGCAAATTCAATTGAAACGAATCGAAATGCGATACACGCCCACTTTGGCGGCAGCAGCGCAATGACATTCGTTCGCATGGATGACACGTTCAGCAGTCCATGCAGCCTTGCAGCCAGAAATAGTTCCCACATGTTTTTGGCTTTTCCTCTTTTTTAAAAGTTGTTACTTTTCAGTGCAGCACAAATCAATTTTCCTTTTTTTTTCAATTTTTTTTTTTTTTAAATGCTGACATCGAACTGCAAATTGCATTGAATTCTCAAGTAGTTGCATGAAAAGCTGTATCTTTGAGAGACAGTTTATTTTTATTGTTTTCATTTTTTCCAATTCTGAAATAGCTTGCATGCAAATAGCAACACTTCGAGCGCATTCAATGCCATTCAATTCATGTGGTTTTTTCTTATCTCGAATGAGAATGAATGAAAAATTCCAGCATCTTAGTTGCAGCTGCTTTACATTTTTGTCCATGGAACAATGATTTTATTGAATGAATTTCAATACTTGCGTAAAGTTTTATTGTGTATGGTTTTATTTCCTTTCTTTTTTTTCCAGTGTAAACCATGCTGTGAATTGTCTTTGACAGTTTGTTAACAGTGTAAATTTGTCAATGCTGAAGTTTTTAAATAATTGTAGTTGAAAGTTCCAAGCTGATTGACTGCTTGATGGATGTAGAAAGTGAGGTTCTTATAGGATAATCTTCATCAGTGGCGGATTTACATACGGGCTGAAAGAGGTTTAGCCCCCTCCTTGGAGAATTTGTTGTATGGAAAAAAATTAAAAAAAGTATAAAAAGATGGTTTACCCCCCCCCATTGGCATAAAAAAGTGTAGTTTCAGCCCCCTCCCCCTTTTTGCGAATCTTAGATCCGCTACTGATCTTCATATAAAGAATCTTTACTAAAATTTAATAAAAAGAGGACACTTTTTATTTTTCAAAACTATGATTGAAAATGACATCATTCAAATAACCTCCGCGGCTTCGTTTACCTAATTTTACCTAATTTTAGAGGACTTCATCTGAGAGGTCTAATTTTGTATAACCTGCTGCATAAGTCAGGATGGATCTCACCAATAGTTTGAATTATGTTTTCCTCCAGTTGGTCAGTTGTTTTAAGTTTGAAATAAAAACTAGTTGAAACTACTACTAGTTGAATAGTAAAAACTAAAACTTGAAACGAAATGATCTTCGACTGGGCCGAAGTTAAAATACCCCCAAGTCCGAACCGAACTATATTCAAAGTCTTAAGTAGTCAAAAAATGTTTATTTGTCAAAAAAATTTCGTCATAGTTTCGACAGAAAATATTCGCTAATGAAGTTACTTTGTATGGGAGGTGGGTGTGGTTTTCACTTGATTTCGTTTCATACACAGAGTACAAGTTATATATCAAAGTTCACATGGACAATTTCAAGTCCATATATTAATTTTTATGGAATTTAAAGAGATTTTATCTCTGTGATAAATCACTTTGCATGGGAGGTAGGTGTGTTTTTTATCCGATTTGATTGAATTTAATACTCTGAGTGTATATTACCCATGAAAACTCAAATGCAAACTTTCAAGCCCATATATTAATTTTTGTGGAATTCTAAGAGATTTTACCGTTTTGATAAAGTCACTTTGTATTAGAGGTAGGCGTGGTTTTTATAAGATTTTGCTCATTTTCGAACTTGATCTTTAGTTTTTAGATACAGGCTTAAATATTGAACTTCGTGATGATAGCTTGAAAATTACGGCTGTAGTCGTGATCAAAGGCAGACGGACAGACAGACGGACGTGGCTAAATCGACTCGGCTGTTGATGCTGATCGATAATATATATACTTTTCTATACCCAACACGCCTCCTTACGTTACGTTTACGTTTTTTAAACGTAGGGGTATAAAAATAACGCGTTCTTTACCCACAACTTCAATGTCACATCCGATATGATACACTTTGCGTCGTCTTGTTGAAGCCAAATGTCACCCAGGTTCATGTCATCCAATTGAGGCAACAATAAAAAAAAAATGGTTAGCACGACCCGATATCGTATACCATTCAGAGTCATCTTCTGGACATTTCCTCTTTTTCTCCCCTTTCTTATCCAACTAAGCGTTGCCCAAATCTTTGTCGTAATCTTTGTCCTTATCCATATTTATATTCTTATTCTTATCTTTATCCAAATCTTTATCCTAAACCTGTTTTATTTTGGTCCAAATCTGTGTCAACAAGATAAGGACAAGGACTAGGAAAGTATTAAGAGTGATACTATCCTATTAAAAAGTAATACTTTCCTAGTCCTTGGAAAAGGCCTGGACTAGGATAGTATTAAGGGTGATACTATCCTATTAAAAAGTAATACTTTCCTAGTCCTTGTCCTAATCCTTGCCTAATAGAAATCCTCATTATAAAACCTGATACCTTGTCCTAATTTTGTTTTTGGTATTGGTTTTGGTTTTGCTTTGCTTTTGTTTTTGATTTTGCTTTTGATTTTGTTTTTACTTTTACCTTTGATTTTTCTTTTGCTTTTACTGTTGTTCTTGTTTTTTCTTTTGCTTTGCTTATGTTTTTGCATTTGCTTTTACTTTTGTTCTCGATTTTGCTATTTTGTACTTTTGCTATTTATTTTGCTTTCGTTTTTACTTTTGCTTTTGCTTTTGTATTAGGTTTTGCATTAGCTTTTGCTTTTAATTTTGCTTTTGTTCTTGGTTTTGCTTTTGCCTTTACTTTTGCTTTAGCTTTTTCTTTTGCTTTTGCTTTTGTTTTTACTTTTCCTTTTTCTTTTTGCTTTTATTTATGCGTTTTCTTTTTCTTTTGCTTATCTGTGTTACATTAAGATGTAAATGCAACTTAGTGCCATGCAATTAGTCAATTATGCGTTTACAGCACTCTAAGGAGCATGACCAGGTGAAAAATTTTTTTGTATTTTATTTTTGTAGTATGGCCAAAAGCCTCACATTTATCGGCGTTTCATAAAATTTACCGTAGCGCCTGTAGTAACGTTGTTATAACTCCATGCAACGTTTTGTTATTGTTGTCTATCTTTGATTCTCCACTGAATGAGTAATAATTCCATGCAACACTATTGCATTTATGTTGCATAAGCTGACTGCTCTGCGACCTGGCGATATCATTAATATTTTAATTTCTGATAAGTCCAAGTACATATCCTAAGTACTTACATGTATTGATGATACATTTTTTTTTTTTTTTTTTTGATTCGACAACAGAAGTTGTGTATTATAATCTTTAAAAAGTCTATTTGATTTCGCCAAGAATTCTACTTAGTATATCTGCCAATAAAAATATATATTAAGGGGTAGTCATAACTTCATACTAAAATTTTTATAGGTTCTTAACATTAAGGTATTTTTCTTATTATTGAAACGATTTTCGCCATAAATTCTGGCATTAAAATTTCTCCAAGTGTAAAGTGGTAGATTATGTTGATGGTTACGCCGTTGATGGTTTTGCGGCCAACTCTTTATATTACCAGAGCTTTTTGTTGAAATAGCGCTTGAAGATGAGGTTGTTTTTAGCGCATCGTGCTTCAACATAATGATGACGACGAAGTTAATGTTGCGGTTGTTGTTGTTGTTGATGATGCATTGTTGTTGATGTTGCGTTGTTGTTGTTGTTGTTGTTGCTGTTAGTGTAGCGCGTCGATTATCCCGAAGGCTTAGCGCAGAAAATTGATTGATTTGCCATGGTTGAGACAAGCTGTTTGTTGCTCAGCCCGAGCGGCAACGTTTGCTCAAGTGATTATATCAATATACAAGTTTTTGTTGTTGCTTTTGTTTTGTCTTTTAGTTTTTTTCTTCTTTAGTTGTTGTCTGCTTCATCTGCTTGCTACATGTATTAAATTTATTTTCATTAAAAAATTTCAATGTAGTTGATTTTAAAATTTCAACGCCACATCAAGTCAGTCAAATCATCAACTTGAGTGATTCCTGAAACAGGGTGATCCAACAATAGTGATTGTGTATTTGGCAAATTAATAAGATGTATTAATAATAAACAGAATTCACAACAGTTTTTTTTTAATTTCTGCTTCTCAACTCAACTCTCAAATTGGCCAAAAACCAATAAAAGCCAAATATGTTTACGATTGATAATTGCACTGGCTGCATGTCAGATTTTGACGTGTTTATATATATGTTGTTGTTTAGTTGCTTTTTTTTTTACTGGCAACACATCATCTGCTGCCACTAAACATGTTTGTCTGGCGTTTATAATTGCCAAGTTAATTCATTTGGAGCCGCCGCCACAACAGCCGCTTAATGCGTTTTTGCTTAAAATGTTGCAAGAAAATCACATTGTCTGACTTTGAGGTGCCACAAAACGATTTTAACTGTTGCATGGTTTAAATTTTTTTATGGCTTGTTGGCAGAAGTTTGTTGTTTTTTATTTTATTTTAATCACTTCTCTCCTTCATAAACTACCTCGCTCTAAGGCAGAGTAGCGCAGATACATATGTATGTTGATGAGCAGAAAGCGTCTACAAAATATCTGTTTTAAGAAATTATGAAAAATTTTGCATTTCTTTCTTTGTCAGATGTTGTTGCATGAATTTCAGGAGATCTTAAATTGAATGATTTAAAGTGGCTTTTGACGCCGTTAAAAATGTGAGTTTATGGACAGCACCGCAAAAGCTCCACAGCTCGGACATATTTGCCATGGTTCACAGTTCAAGCGCCAGCTTGTAGATTGTTGTATTTTATGAGACTCCTTGTGTAAATTATGCACTTTACACGTTGTTGCTTCCACGTTAAGGAAGGAAGGATGATGATTTTAACTAAGTTGTATTATTTGGTTTATGACCTTACTCGGTGGTACTGAATGTGGCAAGTTTTTTTATTTTCTATTTTCTGTGAAATTAAATATTTTTACAGCTCATTTGGCGAGTATTCACGAAACCCATTAAATTTAAAACACCAGTCAATTCCAAAATGAAGTTCTGTAAATGTTTAACTTCAATGCTTTAATGTTGAGCTAACTTTTAAACTAAAATTAAAAAAATTTGTTTATATGAGAATTGCATTAACGATCATGAGGGCGGTAAGGACTTGTCCAGGCGACGATTTAATTGGTAGTTGTAAGTATTCATCAAAACATTAATGGTTATATACATAGATAAATAGAAGAAAAAAGAATAAAGTGATTATTATATTGATGGAGATAGAATCTTCCCTAGAGGCCCAGAAATGAGGCGTCTAAATGAGGAATAGAGGCAGAATTATAAAAATTTTTGTATGTGTGGGTTCTTTAAGAAATATGTTAAGTTTTATAGTTTTACTCTATTAAGCTCAATACAATTGCTTATATGACAATACAAAAAAGTCAGAATAAGTTTTAAACATAAGATGGTTTTGTTTGTTGAAAAGAAAATTCAACAAATTCAAGAAAAGTTACAACGGATTTGAAATAACATTCAAAGGTTATAATTATTACTTTTCATAATTATAAATAATTATAATTACATGGATTATTTTATTCATTGTAAAGGAACCCTTTGGGCAAAAATATTATCCAAAGAGTTCTCAAAGAGCGCTCCGTTGTCATAATGAAATCTTTGTTTTTTGTATTCCTTTTTCAAATTGTGCATCATAGAAGGCGTGACCAACACTCACCTTATTACAACTTCCAGAAGTTCTCAAGATTCATCCTATCATTGCTCAATTGCGAACAATATATTTTCATTCCACCTTATATATCTTAAAATTCACTCAAACTTTTTGTTTAAAAAATATGTGAAAAGTTGTTAGTTTAAAAAATATGTGAAAAAAAATAATACAACTTGGCCAAAACACCCCATAACACACATCTATGGTGAAACTTAAATAATTTTTTGACAGATTATTTTCAAAAATATCTCGTAATACAAGGGATCTATAAGTGGAAACTCCAAATGGAGTACAAAACGAGGACTATAAAGGATTTTTTTTTTGTTTTTTTTTTTTTATTGTTTCTAATGAAGTATTACATTAGTTTTATTAGCTCTAATTTAAGCATGAACTTTAAGAAATCATGTAAAAAATTTTTCTACTCGTATATGGGTTGTACTTGAGTTTTAGGATAAATACCAGGTCTCCTTACGTAGTTCAATTGGCTTTAAATTACACACTAATCGTTTTAAAAAGACAACGATAAAATTTAGGAATTTTTTAAAAATAGTAAATCTGGATACAAAAAATAGAAAAAAAAAATAAATATTCTATTTCATTATGTCAATTTTTTTTCTATTGCAATAGGGGTAATTTTTATTTTGATTAATTCACATATTTTCGATACAAAATCAAACTGGCGAATGTTCCACATTTTCCAAATTTCATCTGAATCTATGAGCGAAAAACTGATAGTACAGATACTAAAGAGTTGCACAAAACATTCTATTCATAGTATTTGAATAGTGTACACCAGTGGTGATCACACGCATACTACTATAATTTTCGTCTTTTGTGCTTGTTTTTGTAGCTTTCTTGCTCTCTGCACTGACAAAAATTGTTGTGCAGGTATTAAGCAAGAATTGTGGGATAATTATCGTTGTCATCATCATTATCATTATCAGTATTATTATCGTTATCACTATCATTATCATTGTCACTATCATTATCATTATTATTATGATTATTATGAAAATAACACATTTTCATATGCCTCAAACATTTCGTGCCGTGCAAAACACACGACCAAGAGGCGCGAAACTTTTTGCTTGAAGTTTCAGCATCAACTGATTGAGAAAACTTCGTGCATTCAATCGTGTACGTGTTTCGATTGTCGAATAAAGCTTTCGAGTCTCACCACGCGTGGTCACCAGTGTTGCCAGTCTAGCCTTTTTGAGGCTAGATCTAGCCTTTTTTACTGTCGTCTAGCCTCGAAAAATACCATCTAGCCTCTAGCCTTTTTTTAGCCTTTTTTTGTTTCGTTTTAGGCTTTTCTAGCCTTTTTTGATTTATTGCTTAAGATTTATGGTCCAGAGATCTGCATGAATGGATCCATTTGTTGTTTCAAGTTCCTTTAATTTTTCAACTCCCTGCAAGTCGAGGCAGCAAGAATTAAGTCGCCAAATGTAGAAAACTGGAAATGTAGAAACTTGAAATGTGCACTGAAAAAAAAACTGTTTTAAAATTGACGACAATTGTTATTAATTTGACGATATTTGTGTTTAAAAAATAGCTTGCAACAAATTTCGTCAAAGTAAGAGCAAATGTATTTAAAAATTTTGAAAAACATATGAAAAACAAGTCAAATTAACAACACATTTTGTGAACACATTGTGTTTAATTTTAAGCTAACTTTTTTTTTTCAGTGTAGGGAAAAAGCAATTATTTTCCCTACAAATTCTTTATTTTCAATTCTGTTTACGAAGTTCGAGGAAATAATTTCGTGGCGCCAGTGTAAACTTCGTTTCTCGAGTTAAGAACACAATGTTTGTGTTCTTTTTGTTGTTTTTTTTATTTCCTGCACTTGAACAGGGAGCTTTAAGTAGCGCCGGAGAGTTTTAATATGTATGACCGATCCCCATTACTTTTGCAGAAGGAACATTTTTCCCTTGAGGACCTATTCCCTCCGACCACTGCGTAAGGGTTAATTAATTGCGTAATTTTGTATAGAAAAGTATGAGTAGATGCTCGTCAGTGCCTTTCTACGGCAGCGCAGTCGCTTAGACTTGAAAAGTAGAAAGCTTGATTTTTTCTACGAATTAATGTAGGGTAGAAACAAAATAGAATCTAGTCTGACTTATGATTCCTTTACCAGAAGCTAGTAGGGTAGAAACATATCTAGTTTCTACAAGTCAAGTCTAAACTTGATTTTTTTCAAGTTACTTGATTGACTTGTTGCAGATCTCTGGTATGGACCCAGTGCAACCCTGTGCTCTAAAAATAATATATTTGTCAGTTCTTCATAAATGAAACGTTATTCCAGCTGTAAATGGAAAAAACAAATATTCTTTGCAATTCTGGTTTCCATCCACTAGATATTTCAATAAAGTTTCTAAATTACTACAAGAAATGAGTTTAAAAATAGGTGATTCTAATGATGAAACTGAAAGTACTTCCAGCTCCAACAATGGAGCTTTGTCTGATTAATGGAATTTGAGGAGCCAAGTGCAAGCAAGAAAAATCGGAAAAACTCGAAAAATACTGTTTTTACACTTATTATATATTTGAGCTTAAAAGACTGAATTCAATTTTAATCAATTTCAAATATATTTTGTTCTTGGTATTGTTTTATATCATATTCATATAGTTTGTAAATATATAAATACACTAAGGGAAAAAAATGTTAAATTTATCCAAAAACTTTTTTAATTTATCCAAAAAGCGAGTCATTTTTGCACCAATAACGCATTTATTTAAACCGACCACGTAAATATTTAAAATTTATTTAAATACTTTTTTAATTAAATAAAATATATAAATATTTAAACAGAATTAATAAAAAATATATTAAAATTATGCAAGAATATATTTAAATATCTTTCAAATATTTACTATTTGAAAATAAAACTATCGCATTTAAGGAAAATTTATATAAAAATATTGAAATTGAAAAACAATTTATTTGAATATTTCCCACGAGCTGCGTCCATATCAAACGCCATTTAGTGGTATATTTTATTTTCTTTTTGTGAAAATATTATTTTTGAGTACGGTCGTGAGTGCGATGCATGATGAAATCATGTAGAGTGGAGTGACATTCTTCAGAAAATACCGAGTTGTCACTCCACCTTACATGAATTCATCATGCTTCGCACTCACCACCGCACTCACAAATCATATTTGCCAAATATTCACGATATATTACCCTTGAAATATTAACTAAATGAGAACTACACTAAGGGAAAAAAATATTAAATTTATCCAAAAACTTTTTTAATTTATCCAAAAAGCGAGTCATTTTTGCACCAATAACGCATTTATTTAAACCGACCACGTAAATATTTAAAATTTATTTAAATACTTTTTTAATTAAATAAAATATATAAATATTTAAACAGAATTAATAAAAAATATATTAAAATTATGCAAGAATATATTTAAATATCTTTCAAATATTTACTATTTGAAAATAAAACTATCGCATTTAAGGAAAATTTATATAAAAATATTGAAATTGAAAAACAATTTATTTGAATATTTCCCACGAGCTGCGTCCATATCAAACGCCATTTAGTGGTATATTTTATTTTCTTTTTGTGAAAATATTATTTTTGAGTACGGTCGTGAGTGCGATGCATGATGAAATCATGTAGAGTGGAGTGACATTCTTCAGAAAATACCGAGTTGTCACTCCACCTTACATGAATTCATCATGCTTCGCACTCACCACCGCACTCACAAATCATATTTGCCAAATATTCACGATATATTACCCTTGAAATATTAACTAAATGAGAACTATAAGACCTTCAACTGCTGGTACGAAGAAACTCAACGCACAGGAACAGAGTGCGATGCTGCTGCTGCTTGGCGGCTGCTTGGCAGCTGTATGGAATATGTGTGTCAGTGTGTGGCATAAATAAAATTTAAATACGGGAAAAAAACGAGTTGTAAGGAAAATATTTGATTTGTCCACGTAAATATTTAAATGAAATATATACTCAGGCGTGGATAATGTTAATATGCGTTATTTCCCTTAGTGTACGTACGTTCTATATTCACGTAAAAAATAATGTAAACAAATCCAGCCTTTTTTTAACCCTTTTTTAAGTCACCTAGCCTTTTATAGCCTTTTTTTAAAGCCCATCTAGCCTTTTGCCCCAAAAATTTCTGGCAACACTGGTGGTCACATAGTACATCACTGATTTAAACATACAAATTAAAAAAAAAACGCCATATCTCGAAAACGAAGCAAAATAGGCCAAAAATAACACCAGATTTGGATTCCCTACACTAAGGGAAAAAAATATTAAATTTATCCAAAAACTTTTTTAATTTATCCAAAAAGCGAGTCATTTTTGCACCAATAACGCATTTGAATAAATCCACTACGTAAATATTTAAAATTTATTTGAATACTTTTTTAATTAAATTAAATATTTAAATATTTAAACAGAATTAATAAAAAATATATTAAAATTATGCACGAATTTTTTTAAAATATCTTTCAAATATTTACTATTTGAAAATAAACTATCGCATTTAAAGAAAATTTGAATAAAAATATTGAATTTAAAAAAAAACCTATTTAAATTGAATATGTTATTAATGGTTTTATGGTAATATTTTCTTATTGCGTTCATCAAATGCCATCGCCTGTATAATTTATTACCGCTTCACTTTTTTCGTTCTCTAATTTATACTATTTTTGACAGTTGGTGCACTAATATTGCACCAACTGTCAAACATAGTATAAATTACAGAACGAAAAAGTAATGTACAACATTATGTTTAGGCAGAAGCAAATTATGCAGGTAAATGACAACCGGTCCAAGATATTCTTGAAAATACCGAGTTGCCACTCCACCCTACATAATTTAATGTCTTTGCCAAACATGCATAATATATTACTCTTGCAACAATAACTAAATGAGAACTGTAAGAACTGCAAATGCAAGAAATAAACTCAGGAACAAAGTGCGATGCTGTTGCTGCTTGTCGGAGTATGTGTGTAAGTGTGCGATGCTGTTGCTGCTTGCTTGTATGAAATATGTGTGTACGTGTGTGGTATAAATAAAATTCAAATACGGGAAAAAAACGAGTTGTAAGGAAAACATTTGATTTATCCACGTAAATATTTGAATAAAATTTATACTCAGGCGTGGATAATGCTAATATGCGTTATTTCCCTTAGTGTACAGATACTAAAGAGTTGCACAAAACATTCTATTCATAGTATTTGAGTAGTGTACACCAGTGGTGTTCACACGCATACTACTATAATTTTCGACTTTTGTGCTTGTATTTGTAGCTTTCTTGCTCTCTGCACTGACAAAAATTGTTGTGCAGGTATTAAGCAAGAATTGTGTGATAATTATCATTGTCACTATCATTATCATTATTATTATGATTATTATGAAAATAACACATTTTCATATGCCTCAAACATTTCGTGCCGTGCAAAACACACGACCAAGAGGCGCCAAACTTTTTGCTTGAAGTTTCAGCACCAACTGATTGAGAAAACTTCAATCGTGTACGTGTTTCGATTGTCGAATAAAGCTTTTGAGTCTAGCCACGCGTGGTACTATGTGAACATCACTGATTTAAACATACAAATTAAAAAAAAAAACGCCATATCTCGAAAACGAAGCAAAATAGTCAAAAAATAACCCCAGATTTGGATTCCCTAAAGAGGGGTCTCGATCTTGAGACGCACAAATGGAGGGGTTGGACGATATGATAGCCTTAAAAATTGGAAAAACACCATATCGCGAAAACGAAGCAAGATAGTCCAAAAATAACACCAGATTTGGGTTTCCTAAAGAAGGCCTCGAACTCGATATGCATAGATAGAGGGGTTGGACGATATGATAGCCTTAAAAATTGAAAAAAAAAAACGACAGATCTCGAAAACGAAGCAAGATAGACCATAAATAACACCACCTTTGGTTTTCCTAAAGAGGATCTCGAACTCGAGACGCACAAATAGAGGGGTCACAAGATATGATAGCCTTAAAAAAACGGAATAACGCCATATCTGGAAAACGAAGCAAGATGGGCCAAAATTGGTTTCTGGCGTGGGTCAATATTAAATCAATAAAAAAAAAAAATAAGTATTCAAAACATAGCATATGCATAGGTGCAGTTTATATTAATTTCTATATTCTACTTCAGTAAGGATTATACTAAAGTTTTATTAGATACTAAATTTAAGTGGATATGAAAAAATTGGAATTCAAAACTACATGTTTTCAAATGTGATGACGACAGAGGCGAAGTACTTGAATAATGGTAGATGGCTTGCAAGACATTTTTCTTATGCTAGTGCAGCGTTCTATTAGACAAATTATTTTGAGATCATAGCCATAAATGGATAAAACCAACAACAACGCAAGGTAGTTTTGTAGCTATACTTCGTACGATAAGTATAAGATAAGGGCACCCTTTACCTTGGCGATCCGAAATTAAATGACTCGCTTAAAATTAAATTACACAAAATTAAAAAAGAAAAAAAAAATTGAATACAAGATAGGAAAGATGTAGAATTTACTTAAAAATAGATTAAAAAAAATTAAAATCGGTCAATTAATTTGCTCACAGTAGTGTGGCCCGATTTTAATAGTATGATATTTTGAGAAAAAATTAAAAAAAAAAACAACATTTCATTAATACTTTGAGTGCAAGAATACATACTCAATCTATGAAAAAAGGTAGATCACCAAATATGTACATAAGACCGTACCACCTCATATGCAAAAAAAAAGTGCTCCGTATACCAGTGAATATGATGTATGATTGCAAGACAATTACGAAAAAAAAATTTTGACCGAAAGTAGGGGTCGCGCATTGACATATTTCTTCGTATCCCTGGTGTTTACAGTCGGATTTTAAAGTTTGGTATATTAATGTTTTTGTCTTAAGGAGACCAATATGACCTCTATAGAAGTCATTGACCTCAGGTGCACCTTTCTAGTACTTACCCTCCAGATCTCATATCCTACTATCCTAATGCACCACCTTAATATCAAAAAAATAAAGCTCTTAAAATATTATTAATCTTTTGCTCAGAATGTATATTGATGTTTCCAGCAGAACTATTTTTAAAAGATTTTTGAAAATTTTTTGCCGAACGTAGGGCTCCCTTTTTTCATTTTCATCATATCTTCGGTAGTAAAAGTCTGATCATATTGAATGACATATCGATGTTTTTGTCTGAAAGAGACCAATTATTTTTTTTTACAAAATAAAAAATAAAATATTCCTACAAGTCCTTGGAAGGCCTTAAATTGATTTTGAGGAATTTGAAAGCTCGTAAAAGAATTTAAAATCCAACTGTAAACACCAGAGATATGAAGAAATATGTCAATGCGCGACCCCTACGTTCGGTAAAAAAAAAAAATGTTTTTCGTAATTGTCTTGCAAAAATGGTTATGTTCGCTGGTATATGGCGCATTTTTTTTTTTTTTGAGGTACGGTCTAATGTACATATAGTATAGATTGGTTTTGTATCAGAATTACGTACACGAAAAAATTCACAAAAAATAAAATTGGGCAGATTTGCTTGAAAGGTGGCCTTGAAGTGTTACTAATAAGTTTCAATGAGTTATTAACTGTCAAAAAATTATTCTTTCAGATACTCGAGTGGGCTTGCAACTTCATATTATTCTTGTATTTGTTCTAAATTTCTTTACTCTGCTTCTGTTATTCAGCAATTTTTGTGTAAATTCATGTGTAAGCAAATATTTTATTTCTGTTTTAAAACTTTATCTGCTATAAGTAGACAAATCACAAATGGGGTAACTGAAAACTGTTCTTAAAATTCCCTTAAAATGTCGAATAGCGGCACAACTTCGGTGTGCAACGTGCCCAACTTGATATTGGCCAGCCTCAACGTAAGCTATGTAAGCGCGGATCAATGTAGTCCTAAAGCTGCTAACCAAAAAATTTGCCGCCGTGCAGTACATCGGTGTTGTATAAGCGAATTATTTTTATTTAAAATAACGAAAAAAAATAAGAAAACTAGAATCAACGAATACTCGTGTATGGCATGCATAGAATGAAGAAAACACGATCGGTAATCGGCGCTCGGTGATCGTTTTGCATTTAGACGCCTTGCAGGCAATTACTACCAAGTCTTGCCATATTTTTGTTGGCGTTGTTTTTGTTTTCTTCGCTGATTTCTGTGCTTTTTGCTGGCAGCTAAATGTGTTCTCGTCTCATGATCGTGTTGACCTTATGTTAAACGACTAGCTTCATCCCGTTTTAAGACATTTTTGTAGCTGCTTGCTATCTCACTTTATTTCTTATTAAATGTTGAATGCATGGCTTAGTATTCGCGTTTGTTCGCCAACTGAACCGGCCGGCTTTGGAATTGCAAAAGGTTACGAAAAAACAAAAATCTTTACTCTTTGCTTAATTCACTTGACTTGACTTGAGGGCAATCGGGGTTGAAGTCACTTAAGGTTTCACTTGTTTATGCTATTGTTGTTACTGCTTTAGGGGGGGATGATATGGCAACATATAGTAGACAAATACAACTAGCCAAGATCTTGTCTTCTTGGTTTTAATACAATGTACATAGTTAGTTTAGTTCTTGTTGTAAGATTTAGGAATTTATTGAACTTAGATTTAATAAAGATGTTTGACGGCATGACTTCTTTTGAAAGCACTGATCATGTATTTGTATATTTATATTTGCGAATTTTTGTATGTTTTAACTTGTTTTTTTTTTTTTGTGCTTCACTACATTTATGAATTATTAAACTCTAGAGATCTTTTGGCAAAAATTGGCGTAAATATACGGAAAATATATTTGTAGGATTCCTTGAAATACGTGTTGGATCAATTATATACAAAACTAGTAAGAAATGATATTCGACTGGGCCGAAGTTAAAATACCCCTACGTCCGAATTGAAATATATTCACAGTCTTAAGCAGTCAAAAAAATTTTTAATTTGTAAAAACATTTTCGTCATAGTTTTAACAGAAAATATTCTCTTTTGTTTTTTGATAAAGTCACTTTGTATGGGAGGTGGGTGTGGTTTTCACTCGATTTGGTTGAATTTCATACAGAGTATACATGCTACATATCAAAGTTCATATGCAAAATTGCAAGTCCATATATTAATTTTTGTGGAATTTAAAGAGATTTTACATTTTTCATAAAACCACTTTGCATGAGAGGTAGGCGTGGTTTTCATCCGATTTGGTTGAATTTCATATTCAGAGTGTATATTAAATAGCAAAGCTCATGTTTAAAATTTCAAGTCTATATATTAATTTTTGTGAAATTCTAAGAGATTTTACCGTTTTGATAAAGTCACTTTGCATGGGAGGTAGGCGTGGCTTTCATCTGATTTGGCTCATTTTCGAACTTGACCTTTATTTTTTAGATAAAAGCTTAATTATCGAATTTCGTGATGATAGCTTGAACATGACGGCTGTAATCGTGATCACAGACAGACAGACGGACAGACGGACATGGCTAAATCGACTCGGGTGGTAATGCTGATCAAGAATATGTATATTTTTCTGTACCTACCACGCCTCCTTATGGGCGTTACAAACGGAGTGACAAAATTAATATACCCCGTTTACGTTTTTTAAACGTAGGGGTATAAAAATGTCTTAATTAGAGCGTCTTAATAAATGAAAGCAAACAAAAAATGGTTTCGGCCTAGATAAAAATCGTTTCAAACCTTTTCGAAATGGATGGAATGGATTCAAACAGTTCGAAATGGAAATTAAAGGTAATAATATTCACTTTCAAATGTGAAAATCGAAAATGCGTTTTAATCACCATTCATCCTTCTTCGTTCATCATTCATCGTTCATCATTCATCATTCATCATTCATCATTCATCATTCATCATTCATCATTCATCATTCATCATTCATCATTCATCATTCATCATTCATCATTCATCATTCATCATTCATCATTCATCATTCATCATTCATCATTCATCATTCATCATTCATCATTCATCATTTATCATTCATCATTCATCATTCATCATTCATCATTCATCATTCATCATTCATCATTCATCATTCATCATTCATCATTCATCATTCATCATTCATCATTCATCATTCATCATTCATCATTCATCATTCATCATTCATCATTCATCATTCATCATTCATCATTCATCATTCATCATTCATCATTCATCATTCATCATTCATCATTCATAATTCATAATTCATCATTCATCATTCATCATTCATCATTCATCATTCATCATTCATCATTCATCATTCATCATTCATCATTCATCATTCATCATTTACCATTTATCATTCATCTTTCATCTTTCAGCTTTCATCTTTCATCTTTCATCATCCTCTATCACCATTTAAAAAAAATAGCCTTTGGATTGTCGTTTGTTGTTTTGTAGTTTTACTCAAAACCAACTACATCTTGACAACCGCTACATCTTGTAGCAACCACTGAAAAACCATCCCAAAAGGTCTTCCTTAAATCACTTTAACCACAAGTTGATTGTTTTGCTAATTAAACGAATTGATTTGCAATTTCTTCACTTGTATACATCAGATACAGTGAATCAGGAAAATCTGAGTTAAATAAAGCGTTGTCAGAAACATCACCGCCGAGAGTTAGTTGTGTGAGAATGTGTTTTTAATTGGATATGCAAATCAATTTGCGCAAGCGTCATCGGCGTGCGATGATATATGGTGAGTTTGCACAGCAGTTGCGGTTTCTGTTTTGGTAAAACATGCGCTCTACTGTGCAAGACAAAAGCCCATAACGTAGAAGCTGTTTGCAAACGGGGGCGCATGCGCAGCACTACTGACGACTTTCGCTGTTGACTGAATGCCGCTGATTGTTGTGCAGCAACATAAAAATAACAAAAAGCTGCTGCTGTTGTTGGCTTTTTGCTCATTTATACTAGCCAGATTCGATTTATTTCGCACAGAAGACAACATGCTACATATCCATGGGGTCAAAATCTGCATATGTTGTTGACGCATTTGTTTGTGTGTGTGTGATTGCCACATATCCAGCTGTGCTCCTTTGCTTCGAACGCATTCAGTTTTATTGAATGGACAGCAATTTGTTGCTGTTGCTCCTGCAAATTGTTTGCTGTTGCTTGCCTCTCTCTGACCGCACAGTTTAAGACTTTACTTATGAAGTTGTGATTGTTGTGATGTTTTACGGTCGCTCAGCTAGAATACCAGTAGCCAATCGGGTTGGCATATGAGGTTGGGCCACAAATCGTATAATAATAATAAATAATGAATTATAACACAAAACATGCCCTCAATTTGTTTGACTGTTGCTGATGGGGCTTTAGAAGTGGGCGCTACTGGTGATTTTTGCATTCCAAGTAGTTTCTTCTGCCGTGTGTGCTTGACCAAATTGGTGCTTTTTGAATACTATGAGTCGATAGTAAGACTTTCAAAGATTGGTATAAAAGCTTTTTGTTCCTTGCCTTTAATAATGAAAATCCAAGATCAAAAATAAATCTAAAAATGAGTTGTTATCATTTATCTTTCCTATTGTAAGCAGTTAAAATTTGAAAAACTGTTTCACGTTTAAGTAGGTTTCGAGTAGGTACATGTAATTATTAGTATTATTTAATATAGAATGTTTATAATGTCACAATAACTAATAATTATATTTATGTAAAGCATTATTATCATTAATCTTAATTTTGATTTACATCTAGTTATTGGATTTATAGATGTAATAAAAAGCAAAATAAATCATGCACAGTAAAATCGTTAATCAAGAGACGATGAAGATTTTTACAACAAGTTTTTATAAATTAACAATTAATTTTAAATTTTAATAATGCTTAATGCATAGCTCGATAAACTCAATTCAATGAAAAAAAAATTGGGTTGATTGCAAGAAAACATTTTTCATCCAGATTTATATAATGTTGGTGATTTCTTTTGATTTTCCGAAACTACTTATGTTTTTTTATAATACTGAATAACTTCGATACCATTTAAAAGGGTTAATTTTTATATAAAAGGGAACATTTCGATTTAATGCAGATTTCTAAAAAGTACTATTTGCTATCACTAATTACACGTAGAAAAAAAAAATCAAGCATTCTATGTTTGAATCAAACAAATAGGCTATCAGTTTACACTCAAGCATAAATTTCTCAATTCAAGCAATATTTTGCTAGAATTGAGCAAATTTAAAACAGATGATATTAATAAAAAAATGTTTATTTCAAGAAATACTTGCTTAAATCTCAAGATTATTTTTTCTAGATTCAAGTCTAATGTTTATTTTAGAGTTCTTTATTTTCCTTGAATTGAAACCAATTTCCTTGATTCAAGTAAGGAAAAATATGCTTGATTGAGTAAATTTTAAAAATTTATTTTACTCAATTTAAATAAATGCTGATTATATTGTACAATTTTTTCTTAATTTTAGTTTTTAGTGCTTGATTTAAGCAAATGAGGCTTAATTTTAAATTTTCTCAGATCAAGAAAAATATTTGCGTAATATAAGAATACTATTTCTCTCCGTGAAACGATGAACGATAAAAAGTAAGAAATTATTTTTGAAACTTCTTAGGCGGCGCTTCGAAATTTGAACGAGAATTGAGGAGTGAAATTTCGTTACACGCTAGAGAAGAAGGATATGTTTTATAGTAGAGAGAATGAGAGAGATATACATTATATAAAATACTGTGCAAATGCATCTACAGCAGCTGAAGTTGTTGTTTTTCCACTTCTACGTTTTCAACATTCTTTGTGTTTTCAATAACCGATTGTGTGCGCTCTCTTTTTGAGTATATTTTTTGACAGGAGATGGTTTCCCAAGCAACTGTCAATGCTACCTTGTATTATTATACCATGATCAGATGTAGGCGCTTCGCTCTCATTGTAGTAAATAACAAAACGAAGCGAGAACCGACCACTTGGACTAAAAACATAGCGACAAAATTTTATTTTTTGTTACATGCGGGGACTGCTGGCATTACAGTCAAATGTCTTAACGCTCTGATATTTCCTTGCTTGATTACTGGTGAACAAAATGTATATAAAAATATGAGCTCCACAATTCTGAACTTTGAATAGCGCATCCTCAAAGCATACCAAAAATGCGCATAAAATGCGCTGTTTCTAGGAGCGCTTTTTATTTTCCCGCTGGGGTATTCTGCTGCGACCAGCCAGCCTGTTGATTTCCTGAAAAGTGCATCCTCAAGCGCATCAAAAATGCGCATAAGATGCGCTTTTTATTTTCCCGCTGGGTTGTTACTGAGCGCTGTGTTCTCCTTGGACTAAACATAAAAACAAAGCGAGAAAATTTTATTTTTTGTTACATGCGGGGACTGCTGGCATCACAGTAAAATGTCTTATCGCTCTGCTATCTACTTGCTTGATTACTGGTGAACAAAGTGTATATAGAAATATGAGCTCCACAACTCTGAACTCTGAATAGCGCATCCTCAAAGCATACCAAATATGCGCATAAAATGCGCTGTTTCTAGGAGCGTTTTTTATTTTCCCGCTGGGGTATTCTGCTGCGACCAGCCAGCCTGTTGATTTCCAATAAGCACATTTGCCTTTGAGTACTTCTTTAACACTTATATTTCTTAACTGGCTTATTCAAATCTATATGTAAATAACAATCCAAATGAGTCGACAACAAAATCTGGAACTACAATAGATTCAGTTTTTTTTTCACGGTATCTCGAAAATATCGAATCATGGACATGTATCTCATATTTCAGTTATCACAAACCAATAATATCAGTATTAAAAATTGAACTACGAACCAATCACAAGATGAATATTAAATAAACAGAATATTTTTTATGAAAAATTTTTATTGTATTTCTTTTGTTTGAAATACTCTCTCTTTGTCTCTTTAGGCTCGATTATACAATCGTAAAGCAAAACAACGTAACGTGGCGAAGAGTTCTATAATACTTTTGAGTTGTTAGTGAAATCGTAACGTAACGTAGGGTTCTATTGCAGATAGAAATTTACGCCAAGTTATGTTGCATAGCTTTACGATTGCATAGTCGAGCATTTACACTAAAATCGTTCTTGTTCTAGAAGAGAAA
This sequence comes from Pherbina coryleti, assembly GCA_943735915.1. Taxonomy (NCBI): domain Eukaryota; kingdom Metazoa; phylum Arthropoda; class Insecta; order Diptera; family Sciomyzidae; genus Pherbina; species Pherbina coryleti. The sequence continues at coordinate 18,920,969 of OX030951.1, forward strand.
GAGTGTATACAGAGAAGAAGTTTCACTTCGCTTTAGATCTTGTTCGAGATTAGAGCTTGCCAGCTGATATAAGAAAAAATGGAGATAATCAACCATTGGCGGATCTAGGATTCGCCAAAGGGGGGCTGAAACTTCACTTTTGTATGCCAATGGGGGGCTAAACCGTCTTTTTGGACATTTTTTCATTTTTTTCCATACAAAAAATTTTCTAAGGGGGAATCAACTGTAATCAACTGTGGAAGGCTTCTGGTATCATGCTAAAAGCTCGGGACGATGAAAGAGGTTCTTTAGAAACCTAAAAGCCCAATTTTGAAAAATTCAATTTTGACTTAGAATTCTATCAAGTTCAATTGCCTAAAGACGTCAAGCGGCTAAGCTCCAAATTAAAAAAAAAAAAAAAATGGACTATTAAATGGAATTTGAAAAATATGGTACAAATAACCTATTCCACTCTCAAATCACTCATGCCATCGTAAATTAATAATAATGATTTTTGAACCTTAAACAAATAATTTCATAAAAATAACTTAATTAAATTACTCTTTAAACTATTCAATCATCATAGCTTTTAGTACCATATTAAAATTAATTTCTTACCACCTGCGGTATTCACAGTTTTTCAAGCTACACTGTTAGTATTAACTTAGAAAAAAAAAAATAGCATAAAACCGTTAATTTATGAACTGTTCCGGTAGGCTAAATATTGCCATTAGCAGCAACTTTTCATGATATCACTTTATTTTCAATTCATTCAGTCTGTGTACTGTCTGAACAATTTTGGAAGCCAACCATCCAGCCAAGTTAGTCAGTCAGTCAAATTTTTTCCTATAATTCTCACCCACTGATTGACTGCGTCACTGTGGGGCACCAAGTATTGTCGCTGCTTTGAGGGCTTCATGTTCACTTGCTGCGATTTAATGATCTACGATCGTGTAAACAATATTGAAAATCACATTAACTGGCGCAAAGGGGAAAATTACAGTCTACAGAAAACTCAAAACCCAAACAGTTTAAAATTTTTTTTTTTTATTTTCATTGTGGTTTTTCTTTTTTTTTTCTATTTGACGTTGTCTTATACTGGGTGGCTTTGAAAATTACAATTGGTATTTTTTATATTATTGCTTTGCTGTTGTTGTGGTTTTTTTGTTTTGTTTGCGTTTGGTGATGATCGTCAATAGTTTATCACGTTTCAGCCATTGCTGGCGGCCCTCTCTAACTTGGCTCTTAAAGCCTTGTTTTTCCTCAAATCTGCCACGAGTTTTCATAATTCATGATGTTATTTTTGTTTTTTTTTTATTTTTTGTTGTTAACTCTTTTCATTAGTTGTTGTATTTTTGAGTTATTGATCACTCGTAGATACTCACTTGTTAGGCAGATACTTTGGAGGTTACCTAATAAAATATATAGTGAAAATTTTAATAAAGTAAAAAAAATTTAACTCAACATAGTTAAAACAAAAATGAAAATAAAAAAAAGAAAAGGAAAACAAATCGTGACGAATGTGGGAACAACGTCGAACGAGTGACGCCAGTTAAAGGCGTAGGATTAAAAGAAAATGAAGAAAAAACGTCTGCTGCTTGCTGGTGTTTTCAGTCTATGCAACGTCAACGACGTAGACGAAGAAGAAGTGTCTATTTGTTAGGCAAGTTGCTGTGATCTGTTGTGATGTGCGATCTGCCAGGAGAACTCTTGCTGATCACGGAAACAAATGATCACCAATGTCGGCACTGATCGCGCGTTAGTTTGAGTGATTTAGATGCTGCGGCCGTAATAATGATTGAAATGATGGAAAAATGTTAGAAAAATGATGGAATGTTGTTTGAGTGGAGGTGATTTGGATGAGTTGGTTGAGAGTTAACATGAGTTGGCATCAGTTGTCTCACTGGGCTTTAAGCTGAGGCGCCTATAGAGCAAACGTCGGCTTCATTTAATTTTCTTGTCTTTTTTTTTTTACTTTTTAACCGAGACTTTGTTGTCCATTAATCCAAAGTGGTTTTGATTAATGATGCTCAAATTGTTTAATGCACGGTTTTGGAAATACGTTTCTTTTAGTCTGTGTTTTTTTTTTTTTCTTGAATCATTTCAACAAATTGCAGCCGTTGCCTTAAGTAATAAGCTTATAAATTGCGCTTAGAAAGATTGAATTAAATGGTTAGATTTTTGTAATTGAACGTTTGCAGATGGAAATCGAAAGTGTGGCTTAGACGATTGATATATATAATTTTGTTTTATGAAATTAAAATCTTGTTATTGTTGTTTTCAATGGCGAGTTCGAGTTGAACGTGTTCTTTACAATGGATGACAGCAGATCTTGTTGCAATCATGCAACGAGGTATATAATAATAGTTATTTTAACAATTAACAAATAAATTTGCTGCATAGCTACATCACCTTGGTGTTTATGCTGCTGTTTGACACATGTTGATAGCGGTGATTAAACTATGTTTTGACACAGAGAAATGCATATTTTTTATGGTGCAAAGTAGGTTTTGAGATGAAATTTTTTTATTTGTCTAAACTATTCAAATATTTAAGAAAAATGTCACAGAATGGAGACGCTTATTTTAACTGGAGAGCTTAATTATTACGTTAAAGCTTAAGAGCTTAAAATATTTTACTAATATAGCAATTTTAAGTACTTTATCTTTAAAGTAGTAAAATTTTGATATAAAAAAGAGAGTTACAGTCATCAAAAAAACCACAAGGGTAAAAAACGGTGCTTTAGTGCATAATTTCCGGTATTTTTGAGCTAGCTCATGACATATTTTCTACCCATAAATTTTCAAAAACTCTTTCCCTTCTTTCTGCAGAAGGTACTCGTAATTGTTGAAAAATTCTTTTTAAGCGTTTTGAACCACTGAAAAATTAAGGAGAAAAGAAGAGCAAATGGTGAAAAGGTATAAAATTCATAAAAAAATAAAAAAAAGCCATCTGGGGTATACTTTAGACTTAACCTAGGTCGCTCTAACTTCATAACTTTTCTTTAGAACCCAAAAGGAATGGAAATAACAAGGGAGAGCTAAAGTTTTCGAACATAATGTTTTTTGAAACACCGCTGTATTGCTTTAAAAATGATCATTATTTCAAAAACATTCTTGAATGTTTGGAGTTCCATTTCCAAAATTTTTCTAATTGACTTTGTTATTACCCATCAATAGTAGTTTTGTTTCTATTTTATATAATGTTAAAAACTATCCTTGATACCCAAGAAACATAAACATGGACAGGGTTTATAAGGAGGAAGGTTTGGTATAGGTCTTAGACCACGCAATAGAAGGGCCTTTGAAAAATTGTACCTTTTTTATAACTTCATCTTACAGATGGGCCCATGATATCATCAAGATAGTTGGGATGGCTTAAGAGTTAAATAATTCGAAAAATTCGTGTAGGTTTTTAGAAAGACATAGACACTAGGGCGAATCGAAAAAAATATAGATCGTTTTCTAAGAGATCTTAAAAGTTGCATGAGGTTGTCAAGATCACCCAAAACAAAATTTTAGGGAAAAAAAGGTGCCTTCCTCTCCAGCAAGGACAAAGTTGTTTTTTGAGAAAAACAGTAAAAATAACGATCTTAAAATGTTTGATTTTGTTTCGTTTCAAAAACGATGCCACTCACGATTTTTATGCACAGTTTCCTGTGCAAAGTATATTCGAAGCTGCACTAAGGGAAATAACGCATATTAGCATTATCCACGCCTGAGTATAAATTTTATTTAAATATTTACGTGGATAAATCAAATGTTTTCCTTACAACTCGTTTTTTCACGTATTTGAATTTTATTTATACCACACATGTACACACATATTCCATACAAGCAAGCAGCAACAGCATCGCACACGTACACACATATTCCGACAGGCAGCAACAGCATCACACTCTGTTCCTGCAGTTAATTTCTTGCAGTTGCAGGTTTCTTATAGTTCTCATATAGTTAATGTTGCGAAGGTAATATAGCCTGAATGTTTGAACAATATGATTTCTGAGTGCGATGCATGATGAAACTCATGAGTGCGTGTAGTGACAACTCGGTATTTTCTCCAGAATGTCTTGAACCGGTTGTCATTTACCTGCATAATTTGCTTCTATTCTCTATCTTTTTCTTTTTATAGTTTATACTATTTTTGACATTTAATGCCATAATATTACGAAATTACGAACAAAAAAAGAAAATAAAATATACTAACAAATGGCGTTTGATGGACGCAGCTCGTGGAAAATATTCAAATAAATTGTTTTTCAATTTCAATATTTTTATATAAAATTTCCTTAAATGCGATAGTTTTATTTTCAAATAGTAAATACTTAAATGATATTTAAATATATTCGTGCATAATTTTATATATATTTATTTAAATATATTATTTTAATATATTTTATATTAATTCTGTTTAAATATTTTAATGTTTTATTTAATTATAAAAGTAGTTCAATAAATTTTAAATATTTACGCAGTCGATTTAAGTAAAGGCGTCATTGGTGTAAAACTGACTCGCTTTTTGGATAAATTAAAAAAGTTTTTGGATAAATTTAATATTTTTTCCCTTAGTGTATATTTATAATCGAGATAATGCAGACATTTTGATTGTAACCTAATAGTCTACATTTTGGTGGTATTAATAATTTGCATATTTTTCGCATTTTTTGAGAAATGTATACTTGAATGCAATTTTTTAACTCTGTCAACAAAATAAATATAAGATTTTCTATCTCGGGCATCAGAAATGGTACCTAACAGAGAACAGCTTGAGTGCATTCAAATGGCATTTCGAATGTCTCTTCAATATACGAGCTACAAATATGCCTTCTGGGTTAAAATTAATGCGCGAATATAATCGCTGTGGAACGAATGGCATAGAGTACGAGCGCTTGCGATTACGAATGCTTACGAATCAAGAATACCCAACGAAGCAAGACATAAGCAACTCTCGCCATAAGCAATAAAAATTATTGTTTTTATGTCCATTCGCACCAAGGAAATAATGTTACAATGTTTAACAATTGTCCAAACAAAAACCCCGTGGGGTTTGACGACTTCGTGCAATATTTTTGAAGTCGCTGTAAGCGAATCAGTTTTTTTTGGGTCACACTAGGTTTTCATACTACGGGGGAAAGCCGGAGAGGGTTAATATGTATGACCGACACCCATTACTTTTGTAAAATTAACATTTTTTTCCTTGGGACCTTCCCCACCGAAACTTTCTTATGGGGGCTCCCATACAAATTTAATGATTTTTGCTTATTTATTCCCTACGCCTAAACAGTGGTGCTTAAGGGAGGGCCAGAGAGGGTTAATTTGCACGATTGACCCCCATTAATCTTACAAAATAAATATTTTTCCCTTGGGGACTTTTCCCTCCGACCACTCGTAAGGGGCTCCCTTACAAATTTTATGATTTTATGACACAAGCAGCCGTGGCGTAGTTGGTTAAAGTGCGTGGCCGCTATGTCAAAGAACTTTGGAGACCCAGGTTCGAAAATTTGAATTAAAATAATTTTTCTGTACGGCCGCCACCTCTCTGCAGACAATGGCAAACCTCAGAGAGTAATAAAAATGCAATGAAAAGCTTCTTGAGAATAAGAACATTCCGTTCATCGTCGTTCGGAGTCGGCGTTAAGCCTGTAGGTCCATTTCTCGGTCAATTGTGTACAAACTTAATAACACGCACAACACAATTGATCATAAGAAGCTAAGTCAAAGTCCTTTCAAGGGCTGAAATGGCCAGTTATTTATTTTTTATTTAAAAAAATCTTTCTTATCTTTGTTTAAAATCGCCAAACACGCCTTTGAATCACTCAAACGATCGCGTTTATGGTCGAGAGTGAGCAAATAAGTCCGAGTGAGCGGATAATTTTTTCATATCCAAATGATTTCGCAAAATTTTCCACACCCGTTCGTCTGAGATGCCTATGGCCTCAACAATCTCGCTCACTTTAACTCTGCGATCGGCCAACAGGATATCGTGAAGTTTTATGACCATTTCTGGTATGGTGACCTCATTTGGGCGTCCAGGATGTTCGGTGTCATATGTGCTTGTACGACCGCATCGGAATTCAGTAAACACTTGTGAATCATTTCATTTGATGGTGCAGCGTCCCCATAGTAGTTATCAAGCATTTTCTTGGTTTGGCTGATGTTTTTTTTTTGCCAAAAAATAATGCTTGATGACCACACGAAATCACTTTTTCCATTTTCGCCAAACTTGTAACTTTTTGCTGTCAATCGCCTGCTATCAATGGCTGCCAGACACGAACTAAGCGTCGCAGCGAAATTTTGACAGTAGTCTATTAGCAGATGGTAGTTAACAGGATCAGTGTTGCATTTAGAGTTACTGCGCGGGAAATTGAAAATTGCCCTCGTATTGATATAAAGATACGCTGTCACGTCAAAAGCTAGGTGTCCCGTTTTTTTTTTTTTTTTTGAATAATCACCGACCTTATCTCAGTTCATAATATAATAATAAACTGGCCATTTAAGCCCTTGAAAGGACTTTGACCGAGCTTCTTGTGATCAAATTGTGTTTTGCGTGTTATTAAATGTTTTTGCACCATTGATCGAGAACTGGACCTTCTAGTTTTATGCCGACTACGAACGGCTAGTGTGCATGTTCTCAAGAAGCTTTACATGGCATTATTTACTCTCTGAGGTTTGCCATTGTCTGCAGAGAGGTGACGGCCGAACAGAAAAATTAATTAGATTAAAAAAACTTTGTGTCAAATGGAAATTGAACCAAGGTTCTCTGGCGTAGAGGTCATGCACTCTACCAACTGCACCACGGCCGCAATCTCAGTTCATAGTATATACATATAATAAGCTGGATATAATTTTCGCAAGACCTAAAAAATTTTTTAAGGATTTTTAAATTATATTCAGAGTACTCAAAACGAAATTTTATAAACTCCCTTTGTTTGTTTTCAAAACAATTTTTGTTTTTTTAATTAATTTGAATTTAATGCAAAAATTATAAATTTTGACAATTTTTAGCAATTTCACCATTGAAAATTTGATTTCTAAAATCATCAAAAAATATTTCTTAAATACTGTCAAATTTTGAAACTATAGCTTTTAAAAGTTCTTTATTGTTAGAATAAAGTGTGTCCTGATTCAATTATCAGAAAAAATATTGCAACACCGCACCCCTTTAAAAGGTTTTTCATACAAAAGATTTGTTATTTTAGGATTTTGTAAGCGTCTAAAAGAATGGCATCTTTTTATTTAACAAAAAAAATTCAAAGAAATTCGAATAGTCATGAAACCGAGCAAATGATTAAGAGTAAAATCGACTATACTAAATAAAAGAAAAAAAAAAACAAGAAAATATACATAAAAACGCACATCATCTTTAGTTGGCAACAACAGGATAATCCATGCAAAACATAGAAGATGACATAAAATAGCTTAACATGACCAAAGAAAGTTTGTTTATCTAAGCATGGCCAACAAAAAAATAATGCCACTTGAGACTTGATCTTTTCTGTTTTTGCTCATTGTTGAGTGAACAAAATAAGAACATCTTAACAGGGCAGCCAGAAGATTTGCTCTCATAGCGACAAAGTAAAGAGCTTGGGCATTAGAACAGGCTCATAGTTTAGCGCAGCAAAACACTCGTAGCATTGATGATGCTTAAAAAGAAAATCCTCGAAATCTCCGAATTAATGTGTTATCCTTGCATTCATTAACATTGTCATGCTGAGGGCATATTTAGAGTAATTTTCAGGAACAAAGAGTGAAAACAAATCAAATGTTTCACAAAAATATTTAATCTATTCTTGCAAGTTATTGTTTTTGAAAATAGCTTAAGTCGAATATAATTCGAGTGAGGAATTCATGAAAATTCGTAAAATATTTGTTTATTTTTGCTGAAATATGGCTTTGTTTCGGCCAACAAAAGGACAACAAAGATTATTTTGCACCAAAGTCGAGCACTCGTTGTTGAGTATGAATAGAACACGTTGAAGAACCTCTTCAACTAATCCTTCTAATCGCTTAGAAGGTCCAAAAGCGAGCATGCATACTATGAGTAAAAAGTTTGTAACAAACAAAATGCTTCATGCAGCGATAATCACCGCATCCGTAGTCCTTGAATATGCGTACATTGGACATGTGTAAAGGTTACCATTTTATGTCCTTGATAATTATTTTGAATTATTTGAAACGCAGGCTGCGAGTGCGCAGCATTTTTCGTTCATTCATTAATTCTTCTTTTGTGGCCAATCCACAGCGTTACAAAAATGCACGCAGGCGCACTTTCGGCACTCTTGATATGGGGTAGCTTTGGCACTTAAGTAGTTTTTTTTTATTTAATACAAAATAATTTAATGGATTTTTATGCATTCAAGTAGCACTGTTGCAATTAGTGTGAACGTTAGACCAACAAATTATCTCAACGGGCGGTAGATAGCGGTATTTTTCTTGGATGCTCCTTTTTGCGCAGAGATTTTATAGATTTTGTTTACACACGTCTGTATAGTATAGTTGTTGCATTTCGTAAAAACCTTGCATGTCAGCTCTAGGAACAACAAAGTAAGGCAACAACCAGTCGAACTTTATGTGGCATAAAAACTGCAGACTTGCAACGGTTCTTGAAATTTAATAGCTTGCGTGACTTTTGACGCATTCCGTGGCAAAAATAAAAAACACGTCAAAAAGGAATTCATATAAAAAAGTTGAATAAACAGAAAAATAAAATTATAAAAAAAAACAACTAAAAATACAATAATTTATACTAATAAAGGAATTATTTAATGAATGCGCATATTTTTTATTCTGCAGATAGTTGTGGACTTTACATTTTCGTGCTAATAATTGTTTTTGTTGCTGCAAATTACTGCTAATAGCCCACCCAGCCAAATGATACAACAAATAAATAAAATTTAAAACAATGTACAATCAAAGCTATACAATTTTTTCGGTCTGAGCGCAGATATGTATTTATTTTTTAAACGAATTATTATAAAGTTGCTTCTTTTTAATTAATATAATACTTTATAAATATTGTTATTATTAACAGAACACAATTTATTGGAAAAAAAAACCATTTTGCGGCAAAATGCTTCAAAGTGTGTTAAAAAGTATTAATAACTTTGTTCTCATAGCCGATAGGTAACTATTCAATGTTTTAAGTTTTGAATGCTTTATTCAAGTTCAAAAAAATAATATTCAAAAATAATTTGAAAACGTTATGAGTATTTTGATTAGATTGAGTACTTTCGTAAGTTACATTCCAAATTAACAACAAGAGGTAACACTTTACCTCGCAAAGGCGTATTTTTTATTAGATGGTCATTTGTCAGTTTTGAAAGGTTTCGTATTTCAGGCATAGTCACCATATATATGCCTTATAAAAGAATAAATATTTAAAAGACATCCAAGCAGTTCTTCGCTTTATTCGAAAAAAGGATAAGTATATTAGAATTATATATTAGAATAATTATATATTAGAATTAGAATATATTAGAATAAAGGTCAACTTTATGTATGCCCACAAATCATTCATTTTGCTGACATAATTTACCAACAAAGAATACATTTTTTCGTTGTGTTTGCAAAGGTATTATATGAAAAAGCAAACTTTTTGGAAAGGATCTTATTTCGGAACAGTTCATCTTAGAGTGTTACCGAAAAAACCGAAAATCCAAAAATAAAAATGTCAATGTTATATTAAGAGCCAGAGTCAAAGTCAGAGCTAGAGCCAGAGTCAGAGTCAGAGTCAGAGTCAGAGTCAGAGTCAGAGTCAGAGTCAGAGTCAGAGTCAGAGTCAGAGTCAGAGTCAGAGTCAGAGTCAGAGCCAGAGTCAGAGTCAGAGTCAGAGTCAGAGTCAGAGCCAGAGTCAGAGTCAGAGTCAGAGTCAGAGTCAGAGTCAGAGTCAGAGACAGAGTCAGAGTCAGAGTCAGAGTTAGAGTTAGAGTCAGAGTCAGAGTCAGAGTCAGAGTCAGAGTCAGAGTCAGAGTCAGAGTCAGAGTCATACTCAGAGTCAGAGTCAGAGTCAGAGTCATAGTAAGAGTCAGAGTCAGAGTCAGAGTCAGAGTCAGAGTCAGAGTCAGAGTCAGAGTCAGAGTCAGAGTCAGAGTCAGAGTCAGAGTCAGAGTCAGAGTCAGAGTCAGAGTCAGAGTCAGAGTCAGAGTCAGAGTCAGAGTCAGAGTCAGAGTCAGAGTCAGAGTCAGAGTCAGAGTCAGAGTCAGAGTCAGAGTCAGAGTCAGAGTCAGAGTCAGAGTCAGAGTCAGAGTCAGAGTCAGAGTCAGAGTCAGAGTCAGAGACAGAGTCAGAGTCAGAGTCAGAGTCAGAGTCAGAGTCAGAGTCAGAGTCAGAGTCATACTCAGAGTCAGAGTCAGAGTCAGAGTCATAGTAAGAGTCAGAGTCGAAGTCAGAGTCAGAGTCAAAGTCAGAGTCAAAGTCAGAGTCAGAGACAGAGTCAGAGTCAGAGTTAGAGTCAGAGTCAGAGTTACCATTCCCAAAATTTGGGCTGCGAAAACACAAAAATTAAGATATTATGGCCACTTTTCTAAAGAATGGTTTAACAAAAATGAGCACCAATTGCGCACCAAAAAATATGTCAAGGTGACATTCCACGTTTGAAAAAAAAAAAGGACCCAATTTAAAATACTTATTGTGAAAAGAATATAATACACAGAGACTTTAAAGTTTTTTACGTAATACGTAAATAATACGGCTGTATTCATAAAAATTATGAATCTCTTATAAAATCTTCATAAGAACAAAATCGAAAAAACATTATTTATAAACTTTCAATAACGTAAAAAATCTCTTTTAAATCCTTCATAAATGAGAGAATTTTAAAGAGCATATAGCATTTTAAATTTTTTTTGTTCTCACCTGAGCACACATTTTGTCAAAAAAATATTAAAAACAAAGAAAATGTCAAAAAATTTTTGAAAATGTTTAAGGCCCAAACATAATGGGCTCGAGCTGGCTACAGCTTATGTCAAATTTTATACGACTACATATAAATGATGCGTACAAACCATAATAGCTCGAGCCAGCTTTTTCGTTAAGTTTCGTTAACTTGATCTGGCTGCAGCCAGAGCGATTCAAATCGAATGCTCCGTAAGGAGCGTTTGTTCAAAGGATTCAAATCGTTTGTTTTAATTTATTTATAAATTTACTTCCGCAACTCATTCTAATAATTATAAATTGAAACGAACAAAACGAATTGATGTAAAATTGTTGAATTTTTCAAAGCAAATGTGAAAAGTAGTTATGCCATAAAGGCGAGCGCTGCTCAAGTCATTTTTGTCAAATGAAGCATTTGACAGAACTTGAGATAGGTTTTCGTTTATTTTGGACATTAGCTGCAGCCAGCAGCAATGAGAGGATTTTTAAAAATGGCTGAAACGTGCTATCATGGTATTATTAGGTCTGTTCCCGTACTTTTTGGACTAAAAATGGTAAAACTGTCAAAAACGTGAGAGTAAGGAAAAATCTCTCAAAAATATTGAAAAACACAAAAAAGTACGGGAACGCTTTTTGGACTAAAATTGTGTAAACTGTCAAATAAAATCGTTTGTTTGGTGTGGAGCATTGGCAGTGCAGACGACATGCTAAAGATTTTGAACAATATGAAAATTAATTCTCAAATAAACATTTATATTTATTTTTACACAATTTATCATGTTTTTGGTTTCCATTCCAACAGTTTTTTATTTATTTCAAAGAACTTTTATTGTTTTGCAATTTCTTTGCTAACATGTAAACATATGATTTTAAGCAGTTTGACACTTTTACCATTTTTGCCAGAAGAAATTTCTCGGACTAAAACTTGCAGCTTTTGACAAGGAGGGGAAATTTTTTACTCTCTCGATTGCACTCTCTTTTACCATTTTTTCGAGTACGGGAACGCTTCTCGGACTAAAACCTGAAAAAATGGTAAATTGGACTAAAACTTTAGAGTACGGGAACAGACCTATTATGGAGGTGAACTCGCTAGATGAGAGCGTACTGCCGCAAATGTCAAAATGAAATTGACAACTCATATAAAATCTCGAAGCTATGAGAAAGATGTGAGAAAGCAAGAATTGGCGAAATGTAAACAAAGTTAAACAGTTGAAGCTGTGTAAAGATGTCTTGTTGCTTTGTTAATAATGGTTCTTTTTTGTGTTTTTATTGATATTAAAGCAATTTAAAATTGCTTCCAGCCAAACATCATTGAAAATTAAATTCAAAAACTATGAACTGTAAGCAGGAAGCACAACTAAACAACAGGAAAAGTTCAGCCAGGGCCAAAAGTTTTCGAGTTGTACTCTTCCGGTTTGATTATGGTTCGACTCACGTTAGGGCCCTGACTACAACATTCACTGAAATTATCAAGTTTGGTTACAATGCTTTAAGAGCTAGTCATAAAGAGTTAACAATTAGGCTAAATCTTACTCGTAAAACCTCTAGAAAATTATCTAATAGAGATCTATTCCGTGGATAACTGATTTCTTCAGATCCTTCTATATTCTCCCATATGAAAATATTGGAAAAAAAAGAATAATGATAATGAAATCGATGAATAAATTTTAAATGAAGACGAAAGAAATGAAATAGCTTTAAGAGCTAGTCATAAAGAGTTAACAATTAGGCTAAATATTACTTGTAAAACCTCTAGAAAATTATTTAATAGAGATCTATTCCGTGGATAACTGATTTCTTCAGATCCTTCTATATTCTCCCATAGGAAAATATTGGAAAAAAAAGAATAATGATAATGAAATCGATGAATAAATTTTAAATGAAGACGACGATACGAATGATGACACAATTGATTTAATTTCTGATCTTGATTTCGTTGACTCTCTTTCGACCGATCCTACGAATTACTCTGATGACAGTCAATCATTTTCTCTGCTGTTTTCTCTCAATCTTAAGATTTATGTGAAATTTAAACAAACCTATGTTTTAAAATAAAAATATTTTTGTATTAATAAACTTCATTGAATATTGTGTGGAAGGCGGGCGAATGGCGTGGCCAATCTGAAAAAATAATTATAGGATAATTAAGTGAACCAACAACAAACAAGTTAATTTCCATTCTAACACTTTTTACAACTGCAGATGTTGCACTTTTATTCTTAATTTTGTATGGGAGGAGTTAGGTGAAAGGCGTAGAAGATCTTAATGACATTTTTATGTGAATCTAGTAAATAAAGAACTAGCTAATTTTGTTTCTTACATTTTCTACAACTAGAGATATTGCACCTTTATTCTTCATTTTGTATGGAAGGTGGGCAAAGGACGTGGTCCATCTTGATAAATTTTTGTGTGGCGTTTTATATTAATGAAATAGTGCGACTTGCTAATTTTTATGTACCTGCGATGATTCTTTTTATTTTTGTCCCTCATCCCATAGACCTCGCTACACTGTGCGATGCGTCACAACATTTTACCGGTGTGATGTTGTCCATAGCTCTTCATCGGTATCTAGCCACTGCTCTTCAATTATCACAATTACGTCTTTTCAATATTACAGGAATAAAATAATCAAATCGTCTCATCGTAATAAAAAACTGTGATAATATTTTAGTTTTTATGACCTTTGATGCATGCTTTGCTATTAAATGAAAGACTTAAAGGTTAGTTCAACACATAAGATCCAATAAGAAATTAGTCTTTACAAAAAGTGTCGAAAAAAATTTGTTGCATATTTTCATTCCTTTTCTATAGTTCATTAAATTGCCTGGAGTCGGCCTACATTACTCCCACAACATGGACTCATTTTAATTTGAGGGCGTTGCCAATGTTCACACACATCATTTGCCTCACTTTGAGTCTGATCAACTTCATGTAAAAAATTTTCTCTTTTGGCCAAACTTTTAGTTATGTTCCAATTGTATATGTAAAAGGTTTATTTAAATCAATTTAAAAAAAAAATATTTTAATCAAGTATATGTTACACTTTTGACAAAGTACACAATCTTGCAGGAACTCAATCCACACAAAACATTTAGGGGAGCAGCTTGGGTAGAATCAAGACACATGGGTGGTACATTGTCATATTTCAAAAATGAAAAGCAGAACATTTCTCAATAGTTCCTCAATTAGTCAAGTGAGAATACTACCAAAATAATTCAAAAAAACACAAAAACCTCGATAAAAATCCTACAAAGTAATTTCAAAAGATAGATTATGAAAAAGGAGGACATACGACCATGACATACGCGGTCTTGAAATTAACAAGGTGGAGAAGAGTTACTTTAAGCTTTTTTGATGTTTCATTGATTTCGCATGAATATTGTTGTAGATCTCCATTAAATTTGTTTTTAGTTAACCAAGTAATTTAAAATATCTTTTGTCAAGGTCTCAATTCAAATTTCATTTAGTGTAGGATTAACAGAAAATTAGTGTTTGGCACAATCTTGAGATTGGATTGGAAAATCTCCATTGGAAAATCTCCAAATGAATTCAAATCAATTCAGAAAGCAATTTCTTGTACTGCTCCTTAAAAAAATTTCAAACCAATCTTCTCCAAAATTCTTATCAAAAATTTAGGTTTTCACAAATACGAGGCAAAAATATTCAGAAGTTAATTAAGCCACAAGAATTAAAGAAAAAAAATTACGAAAACCCGAAAGTTCAGTGAAAACTTTGAAGTTCCATTGAACTTGCGCGAAAACACTTGCAATTAAATTGCAATAAACTAACGCGCAAAGTGTTGTAATTGCAAAAGTTTCTGCATTATTATCTAACTGCTGCTGTTGAAAAGCACTCGAGCTAGACACTAGAGAATAACACTAGCCCAACTCTACTCAATAGACCCAACTCTTGTTTCACCCTCTGCACCAGGCTCAACCAAATGCACGTTGCACTACAAACTTAAACAGTCCACACCAGATGGGCTGCAATTAATGCGCTATGCTACGTTTTCTCTAGTGGCGCATGAAACTTTGTGAATCTACAATGTTGGCAGCACTGTCTGGCCAACAAGCAGGCCGTAACAGCAACAACAATTTTGCATAACTTAACATATTAGTACTCGTAGCTGCATCGACAGCTATGAAGGTTGAGCTTGTGCATAGATTGTTAGATTTGAGGTATGTGTGGTTTGAGGTTTTTGAGGTTTTACAATCAAAGGCATAAATGGATGGATAGAAAGATAGATGTATGTTTGTGCATATAAACCAACAGAGGGGAGCATAGCGTCATCAAAAGTGGGCGCGCTTAATTAAAGCTGACGAGAAGCTAATAACTGTGGGCTGCGCCAAACGTTAATTCAAAACGTTTAAGTGTTGAAGTGGCATGTTGGAAAACCAAAAAGCAAAAAACCAAAAAAAAATATATTTTTACTTTTAAGTAGGTAAGCGTTATAAATAAAGATATATTGGTTTTAAAAGAGGTGTTAATATATTTTTGAATTTTCATTTTAGCCATTACATTGCATTTAGCTAAAAATGCAATATTGTTGCATGAAATTATTGTTCGGTGTGTAAAAGTGCTAACAAAAATTTTATTTTACAATAACAAAAAATGGTTTTTTGATCTCATAATGAAAATGAAAAACATTTTTCACGACAACACACTGCTAAATGCAGTAAAAATGCAACGATAATGAAAAACCGTTTCATGGAATTATAACACCGTGACTATTTGCGCTACGGTAAATTTAACGCAATGACAGTAAAGCTCAGGTTTTCGTTCAAATGATATAATAAAAAAAAAAAAACATAGTTTTCATGGATCTTCCTATGGAACCCCTTAAAGTAACCTTAATGTACAAAATAAACAAAAATTATATAAGATAAAGTATTAGGAGAAGGGTTTGGATAATGAATTGGACAAGGATAAGGAAAAGGAATGGGTAAGGCTTTGGACAAAGATTAGAATCGGGAATAAGATAAGGAGTAGGACAAAGATTAGAACATGAAGTTGTACAAGGATTAGGACAAGAATTCAGACAATGATTGGTTAAAGGATAAGAGCAAAGATCTAACACACCTAAAACAACATTTAAGAGAAGAATGGAAAAGAGACAAAAATAAGGAAAAGGATAAAGATACGCTGTCACCTTACTTATGTTTTTCTTAGGAATTTTAAAAATTTTGTAGCCATATTTTCGCGTAGTGTTTAAATTATACTGCAAAATTTCGTAGAAAGATAGAAAATTTTTGATAAAGTATAAATTCGTAGTTAAATAGTACGTTTACATATCGAGATTAAATCGAGATTAAGCACTTTAACTCGCTAATCTTGTTGAATTTGACGAGATTAGCCATACAAAAGTTAATCCCCTCAGAACGAGATTACAAATTAATCTACTTGCTTATCTCCTTAAAAAAGGTTTGCAACGCTGTGAATAGCGACAATTTCTTAAAAAATGCAACACTGTAAAGAAGTAATAAAATGAAATGGCAAATAATTGTCTGGTGAATGAAAATGGCTACAACAAGAAATACATTAATACATGGCTGAAGGTAAATACATAAAACAAAACAAAGCAACGAAATGTCAAAGTTAATCTCGATCACGCTAATGTAAACAGTTGAAATTACAGTAGGAGATTAGGCTAATCTTCTTTCACTTAATCTTCATATGTAAACGTACTATAACTTGATCAAAAATGACAAGTTGTTTAAATATTAACAGGACTACTAACGTTTTTGAGCTGTTTGAATCAGAGTTAACATGTTAAAAATATGAATTTGCTTTTAAAATTCATAAATATGAGAATAATTTTATATATCTCTAACGTACATTGTATTTCATCCTTAGCACAATAACCAAATTTTGGAATGTGTCATCACGAGTTTCTTTTTTTTTTTTTTAAATGTTTCTCTGACACATTACGACACATCGCAAGATCATAACAGCACAAGATTTAAATTTAGTATTTAGTTTTGAGGTGTGTCTCAAAAGTCACTGACATTTTAATTTTCTAATAACACTGTGTGACAGTGAACGAAATAACAGCATACCACTATATAGGTTCGATACTATGATCAGTGCTGAGTATAACCCTAGCGCGGTTTCGCGAGTTTGGTGCCCGTTTCATTTTTATGGCTCATTTTATATTGTGGGCCATGTAAGATGCATTGTTTTGTTCAAATTTCTGTAAGTTTTTATTGAATTATGAAGTAGAGATATGGAGGTTATTGATGAGTTATAATATCGCTCAAATGGCCGCCTCGACCTTGCTTATACACTCGAGCTCTTTTCGTGAAATTTTTTATGAAATCCTGGCATAATTCTGGTCGCAGATCCAGAATCGATCGGGGCTTATTGGCATAGGCATTTCCTTTGAGGAAACGCCAAAGAAAGAAGTCTAATGGCGTAAAATGGTATGATCTCGGTGGACAGTGATTAAATTGACCACAGTGTTGGGAGACGGTGCGTTCTAATATCTCGGTCAGTGTGCTTGTTTTGTGAACCGTTTCCGTAAAATGTTCAATATTTTCCTAATGAATTTTAACAATTTGTAGGCTCGACCGTGAATATCTCCATAACTTAACCTTCATGCTTGCTGTTGACAACTGTTCTCTACGCTTGTCAAAAGTAGTGCCCGAATCAAAATTCTGATTTTTGGGACGCCTTTTAAATTAAATAGTGTGACAATAACTTTATGCATTTCCTTTAATAAGTGATATATTAAAAAAAATCTTATATAACTGTCAATCAAATCCCCCTCAAAGGTTAATTCAAAGTTTTAATTTCCATAGCTCAAAAAAGTTATCCAGGTATGATATTCTCACTGAAAATGTTCTATCAGCGCCTTATTTATAATCATAAAGAAAGTGCAAAATGAATTTTATCTACTGTTGTTGTTGTTGTTGTTGTTGTTGTTGATGTTAACGCATTTTCACCTTAGAATTTTTATATATGTTGCCAATTGCCTTATGCTGTGGCAGCAAAACTCAACAAACTCTACCGAAAAACTTGACTAAACTCATTGTTTGCCATGTTTGCAGTCATGCAATTGTAACAAAAACAAAAAACAAAAACAAAAAACAAAAAAAAAAACTGTTTTTATACAAATATGCAAAAAGGTTCTTATGATACCAAAGTAAGCTGAATCTACCAATATTATTACGACCAACTCGTTGATGCCGTTTCTCGCTTCAAGTCGGTTCTGTTGCTGTTGCTGTTGGTGGTAGTTTCGTTTCAAACCACATTTTTTTTCTGTGGCAACACTTTGTCGGCTAAGTTTTGAAAACATGGCATACCGCGAAATCAACATAAACTGAATTTTGTTGCCATTCAATTACAATTATTAACACAACGACTTCTGGCCATATTTAACAAGGTGGTGGTTGTTGCTTGGTTGCTTCTGTGCTAAGCTTTATGACGTTGCGTTTATTAACTGCGGTTAAGCCAAGCATTGTTGTTGTTGTTGTTGTTCGTTCGTTCGCTGAGTTTTTTAGCTGAGCAACCCTTTAGATAATTTTTTTTTGCTTGCATTCGTTTATTTAACATAGAAAATGGTTCTTGCAACTTAATGGGTGCCATTGGAACGGTAGCTGGTATTCAGTACGAATGAGGGTTTCATTTTAAGTAATGGCACACGAAGCATTTGCAAGTGATTAGATGACTTGCAGGATTAAGAATGATATATGCACATCTTTTTATTTTTTTTTTTGCTTTTTTTTTTGTGTGGTAGGTTCTTCTCATGAGGTCATTAAGAGTTAAGAGGTTTCGTGTTTAATGTATGTTTAAAAATATCGTGAAGAAATTTATTTATTTTACGATTCTCTAACTTGATTATTTTATTTGAGTAGCTGCTGTGTACAATAAATTTTTGTGTACTTTTTTATACACATTTTAATATAAGACAAATGTAAGATTAGGCTCTTAATGCGGTTATGACCACAAGATCCGTTAGAAAGTCCCTATTTTCCCAATCACTTATGGAGCATTCCACTGTTGGTACGGGATAAATCGTACGCATTTGATAAGTTAAGTTCTTAAATTAAAAATAAACCGAAATGTAATTGTTCAAAATATCTAGTACATTAATTTAGTGAAACGAAGGCTTTTCAAAATCAATTATTTGTTCCTGAAAGTATTCATAAATAGGCAGTAATAAGTATGAAAAGATGTTTGTTTATACGGGACAACCGCAGTCCACCATACTTTTTAATTTTTGACATTATTGGAAAATTTCAGCAAAATTAATTATCTCTGTAAAATTAAAAATATACTTATGCAGACTTCGTCTATGATGGTATGACGAAATACTACAAGTTCGATAAAATAAATATCTATTAAAATGAGAATAAAAAAATAAAAAAACTTTTTAACAAAAAAAAAAAACCGACGTCAAAATCACTACAAAGTAAAAAATAATTTTAAATAACTTTTCCCATTAATTTCTTGATCAAATTTTAAAAGATATTTATATGTATTATAATATTGGAAATCTTATCATTTTCATTTTTTCTATTTTGTTTTATTATCATCAATATACTAATTGCTTTATGTACATAAAAGCTTTGAAGTCGGCGCTTATCTACCTAAGTCGAAATCTTTTTATTTCAATTTTTTCTAATTTGTTGTATAATCATAAAAATATAACTAACTTTATGAATATAAAAGCTTTTTGGCGATTTTTGTCTTTCAGTTGGCAATTGTTGAGTACGCTGAATGTAGCCAATGTGTTCCATGCATTATTTGTGCAGCTGTTACACACTATGCCATATTCAATATTAGCTTTACAAGTTCACCCAAACCAGTATAATGAGAATGTTTATGTGTACAAAGCTTTTAAAATACAGTGTCACCAAGGCAGCATAGCATCAAATAAAAAAGTTTAAAATAGTGCAAAGATGGTAAATGATCATGATTGTGTGTCAAAAACTAGCGCCGACTCCAAAGCTTTTATGTTCATAAAGCAATTAATATATTGATGATAATAAAACAAAATAGAAAAAATGAAAATGATAAGATTTCCAATATTAAAATACATATAAATAACTTTTAAAATTTGATCAAGAAATTAATGGGAAAAGTTATTTAAAATTATTTTTTACTTTGTAGTGATTTTGACGTCGGTTTTTTTTTTTGTTAAAAAGTTTTTATTTCTTCCTTTTTAGAGAATATGAAAAATTTTATGTAATAGTATTCTTGAGTAAAATTTCAAAAATGACACTTTGTTCTTAAGAAATTTGTTTGATTAATTCCTGAAAGTTTGTTGGGTATTATCCATTTCTGTCTCTTTACAATTTTTATTAAAGTGCCACGCCCTTTCTATAATCCCGCCCACTTTATTAACCGTACTTTATAATGATTCTACCTAGCCCTGTGCCAAATTTCAGTTCCCAAGTATCAATATTAACCGATATATAATAATTTCCTTAAAGTGCCACACCCTATGTACAATCCCGCCCATTTTTGTAATGATTCTACCAACCCACCTACTTGAATACCCAATATTAGTACCATAATGTCAATATTAACTTAGATATGGTATTTTAATAATATTGCCACGCCCCTTTGTTTAATAGCGCCCACTTTTTTACCGTAATTTTTAGTAACTGTGCCAACCCATGTACTAAATTTCAGTACCCTAGTATTAATTATATTCGAGATTCAGTGTTTTTCTAATATGACCAAACCCCTTTGTCAAATAACGCCCACTTTATTGACTGTAGTTTGTAATAACTATGCCTACCCATGTACAAAATTTCAGCATCCTATTGTCAATATCGACTGAGATATAGTATTTTAATAATATTGCCACACCCCTTTGTTGAATAGCGCCCACTTTTTTACCGTCATTTTTGGTAGCTGTGCCTACCCATGTACTAGATTTCAGTACCCTAGTGTCAATAATATCCGATATATAGTGTGTTTCTAATATTGCCACACCCCTTTGTCGAATAGCGCCCACTTTCTTTACAGTAATTTTTAAAAATTGTATTAGCCCCTGTACTAAATTTCAGTACCGTAGTGTCAATACTATTCGAGACAGGCCCGTAGACAAGGGGGGGGTTTTTAGGGTTAAAACCCCCCCCTTATGGTCCAAAAAGTATTAAAATATAATATATTAGCATTAATATAACTTTGCCAATTTGCGAATACTTGCTGCACGTGCGTCTTTTTTCTCTTACAGTGCAAACTGCAAGTGCAAACAGCAACAGCGAAAACATCAACATGCTTAAGTATCGAAAAAAGTTCGATACATTCAATTGAACTTTGTCTACCACCAGCAATTTAAGAATTTATTGCGTTAACAGATGTTACGTGAAAGTGTTGAAATTTTGATTGAGTTTCGTTAGATAAGGTTAAGGCCCAGTTTCAATTTTTTTTTTTGATAAATTTTCGAATTTTTTTTTTATTTTATTATTTTCAAAAACATCCTAAGAATGTGCAAAAAAAAATTTCAGAATAAAATTTAAAGCCGTTTAAGACATACACCTTGTTGCAGTTCTATCAGACAGCTTGATATTGGCTCTCATTTAAACTTTAAACGCGTTTTTCTCGAAATGACATTTTTTGAAACGGCTTGCACTCTAACTCGAAAAGTATATGTCCGATTAACTTAAATCTTTTTTCATTTTGTAAAATAATTGAATACGCAGTGCGCGAACCAACAAAATTAAATAAACAATATTTTTTTTTGCTTTTTCTTTCATTTATAAGGTCCAATTTCGTGTATGAAAAATGGAATTTGTTCTTTTATGCGGCATTTTTTTATTTTTTTTAATTTTACACTTTTTGTTGGTCCCACACAAGACAAAACTGTTATAAAGTTTTGGTTTTTTGTTTGTTTTTTATCAAACCACCTAAAGAGGTGATATCGTGCAAGCCGCAAGAGGCCTCTTGTTCGCGACCTCAAATTTTACGCGCTGTATAACCGTAAACATCGCTCCAAAAAAAAACCAAAAAAGAAATTGTTAATCTAAGACTGAAATAAAAACCAAAAAAAATTGTTTTGATATTTAAAAAAATAAAAAAAATACAGACATTCAAACAAGCCCGTTTTTTTACTCAAAAAATTGAAACTGGGCCTTAAGAGTTTCTATTGTTAATTTTACTGTGCCAAAACTACAAAAATGAGTCTACTTAATTGGCTGCAGAAACCAGAAGTAAAAAAAGGCTAGAACGGTGGAAAGTAAGTGCTTGATTTAAATGATTTGTTTTTTTTTTATCAATGCGTAAATGTGTTAAAAAGTTGCCGAAAATTTCTGAATGTTTGAAAGCTGTGTTTTTTTTTTTTTGGTAGCGTGTTTGCATTTATTGAATATTAATGGATTAACTTTTTGCTTGATGCGGAACCGACAAAAATCGAATAATATTATATTTCATCTGTATTGCAGAAAACGTTCAAGAAACTTTGGAATCTGAAAAGTCTTCAGAACTTCCTTTGTAACCTGCAGTTGTAGAAAGCTTTAATGTTGACAGCTATGTGGAAAGCGGTAGTACAAGTTGCGGTATTAATATTTTACTTTTAATGTTTATAACTCTAAGTTTATGTGTATGATTGTAGAAATTGTTCCAGAAATATAATTTGATTCATCGGAACTGCCTTCGACTTCGAGAGTATATCAATGTCCAAAAAACGATATTTCCAAGTTGATGAGCAATATTTCCGATTCGAACCGCCTTGAAAGTTTTCAAAGCATTTATGTGCCTCCACCAAATTTTAATTTTCCTGCCAGCGGTTCTCGCAAACTCCGATTTAAGCATTCTTGGTTGAACCCTTGGCATTGGTTGGTTTACTCCAAATTGGAAAATACAGCTTATTGCAAGTTTTGCGTATTTTTTAGCACTGGTTTTGGAGGCGCAAGATCACAACATCTTGGTAATTTTAGCGAATGATACTAAAAACTTTTTAAATAAAATTGTCTAACCTTTTCATTGTGGCCTTTACAAAAGTCAGGAAATACAAGAAAATGTCGTTATTCTAATCGTGGTTATTTTTACATAGAATTTTAAACCGAAATAAGTTTGCAAGTAAATTATTAAAATAATAATATAAGATGCTTAATTATCGTCATTTTAGAAGTTTGTCTTGAAAAAATATTTTTTTAGCGTCTTTCTGTATTCCAAAATGACAGTGCAACAATAAGCAAAATATACGGCCGAAACACATTGAGGTCAACAAACGACAGTTTTGAAATTATAGAACACACGTTATTTATGTTAAATGGGTGTGCATCCTTAAACTTACATAGGGAATGCAGTGTCACAGCACACACTGTCTATTAGAATTAACAAAAAAAAAAAAAAAATATAAGAAGACTTCATATAAATATATAAAATAACAAAAAAGAAAGTAAATTATTTTTTTATGTAAAGGGTCCGCCATCTAACTTTTTTTTTCAACTAGTGCTTATTTCGTTAATGGTAACACTTAGCACATGTCTGATTTGACATATAGTTAGTTTTATCCTTCCGCTGAACGAATATGGTTGTGTATACGCTTGAACAACATTGGGAAATAAAAAAAATATCGACTTACAGAAGATGCCGATTTTGCCAAAAAAAATCATCTTTTCAGATGAAGCTCATTTTGATCTTGGCGGGTATGTAAACAAGCAAAATTATCGCATTTGGGGCACAGAAAACCCGCACGCATACATTGAAAAGCCGATGCACCCAAAACGAGTCACTGTTTGGTGCGGATTTTGGTCCAGAGGCATAATTGGGCCATTTTTCTTCGAAAATGAGCAAGGAGTGGCCGTTACAGTCAATGGCCATCGTTATCGAGCCATGTTGAACGAATTTTTGTTCACAAAAATTGAAGAGGAGGATATTGGCAACATTTGGTTTCAACAGGACGGCGCTACGTGCCACACAGCCGAAGCTACACTCGGTGTTTTGCGCCCTGTTTTTGAAGATCTCATTATCAGCCGCAGAACTGATGTCGTTTGGCCTTCTCGGAGCTGCGATTTGACACCGTTGGACTATTATTTGTGGGGTGCCTCAAAGATAAGTGTTACGCCGACAAGCCAGAGACAATTGACGCTTTAAAGGACAATATTCGTGAAGCCATTGGTGAAATACAGCTGCACATTAATCGATAATGTGCTTAAAAATTGGACCGATCGTGTAGGCTACTGCATGGCCATTCGAGGCAGCCATTTGAACGAACTTATTTTCCATTATTAACCGGAAGGATTGTACATTCAAATAAAAAAAGAAATTTGAGAAAATATTTTGTAGTTTTTTTGTATAGCATTTTCAAAAAAAAAGTTATTTGGCGGTCCCTTTATTTGGTGTACAAAAAAGTTTTAAAGTGTTTTTTTTCAAGTTTGTCGCTTTATTAAATTTGTTACAAACGCATTTTTCAAAGTATTGTCCATTTCTAGCCACTGATTTTTCCCATCTTTCTGGTGATTATTTAAAAAATACCTTTTCATTTATCGATATCAAAAACTATCGATATTTTTTTTATCCAAACCCCCCCCTTAGGTAAATCCTGGCTACGGGCCTGATTCGAGATACAGTGTTTTTCTTATATGACCACACCCCTTTGTGAAAAACCGCCCACTTTATTGACCGTAATTTGTAATAGTGCTGCCTATTCCGGTATTTTAACTGTAAATTTCAGTACAATAGTGTCAATATTAACTGAAATACAGTGTTTTTCTAATATTGACACGCCCCTTTGTCGAATATCGCCCACTTTATTAAAAAAGGACCTCCGCGTTCATGATATCTATCTGTTGACAAAAAATTACGGAAATCGGGCAAGTGCTTTAGAAGTTATCGATGTACATACATTTAAAAAAAAAAAAAAAAAAAAAAAAAAAAAAAAGCGGACAAACCAACGAACTTGAGAACCTCCTCCTTTTTGAAGTCGGTTAAAAATGAAATCGTTTGTACGGGACTCGTACGAAATTAAGAAATAAAGTCTTCGTTTTGAATCATTTTTTAAATGAAAACTTAACACTATGATTATCTAAAGCGTGTTTCTTGCATGTTACTTTATGACCGTCAACTAATATATGATGAAATTTTGATATTCCTGGAACAGGCCGCAGCTTCCCATGGATGAACATTTTGGATTTTATCAGTACCTTCGTAGAAGGTACTAAAGTGGCTGCTAATGTAACGAAATCTTTTGCGTTTTGGATTATGGTACCATCTCCTTGACCTCGAGCTTTTTGGTTTACAAGTCGCTTTACGTTACCACCAACTCCGTCAATCAATTTAAAAAGAAAAATTACCATTTTCAGTGGAATGCTCCTTATGGTTTCGAATTCAACGAAAGATATTTTATATAAAACAAAATAAAGACATTTTATAATAAAACAAAATAAAATAATATAAAAAAATAATTCAATTAAAGTAAATAAATAAAATTTAATAAAATGAAAGAAATAGTAGTAAATAAAATAAAATAAATTGCAATAAAGTAAAATAAACTCAAAATATATAAAATAAAACGAAATCAAGTAAATTAAAATAAAACACAATAAAGTAAACTTATATAAAAGTAAAAAAAGAAATTGAATTAAATAAAATAAAACTAAATAAAATAAAATATAAAAACAAAATAAAATTAACTAAACTTAAATAAAATAAAATTAAATTATTTTAAAATTAAGGAAACCAACAAATAAATTATATACAGTTACAGACAACATGGTAACAGTAATATGTTTTTATATCGAAGGCATTGCTTGATTTTAAGAAAAAAAAAAATAAATAACTGGCCATTTCAGCTCTTGAAAGGACTTTGACCTAGCTTCTTATGATCAATTGTGTTGTGCGTGTTATTAAGTTTGTACACAATTGACCGAGAACCGCACCTACATGCTTAACGCCGACTCCGAACGGCGATGAACGGAAAGTTCTCGTTCTCAAGAAGCTTTACATGGCATTTTTTATTACTCTCTGAGGTTTGCCATTGTCTGCAGAGAGGTGGCGGCCGTACAGAAAAAATTATTTTAATTCAAATAATTTTCTGTCGCTGCTGGGGTTCGAACCTGGGTTTCCAAAGTTCTTTGACATAGCGGCCACGCACTTTAACCAACTACGCCACGGACGTCACATTGCTTGATTTTAGAATGTTTTTATATTGAAAGAATTTTATTGATAAGCTTGATTTTAATCAACCATTTGTGGGTCTTCAGTACAAAATTTGCTCAAAAATTTAATTCGGTGGACACCAAAATTGGTTCAGACCGAAACAAAGTATACCAATCTAAAGGATTGTTTCATATCCTTTATATAAATATACAGGTTGGGCCAAAAAATTTTAAATGCAATAAAATGAACAAAACTAAATTTTTTCCATGTATTATGTCTTTATTAGAAGAAGCAAGCATTCCCATTAATTATGGAACACTCCAATTTTCCAAGATCTTGTTGATGGTTTCGGGCCATAGCTAACGGATTGCTTGAATGATATTGGCCTTAAGTGCTTGAATCGTTTTAGGAGTGGTGACAAAACATCGGTCTCTCACGGTTCCCCACAAAATAAAGCCCAAAGGGGTAAAGTCGCCAAGAAGGCTGATAACACGATTTGGGAATTTGGTGCGTAAAAGATCGATTGTGGCATGGTGCGCCATCCTGCATGAACCAGAGGTCGTCCAAATTCATCAAGTCAATTTCAGTAAACAAAATATATGTAGAAGTGGTTCACGCAAGGTAGAAATGAAACTTTAATCCAAAAAAGTTGATTTTTAAGTGGTTAATTGATGTACTCTTTAATATAGCCTTTATTTTTAATTAATTTTTTAGATTTTTATTTTATTGCTCAACAATAAAAATTATCGATTTTACGATTTTTATTTTTATTTTTATTTATTAATCACGATTTTTATTGTTTTAATCAGAAATAAAAGTAATCTTTTATTTTTCTGTTCAAGAATAACAATTCTTTTTGAGTTTAACCCTTTCAGTGCCAAATTAGCCCTGGCAATGCCAAACATTTCAAACTTCGTTCAGGGTTAGTTTTTGACTAAAATAAGCTAAATATGAAGTTTGAAAGCCGTATTGCTTTCCTAATAGATACTACAAAAATTTTTAGAAATATTAAAAAAAATTTTAAAAACTTCTAGCGCTATAAATATGACATATTTTTTCTAACTAATAATGTAAACAAGATCTCTTACATTCTTAGTATTATATTTAATTACCTTTAGCTTTAAAAAATTCTCGGAAATATTTAAAAATATAACTTTTGAATTTGCTCTTTTTTGAAGTCGCGTGGCCGCGTGGTCGCGCTCATGAGTTCACTCGGAGTAACCTTGAAAAACATGTTATAAAAATTAATTTTCGTATTTTTGATTTTCTCATCTTTTTCATCACATTCTAATCTATTATTAAAAATGTATTCTTAAAAAGCGGGGTGTCCCAAACTAGAAACAGAGCCACAAAGCAAACTGTTGCCGTATGGCAACAAATATGCCGAAAGGGTTAATTATTTTTGTCAAAAATAAAAATTGTTTTTGAATTTTTATTTTTTTCGCTCAGAAATAAAAGTTTTTTTCTCAATTTTTTTTTACGCTCAAAAATAAAAATCAATCACCAGTTTTATTTTTTTTTTCCTCAAACATAAAACTCAAAACATCACACAGCTTTGTTGCCTGCACATGTCAATTTTTATTCTCTACACCTGAACATTACATTTGCAAAAGGAACATTTATCCCTTGGGGACCTATTCGCTCCAACCCCTCCTTAGAGGGGCTCCCATACAAATTTTATGATTTTTGTGTATTTATTCCCTACACCTGAGCAGGGGGGCTTTAAGGGAGGGCGAGAGAGGGTTGATATGTATGACCGACCCCCATTACTTTTGTAAAAGGAAAATTTTTCTTTTAGGGACCTATTCCCTCCGACCACTGCTTAGGGGGACTTCTGTACAAATTTTATGATTTTTCTATATTAATTCCCTACTCCTGAACAGAGGGGCTTTAAGGGAGAGCTGGAGAGGGTTAATATGTATCATAAAACTATGTGATATGTAAAATTTTGTATCAAAAACATAAAGATAAAAGGGGTCGTTCATAAATTACGTTACCAATTTAGGGGGGGTGGAGGGGTTTCAAAATGTACTACGATAAGAAACGATAGGGGGGAGGGGGTCTCAGATATAGTAACGTATCCAAAAATTAAAAAACTTGAAATCTTGAAATCAGTTGAAGATCGTGTTCTATCCGGCTTGTATTTCGCTTTAAAAACATCTATGAATTCTCATAAGTGAGTTTTATTTAATTTAAAATAAATTGGAATAAAAAATACTTTTAAACAAATCAATTTTAAGGAAGCATAGTTACAAAAACACTAAACTTGGTCCTGCACGGGTGAAGCCTTTACGGGTACTCTCTCAAAGACCAGGCGAATTTGTTTCCATAAGAAATGAGAATGCACCTGAATGGGTCGACATGGTATACGTTGAAGAGTTCTATTTCGAAGAGTCCCCAAAGTGTCCAGCTTCTTCAGTTCCAGTGATTGAGAGCATCGACTCTTGGATTGAAGATGGAATAGTTTTTATCGATGAAAATAATTGATTTTTAAAGTTTTTTTTTAAATTTATTTAGTCATGGTAGCACACATACTAAGACCTAGTCAAGATGATGCTATTTTTTAAATATATTTTCAAAAATTTTTTAAATAAATCAATTACTTTAGGGGGAGGGGAGGGGTTTTGCGATGCACTACGAAGAGTAACGGAGGGGGAGGGGGGGGGTAAAAAAAGTTGAAAATCGGTCACGTAATTTATGAACAACCCCTAAGGAAAATAAATGCAATACAGCATTAAAATGTTGTTCATTAGAACTCTGTCTTTTTGTTTAAGGTTGATGTTTTCAATATGATTATCAAAGACATGCTCCATATCCGGTAAATTTTTTTAGCAATATTATAATTACTCAATTCAATACTCTATTCAATTCAATACTCAACTGAACCATGCAGTTGAAAAGCTACTGTGTCCATACTATATTATAATTATTTAATTTTGCGTAACCCTATGTTAAAAACGCGCCGAAGAGTTTCACGGCGAAGTGTTTCATCGACGAATTGTTTCATCGGTTTGACTCCCCATCGCTGCTAAAGAAGTTTTACTTCAAAAAGTCGGTTAATATGGCTCTGTAACGCCCACCGTTGACCGAAACGTTGTTCCGTGCCTCATTTTCGAATAAAAATGGTCCAATGATGCCACCACTGCACAATCCGTGACTGTCACTCTCTGCGGATGCATCGGCTTCTCGACAATAACGTGCGGTTTTTCCGAGCCCCATATGCGGCAACTTTGTATGTTAACGTAGCCGCCGAGATAAAAATCTGCCTCGTCAGAAAACTTCTTTTCAAATAACGCACTGTTTGGGCAAAACAGTAGCTTGGAAATAAGTTTCCAATATTTCGTAACGTTGTTCAAGCTTAAGGCGACTCATTTCTTTCCGCGGAGGTATGATACTGACTATATGTCAAGATTTCAAGCGGAAAACAGCTCGAAATAAATTATGTGTCAAAATAACCTGTGATTTAAAAAGATACCACTAGATGGCCCATCCTATACATGAAAAAAATAATATTAAAATGATTTCGGAGTATTGCTGATCATTACAACGTGAAACTAATGATGCCGACTTAAAAAAAGAGAAGATCCAGCAAACATTTTCGAGTTGTCATACCGAAAATGTATTTTTGTAAAAAAAATCTCTTTTCATGAAAAGTTGAATAACTTTGTCAATTACTGACCAATTTTTAAAAACTAAATTGCGTTAAAATTTTTGTAATAAATGTTTTCTATGAATCCGTACAGTACTAGTGTAGTCTCAATATAACTTAGTGTATAGAAAAATCGTCAAAGTTGAAAAAAGTCAAAAAAATTAAAAAAGTTGTATTTGCAGAGTAAATACACACAGCTTTCTCAAGCTGTCCCAAATAATATATACATCGTTAAAAAGGTTGATGTATTGTCTTTCAGAATCTGGTTCAATTTTTAAAATCGGTTGGCAATCAAGTAAGTTATACGCCAATAAGTGGGCAAAGGTAGGTAAAATCGGTTTTTTGACCATAACTCCAGATTTTGGGGGTGTCCGGCAAATTTCAAGTAAAGAACGTTGTTTAACTCAACAAGGCCTACTAGAAAAATAGCAGTATCTCCCAGGTATTTCAACTTCGTTCCATTTTGTCGCACAGTGATATTACTTTCTGTTGTACTAATCGGAAAAACTCTGGTGGAAAACGGGACGATTTATGCCCAATAGGTATATCGACATAATCGAAAGAATTTAATGTTTTTCGCTGTCACCGTTCTCAATTATTTGTGATTATCGACACAAGAAAGTGACTTCGAGAATATCCAAAGTTCTTAAGATTGGAACATTAGTGTTAAGCATTATAAAGGCCCTCTTAATACCGTTGCAAATTCTAATCAGATCGGTTTTAAATTTGTATTGTTTTTTTATTGTAGATATTTATAAATCCTTAAATTTAGTTTATTTTTGAACTTGATGCTATTCTCAAGAGCAAAAGGTTTCACATTAAATTTTATTAAAAAATTCCATAAACTCCGCAGGAATAGGTTCCGCAGACAACTATGGTGAGATGTATAGACAAATGATCTTTAATATTTTCTTTGCTTCCTTATTGATGGTAAAACCCCCTACTTAAAATATCTACTAAAAATATCTACAGAGTTCTTACATAAGGTATAATAGTATATATTTGAAACTTTGAACAGTTATTAAAAGTTTGCTCTGCCACAGTCGTTACTAGAAAATTATTCTATTTAATCATTTGTGGATCGTAAAATAAAAATTATATTTATTAATTAACACAATCAATTTAACCATTAACAATTATTTATGGTACATAATAGATACTTTATAGTTTAGATACTCAATAATTTCCAACACAAATTGTAGCTTTTTGGCTGTAATAAAAACAAATAACAATTCTTTTCCAATTAAAACGAGGTTATCCTGAGCATAGGTCTGCCCTATTTCATAGCCATATCCGATACTTACTCATAGTATCAAATTTTAAGACCATAAAGCTACTGTTTGCCATAAGGTCTGCAAAACCGATTAGCTTGAGAGTAGTTGGCTCAAGTAGCTCAATAAATAAATTTTCAAACACATTTTTACAACCACGTCAATGGCGCCAAATAAAAATATTAAACTGCCGCATTTTCAGCGCTTCCGTACTAAGCAACTAACTAACTGAGCGATGGTTAAGCTCCATTTTGTCCGTCCTGCAGACGTGCCGTCGTTCTAACCAGGGCAATTTCATTGGCAATTAAAAATTTCATTTATTATGGCCAAAGGTACGCTTTAGCTGGCCATACAAAGCCAAAGCCATGCCAGAACAGAGCAGAGTGGAATGGAGTGGTGTTGTGCACTCCAGTGCTGTGCATTTTGGCAAAGTGGTTCCGGGGCAGCATTTCATTAGCATGCCGAGTGTTAACTAATGGGTGCAAACTAACTACAAAAGCAGAGCTTCACAACTTTGGCGCATACAAAACAGAATCGCAAAGAAGCGTGGGAACCACTCAGAAGCAATGAGTCCATCTACATTCGAAGAATATGTAGAGATGAGAGAAGTCCTCAAATGGTGAGGACTGCAGAATGAATACACAAAGTCATGCTGCAGCTTATGTCGGAAGGTAGCTGCTCATACAAAAGGCATCATCCTCATCTGCTGGCCAAGCTTCGACTCATTTGAGTTTTAGCAAAATTCGTTTTTTAAAACTTATTTATTAATATGTACAAAAAGAAAGAGATAGAGAAGCATAAAAAAAGAAGTTAAATACAAAATCATGCGGACGCTAGGTCCCAAAATATAATTTCGCGAATATTGCTGTTCGATGTTTCTTTTTTTTTTTTTGTTTTTTAATATTTTTGACTCTTGCTTCGTGGTCTTCCTTGGAAAAATGCACTCACTTAATGAAGTTTCAGGGTGCGAGCATCTTGCTTGACTTCGGCGGTCTGTGCCACTTTCGGAGCTACCAGTTGTTGTTATATATGTATGCAAGTTGCTTCTTTACATGAGCCAAGATATTCCTATAGATACCTACGTTTATAAAAACTCATTAACAGTGTACAGCACAAACAACAACAACAACATAAACATCAGTGGAAACAACAAGATATTCATTTAGCTATGGCTCCAAAAATTAATGGAGTCTCGCAAGGTTCACGTCTTAGGCGCAGTGTTTTTTGTTTTTTTAAATTTTCATCATCATTTTCAGTTTCATCGCATAAATTTCAACAGAAAAAGATAAGCACAAGCAACAAAAAAAAAAATGTATTTCCAAAAAAAGTTAGCAGATAATTACGCAGCCAACTAACACCAGCGAACGTCCTCGAAACCGCTAAAACGCAGGCACGACTTGATTGCCACGCATTATTATAAAACATATTTCAACAACCATTCCAAGTTGTTTTCAGTTTGTGTTGAGCTGAAATCTGTTAAAAGCACCCTTGTTTGGAGTTAATGAAAACTTTTCTCATACTTTTATTAAACGCTCATTTCTTGTTAAAACTGTGCAAAACGCATTTTGTGCTTTGTCCTTGACAAGTTTCTCGCATTATTTCATTCAACTTTTTTGCAGTGTATATAATTTTCTGTTGAAAAACCTTCTGCTATCTTGCCACTGCCACTGACAGTGGTTAAGTTTTTAAAAAAATGATTAACTACCGCCTGGTCATTAGTAACGCTTGACATTGTCACGGAGTCTCTTAATTAAAGCTTTACCCTAATTAAAATGTGGGGGTGATTTTTCATTTTGTCATTGGTTAAAAGGCTCAATTTTAGTTTAATGTCCTTGTTAATGGTTGCCACAAAGTCCAAATGTTAATGCAATTCGAGCACTTTATTTAATGAGCTAAAAAGCAACTCGATGCAGAACAATGCAAGGACTTGATATAGTGCTTAGACTTTTGATACTTGAGTGGCAATAAAAGTCTTGAGCAGAAGTCATTTTGCTTAATAAAGAGGGGTTAAAGTAGGTCAAAAACTATTTTATGCTCTCTTGCTTTCAAATGACACTGGTCAAATGATAAAATTTTTAATAGATTTTTGTAAGAATTTTTGCAATTCAACATCTGAGTTTAAAGTTCAACAGATTTGGGATATGTGGCGGCCGTGGCGCAATGGGTAGAGTGCGTGACCCATACGCCAGAGAACCTTGGTTCGATTCCATCTGACACAGAGAGTTTTTTCAATTGAATTCTGAAATTCATTTTTTCTGACCGGCCGACACCTCTCTTCAGACAATGGCAAACCTCAGTAACTAATAACATGTAAAGCTTCTTGAGAACATGCATATTAGACGTTCGGAGTAGGCATAAAACGAGTAGGTCCAGTTCTCGATCGTTTGTGTACAAACATTTAATAACACGCACAACACAATTTGATCTTAAGAAGCTCGGTCAAAGTCCTTTCAAGGGCTAACATGGCCCTATTCTGACATAAGGATATATGATGTTCGCCTTTTTCAGTAACATTTATTAGAACGTGGATAAAAAATTTAAGTAAAAAATTATGATTGAAAATTTTAAGCATTGAAAAATATCAATAATTTGAAAAAAATCATTATTGAATATAAAAAACTTAAAGGTGACCAGATAGCAATGATAGTTTTCCTAATTGTTATGTTTCAGCAGCTGTCAAAGATACTAATGACATCCAGCTGTCAAAATTATTAATTAAGTCCATCATGCAATTTCATCATGCATCGTTTTATGCTTGCCGAACGTTTGGAAATTATTTACAAATATTATCGATATTCCGGCTCAGTTGTAAATTCAAGCAACGTGAATTTCGCCGTGAGGTCGATTGTCATCATGGCTTCAGTGCGAAGGCAATTCGCCGCACCGTGGAAAAATTTGAGCATGAGTGCACTCTTTTCGACCTTAAGGCACCTACCAGACAGAGATTGGTGCCAAGTGAAGAAAACATAGCCGCTGCAGCGACCAGTGTCGAAGAGGACCCAGAAATGTCGATTTGACCAGATCAGCCGAATTGGGCATCGCCAGAGAGTCAACTAGGGTAATTTTGCGTTTGGATTTAGGCCTACATCCTTATAAGGTAGTGCTGACGAGGAATTGAATGAAGCAGTTCGAACATAGACAACGCCATGAGTTTCCTAATTGGGGCTAGAAATGTTGACCGGAAATCCGGATCTTAACCAAAAGGTCATCTTCTTGGACGAGGCCCATTTTTGACTCAGCGGTTATGACAACAAGTCATTTTTATTGCCATTATTAATGCGACCACAATCCGCAAGTGTTCGACCAAGCATCAATGCATCAACAAATATTGACTGTTTGATGCGGTTTATGGCACAGCACACAGTAAACTGAGCCCAAAAGTTGGTCAAAAATAGAAGAATTGCTCCTATTATAATGAGGCCAATAACAGAGGTGAGACAAATTGATGCTCTTGATAATATACTCAAAATTTATTACCAAAATGTATCCGGCTTAAGAACCAAATCTAATAATATTTATGCTGCTACCTCTCAAAATGTTTTTGATGTAATCATTCTTACTGAGACCTGGCTAAATCGAAATTTCTATGATCAAGAGTTTTTTGATCCACTACTCTATAACGTATATCGTAAAGATCGCGATTTTCATGCTACGGGATGTCAACGAGGAGGAGGAGTTTTAATCGCTGTAAATAAAAATCTATGTTCTTCATCTGTTATCCTATCTAATACTGATGTGCTGCTTGATCAGTTATGTGTGGTTGTTAAAGGCCTACCTGAATCGATGTTTTTTTGCGTATCCTATGTGCCGCCTAATAGTTCACTGGAGTTATATCAGGCACACGTAGACAACATTTCGTCTTTAACGACCAGTATGCTGAAAGATGGAGACCAATTGATGCTGCTGGGTGATTTTAATCTCTGCAATATTTCTTGGACTAAGTATTTTGATTATTTTTATCTCGTACCTTGCAATGTTTCTAGTAGTATAGAGTTGTATGTTATTGATAACTTGTTAGCTCTTGGTTTTCAACAAATAAACAACTGTTTTAATTTACTTAATAGGTTATTAGATCTTGTTTTTATAAATGATAATTTTCAATTTAAACTTCTAGTTTCTCAATCACCTATATCTCCGCCTACTGCTCATCACTTACCTTTAGAGATTGAAATTTCTTTTTATAAATATCTTAATGTACCAATCAGTCCACATCTTTTGAAATTTAACTTTAAAAAATGTAATTTTTCTGTGCTGAATAATGCGTTTAATGCTATTGACTGGGTTAATGAACTAAAACATGCTGACACTTCATCAAGTTTTGATATTTTTGTCTGTCGGCTGTCTTCAATTTGTAATGAAATTATTCCAAAGTATAGGCCAAAAGCTTATAAGCTACCTTGGTATACAAACGGTCTTACTAAAATTAAGAATTTGCGAAGTAAGTTTTATAAAAAATTCTGTAAAACTAATCACTTTTTTCATTTCTACAAATATCGACACTATATGAGGGAATTCAACTTCCTCAATAAGTACCTCTATAGAAAGTATATCTCCAACTTTGAGTCCAACATTAAATCAAACCCAAAAGCCTTTTGGGATTATGTCAAATCCAAGAAAGGTTGCTCGGACATTCCCTCTACAATGATTCTTAATGAAAAAATATCGAATGACGGTATATCTACTGCAAACTTATTTGCAGAATTTTTTCAATCAAATTTTGAACGGTATCATAATCATAACTTTGAATTAAGTAGTGGTACTGATACTGGAATTAACTTTGGCTCTCTTTCTGTCACTGAAGATGATGTTTTAAGAGGTATTCATACACTTAAAGTTTCTTATACGGTTGACAACGATGGTTTGTCAGCCTATATCCTAAAAAGGTGTGCTTTAAACCTAATTGGTCCACTTGCAATTATCTTTAATAAATCTTTGAATTCTGGTATTTTTTTGGATATTTGGAAAATGTCTTTTATAACACCAGTGCATAAATCTGGATCAAAAAATAACGTTGCTAATTATAGACCCATTTCCAAACTTTCTGCAATTTCAAAACTTTTCGAAATTATAGTAAAAGAAAAAATAATATTTGCGACCAAGGGTATCATTTCTCCCTGCCAACATGGATTTGTCCCAGGACGCTCGACTATATCAAACTTAGTTTTGTTCTCTGAGTATTGCATATCTGCGTTTTCTAATGGCTTTCAGGTTGACGTAATATATACAGACTTTTGATAAAGTTTCTCATGTTTTACTTATTAAAAAACTAAACAAATTAGGCTTTCACTCAACATTTTTAAGTTGGATCCAGTCTTATCTCTCTAATAGACAGTGTTACGTGTCTTTTGATAATTTCAAGTCCTTTTCCTTTAGTGCAACGTCTGGTGTTCCCCAAAGGAGTATTCTGGGTCCATTGTTATTTATTTTATTTATTAATGATATTCCATCTTTATTTGTACATTCTCAATGTCTTCTATATGCCGACGACCTGAAAATTTTTCTTCAAATTAGAAACCAATCTCATGTCTTCCGACTTCAAGATGAAGTTAACAAACTCTACACTTGGTCCTTGAGAAATAATCTTTTCTTAAATATAAAGAAATGCACTTTTATGTCTTTTTCGAAAACCCAAATTATTAGTCCGTCCGAATATCATATTAACTACACGGTGTTATCTCATGTCCAACAATTTAAAGATCTTGGCGTTGTTTTTGATGCCAAGTTTACATTTAATTCACATCTAGATTTTATCATCCCGAAAACCTATGCTTTGTTAGCATTTATTAGGCGTCAAACTTCTTCTTTCTCAGACTCGTACACATTTAAAACGCTGTATTTTAATCTTGTTCGTTCTCGGTTAGAATATGCATCAGTAATTTGGCATCCGTATTATGCTGCTCATAGCTTGCGCATTGAGCGTGTGCAGAAATCTTTTACTCGTTTTGTTTTTCGTACGCTTAGTCTGGAAGTTTCACTTCCCACATATAGTGAACGATGTCTTTTATTAAACATAAAGTCTTTAGAGAGTAGAAGAAACTTACTTTCACTACTTTTTGCTTATGATATAATTTCTGGATCAGTTGATTGTCCTGTACTTTTGGAAAAAATTGATTTTAATGTACCTGCTAGGGTGCTAAGAAATATTGATATTTTTTACCTACCAACTAGTCGCACTAATTATGTTGCTAATGCACCTATTTATAGGTCATTATCTCTTTATAATAATATTAATGTTGACCATTGTATAGATTTTTCAATCTCGAAGGAAGTTATGAGGCACTTATTAAATCGAATTCTTTAATTATAGTTATCTTTACATATAAGAGAAAATAAGTTTTTTATAATATTTATGTTAATATTTATTGTATTCTTTTAATCTATAAGGAAGTTGTATCCAAAGATTAAAATAAAAAATGAATAAATGAAATGAAATGAAAATTCGGAATGCTTGGTAGCTTACATATAAAAAATTTCGAAAATAGTTTAAACCGGTCAGTCCTTATGGGAAGAGCCTCCCTTGGGCCTATATTGATTTTTTACATGATTTTGTATGGGAGGTTAATATAAAAGTTGACCGATCCTAACGAAGTTCAGTCAGAATTCTAGAAAAATAAAGTAGTACATAGATGTGTACTTAAAATGGTCAAAATCAGTCTGACCCTAGTGGTATAAATTTATCATTTAATGATCTGATGTGGGAAATAACTACAAATGTTCGCCGATCTTTGCGAATCTCGGTCAGAATACGAAAAAATTAATGTAATAGATGTCTATTAAAAATTATCGAAATCGGTTCCCTTGGACCTATATTGATTTTTCCCATGAACTTGAATTTGGAAAATTAAGAAGTTCGTTCAGCGATCTCTAAAAGTCGGTGAATTTTTTTCACGTAAATTAAAAGAAGAGACTCTCACTCATTCTCTTATTTTTTACTGAAATATAATAAATATAATTTAATATTTTTAATGCAAATTAATGCAATGATAATACAAAATTTTGGACCATTTTTGATTTCACAAACAATCGGTTAAATTCGGCGAATTTTTTTAGAGTAACTGCAAGACAATCAAACGTTTTTACGATATTTGTTAATGTGAGTGCAGGACTTGGCGGGACATTTTCTGCTTGACTGCTTCAATTGGTTAATTTTTTAAATTTCCTATATTTTTGATCATTTTCAAAATCCTTCTTAATAGTTAAAACTTTTGTTAACGTAGAATTACGTCATTCTCGGAGGTCAGTAGGGCGGTTGACAGTGATCAAACGGCGGTTGATAGCGTTTTTAGGTCACACTTTGAGCCTTTGGTTTGCCTAAAGAACTGATCGTACAACGTTGATGTAAGCACTTGTTGGTCTGCTTGATCCCCACTGGGAGAAAAATTCATATTTGAACTCTCTAACTTTATAAATTTTACACAATTACATGAAATATAAAGCCAACATTTGATGTTTATGTTTGCTTTGCGCTTGGTTCTTGTTTAAGGTTGCTACCTATTTATCGACTGCATTGGTTCTTGTATATAATAGCATATATGTATGTACTGAGTGTTGCTGATTAAAGTAAGAAGACACTGTCAGTTAAAAAAATATATAAAACCAGCATTTGATTGTTTCTTTGTGCATGGTTGTTTGTTTAAAGCTTAGTATGCTGTAGAAACGAAAATTCCGCTGCATATAATTCCACATAGTGTAGTCAAAATGTTTGTGTGGAGAAAAAATCGACTACAGTATAACCTTCCTCAATGCAACTAGATAGATTTTTCCTATATAAAAAATGTAGTTTGCAAGCAAGGAAGAACTGAAAGGAAATAAGGTTAAAGTTCATGCAAGTTTACACAAATGTAATTTGCGATAATTGTGCAATTTTTTTTTTTTAAATTTGCGTGTACTAAGTGAATAATGTAAATTTTTGAGTGTTGATAAAATCATACTGTACTCTTAAGCGAGGTCGTACTGTACTCTTATTGAAATGTCAAAATTACGCAGCCAATTGGTTGTTGAACTTGCTAGCATTGAACAAATTTTTCGACTCTACAGCGTACGACTCTACAGGTAGCGAAAAAAATTCCGCTGTTGCTTTATTTATCCATTCTTGCTAAATATTTTTTAAAAAAAGATGTCATCAAAAGCGAATTGAATGATTCTACGTCTTGTGTTACGACATAGTCGAGACTGCTGAATCTTTTATATAAAAATTCTTATAGAAACCTAAAATAAAATGTTTTTGATGTTTTGAAAACTTTTTTTACAAAATTATGTTTTTCCTTAGATGCTCAAAAACAAAGAATCCACAACAATTACTTATTGTCTAAAGTAGTGATTTTAAGGGGCTATGGAATCATAAATATTATTTTTTTTTTTTGATAATTTATTTAAATATGAATTAGTATTCATGGGGGCGGTATCATAAAGGTGGAAAGCATATTTCTAAAAACAATTCCAAAACAATGTCCTTTACTGGACTATTCATACATTTTCCTAACTTTCTGAGAAAAAAGAGCTGGCCACTCTAATTAAAGCAAAGCGTGCGTGTGGGGCAGCTGGTCGTTTGCGCTAATCTCTGTTATGTGCAGTCATGCGAAAGCTGTTGTAGGTTCAAATGACTGCAGAATGTGTTGAGTTATTGACTCACATAAGCATTAATTAAGTGACTGCAAAAGGATTTTCACTGATTAAGTAGAACTGCCACTGAAAGGCAAAGGACGAAGAGTAGAAATGTAATACAAAACGCAAGACACAACACAATGTTACTTGTAATTAAAATAAACAGCGCAAGAATTAGTGTAGAGGGAAAAATTGCAAAAATGTTTTAAAATGCTGCAAAAAGTTGCAACATCAAGTGTTGAAAATTACAATTTTGCAATTTTATTGCCAGTGCAAAATAAACAACAGGCAACTGCCAATAAACATCCTTTTGCACCGGTGGTGGTCCTTTGTAAATATAAAGGTTCAACATGTACCATATATCATCACGTTAGCTGCTATTGTTCTATTGCAGTTACAAAGCGGCGGCAACATACTTGTTGGTAATGCATCATCAATGCACTGTTGCAATGCCAATCGAACAAAAACGGACCAAAGACGGCAGGTTCAATTCACATGACTTGAAGTTAGCGGCAACAGGTTGAACATCAATAGGCGTTGTCATAATTTTCACAGCAGGTGTCGCTGCTGTTAATGCCTGCTGCGCCTTTGCAACGGTGAGCAAGGCAACAACAAGAACAGCAATAAAACAAAAACAACAACAATAGCGATAACAATAACAATAATAATAATGATAATATAACAACAACAGAAACAAAACGCAAAGTGACAAGCTCTGACAGTTAATGACAGTGATGCAGATACCGATACAGAGACCGACAACGAGCTCCAGCGTCGAACTACACCGATTGGTAACAATTTAATGAGCAATAAAATTGAAAAAATCTAAATCTTCTTTTTTTTTGTGTTGTTTGCCACCTGAGAGCCCACAAAACGAGATATGAGAAGGTCCAACAGCGATAAGATTTGTTTTTTTGTGCCGGTTGAGCGGCAAGAAGGCAAGAAAACGGTAAGTTGCTCATTTAAAACTGAGCTCTAAAGATGATCTAAGATTGTTTAATTTTTTTTTTCATTTTTGTTCTGGAGCGGCTTTATTGAACAAGCGAGATTTATCACACGGAATGACATAGGGCGGTAACGATCAGTGGCCGGCGCGGTCATAGTCAGTTTGTCAGTTTATTTGTTGCTCTGCAGCAGGCTTTTGTGTTAATTTCCTCTGCTATTGTTTCTCAACAATAAGAACATAAATGAAGACCGCTACGAATCGGTTTATTGCTTTGTTGTAAGACGAGGCAGAACTAAACAATTCATTATTCAAAACTGAAATAAGTTTCCGTCTAAACGGTTAAGCGGCGTCCGAGTGGCGCCAGTCAGTAAAAAGAAGAAAAACAGATATTTTATACGAGAATGCATCGTTGCACTGGTAGCTGGTTGCACTCAACGGGTGTTCCATCGACGAGAGTTCGCTCGAGATCGCCCACACTTTGATTTTGTGTTCTCTTCAGCACACAAGTGATCGATTAATCAAACGTATTCGTAGTCAATTTGTGGCATTTGCTGCTCCATTTGTTGGCTGGCTATTGTTGTTGTTGTTGTTGTTGTTGTTGTTGTAGTTGGCTCTAGTTTGTTGCGCATGCGCAGTGCGCTAACTTTTTGCGCAGTTTTCAAGTCGACTTTATAATTGCTCCAATTAAGTTGAAGTCATGGCGTGGTTTTTGTTCTTACATTATTTCCTTCGACTGTGGCACGGAATTCGTGTGTTGATCTGCAGTGCAAAAAAAACAAAAAAAAAAAAAAACAACAAGTAAATAGCAACAACAATAAAACATTGAAAACACATTCAATCTCGAGTTGTTGGCTTTCTTTCATTGAACAATCATTCAAACAGGTTGTGTTGCTCTATTTGGGAAGCAATGGAAATGATTTTATTGCAATGCCTCAGAAGGGCAAGAGCACTGAGAGAATTCGAATGTATGGAAAAATTATTTTTGGTTCATAATGAACCTTCTTTAATCCAGCTACCAAATCAGTGTTTGTTTTCTACTGTAATGGTGTTAATATTTTTTCTTTGTTTTGACTAAAAATTCTGATACATAGTATATAAATATATAGTTATAAAGCTTCAGTTCGAATTTGAGATCGATCTGTTCAGGCTTTATTGCCCTTATCAGGCCTCCCTCTTATCTTTTTTAACAGCTGTCCTACTCCTTGTCCAAATTCTTGCATTAATCTGTGTTCAAAACTTTGTACGAATCCCTCTCCATTGTCAATTCTTGTCTTTTCTCAATCTAAGTTCTTAATTTTATCCTAAATGTGTCCAAATTCTTGTTCTAATCGTTGTACCAATCCTTGTGCTTAACCTTTTTTGAATCGTGCTCCAAATATTGTTTTAAGTGTGTCTAAGTCTCTGTTGACCTAAAGCAATCATGTCCTAATCCTTTTTCCAATTTTTGTTTGAGTTCTTGTCCGAACCCTTGTGCTATCCATGCTCTAATTTTTGTCCAAATTCTTATCCTGCTTCTTAACTTATTCCTTGTCCTTATCTATGTACATATCCTTGCCCTTACAAATTTTTTCTTCCTAATATCCAAATCCTTTTCCAATTTTCTTTATTTTCCTAAGTTCATAATCCTTTTCTAATTTTAATTTTATTTTTATTTATATTTTTAATTTAGCTTTAGCGCTTTTATGATACTCTAACATCACCTTTTCCTCGTGTAATATATCCATGTAACTAAGGGCTTTTAGGTTATTTTAACGGGTTTCTTGAGAGGCCACATGACGCCATTATTTTTTTTTTTTAATATCATGTGGCCAAAAACCACATTATTGTCTTTCCATCAAATTAACCGCAGCGCTAAAAGTCACGGAAATATAATTCCATACAACGTTTTTCATTATTGTTGCATTTTTAGTGCATTAAACGGTTACCTTCGTGGTGTGGTGGCTTCACATTTTGTTATAAGATCAAGAAACCATTCTTTGCTGTCGTAAAATAAATTCTCCGTACCACTTCTACTCAGCGGGTAATAATTCCATGCAATTATTTTCGTTGCATACACTGCTGCTTCATTTCTATCGTAAGGCTTAGTACAAATTGTAATTGCATTATTAATTTTAGCGTATACTATAGAATATACTCACCGAGTAATAATTTCATACAACGCTGTTGCATGATTGCGACATTTTCAATCATGAAGCAGCTCTCTTTGAGTTCCCATGACGTCAAGTTTTTTTGTCTATTTGTGTCTTGAGAACTGATTAGTCTTATTTTTTTTTTATCTTGTAATAATGTCAAATAATTAACCTTTACTGTCGTTTCATCACTTTTACCATTGCACCAATACTCAGCGAGTAACAATTCAATGCAATGCCAATGCATTTTGAATAATTTACTTTTTTGTCTTTTTTGGGACCTAAAATAAAAACCTAAAATAAGGCATTACCTAAAATTCTATAACGATAGCTTCAAAAGTATGGCTGTTATCCTGACGACAGTTAATATACCTCTTACTGTAAGGGGTATAAATATTGAATTCTGAGAAATTTGTAGTCAGAGAACGAAAATAAACAAAAACGAATTGTTCTATTTTGTTACGTTCCGATCTTTCAAGCGAACGAAACGAAAATGACTCAAACATTTGTTTTGTTTTTCATTTTCTGGTACCAGCGCAACCATGAACTAAACAAAATGATTGAGCGACGAAGATACACAAATGAAACCGAAACAAAGATTCGTTAAACGATTTTTATATTCCCTACACCTGAACAGGGGAGCTTTAAGGAAAGGCCGGAGAGGGTTAATATGTATGACCGACCCCCATTGCTTTTGCAAAAGGAACATGTTTGTCTTTGACAACACCTATTCTCTCCGACCACTCCTTAGAGGGGCTCCCTTAAAAATGTTATGATTTTTGTATATTTTTTCCATACACCTGAACAGATGGCTTTTAAGGAAGTACCGGAAAAGGTTAATACATATGACCGACCCCCATTACTTTGGAACAAGGAAAATTTTTGCGTTTGACACTTATTCTCT
This sequence comes from Pherbina coryleti, assembly GCA_943735915.1. Taxonomy (NCBI): domain Eukaryota; kingdom Metazoa; phylum Arthropoda; class Insecta; order Diptera; family Sciomyzidae; genus Pherbina; species Pherbina coryleti. The sequence continues at coordinate 18,964,376 of OX030951.1, forward strand.
CCGACCACTTCTTAGGGGGATCCCATAGAAATTTCATGATTTTTGTATGTTTTTTCCATACACCTGAACAGATGGTCCTTAAGGAAGGGCCGACAGGTCAAAAGCAAAATTCAAAGTCAACGCGATAGAAGAGGCAAGCATCAATCGCATGCTGACTCTTTCCACGTAGTTTGAGTTCAATGCCTTTTGCATACCAGTGATCATAATGAAACGTTTTCTTTGTTTTTGTTTTTTATACGGACACGTTAGCAAAAATTACGTGAATAATTTTATCCCAGCTATCGTGGCGAAGTTTTTTCATTTATTATTTTCCATTTTTCGAGCTCCTAAGACAATAGGAGAGACAATTACTATTGCTCTGTACTGTTTTTGTCAGAAAAACTATTAAAATAAATCAGTCTGGACCACAAACTATACTTTCCTTCCTAAGAAAAAGGAAATAGCGTAGGTTGCTATTTATATTTCTGGCTTTGGCAATAGAAAGTGACAACACTTACAATCTGACGTTTTGATTGGAAACTTGACATTGTAGAACATACCCTTCTTCAGAACATTTTACCACTTCATCGCTATTTGCAATTGGAAAATGGAATTAATTCGTGAACATTTTCGTGCAATTATTCTTCTTAATTATTGACATGGATTAACGAGGCAAGAATGCATCGATGAACTTAATTCTTTATACGGCTATAAAATACTATCATATACACTATCCAGCACTGTATAAAACTGGTATAACGAATTCGATCATGGCCGATGTGCGTTCCAGGAAGAATTTTGTAAAGGTCGTCCAAAATCGGTTGATGTGGCAGAAAATTTCAAATAAAGCAAAATCGTCATGTGACATACCTTGAGACAGAGGAATCTTTGGATATCAGTATGACATGCATCTATAAGATATTGCATAATCAATAGGCCGTAAAAGATTTGTTAGTGTTGTATCCTATATAATCCGACAAACGATCAAAAAAAGGCTCGTGTTGTTTGGTGCAAGGAAATTTGGTGCAACAAATTCGATCAACGTGCGCCAGAGGTTGTGTATAAAATCTAAATAGGTGACGAATCATAGAGCATGCATATGAGCCCAAAAAGAAATAGCTATGGAATTTAAGGGTTGCAAAATGGGCTAAATCCAACAAAAGTTGTTCGCGGAAGATGCACATAGCAGCAAATGGTTGCCTGTTTCTTCGGTGTGGGCAAAAAAGACGTCAACATAGTATGATCAACTCTGAATGATACACTACCATTTGTAGTTTCGACCAAGTCATCGGTGAAATCCGGAAAAAAATCGAAGAAGAAGCGAATTATTTTGCATCATGACCGGGTATGGGCACCACTACATTTAAGGTTTCTGTGTTGTTTCTGTGTTTGTCTTGTTTGTTTTGATTTCTTGTTGTGTTTTGTATTGCTTCATAAGCCTTTGCTCTCAATTTTTGCTCTCAGCGCTCCCAGAGCGCTCTCTGCATATAGCTGATCATGACAATGCGAGCTCTCAAACATTTAGTCGAATGGATCGGTCATCCGATGAGCACCCAAGGATATCATTCTCCCGGAAATGAAAAAAAAAATTGCGTTGGTACAATTTTCGACATCCTAAAAAGGTGTTGTTGTATTCGAAACCCTTTTTTTTTTTGAGTTAACTCAATGGGAGTGGAAACAGTGCTTTCAAAATTGATTCAAATGCATGTGAAAGTATATTGATCTGCATGGAGAATATTTTGAAAAATAAAGAAACAAAACCAATTTTAATCATAAATATTAGTGTACTCATCATTAGGTCAGATATATCAAGAGTGACCCTCGTACTACTTTTCTTTCTTCTTTGGAGTAGAATTAATAAGTAGGTGCCTTTAAAAACTCTCAAGACCTCGCCCTAACAATTCTGTTTTGTTGTTTATTACATTATATATTTCAGAAATTAAAACCAAAGTTTAAAATTATTTTTCATAATTAAATTTGTATGGCGGATGCAACACTACTTGATCAAATTATACCCGACATTGTTTCAAGAAATAAGTAGAGGTTATATTCTTCCTTATTCTCAATTTTAAGGCGTTAGCTTCGATTGGTGCTATGGAATTAGCTGTGAGATTTGCATGGAACTTATTACTCAAATCTCTTATCCCACTCATACAGTTTTGGTTTTATATTCTCATGATATTTGCCTTTGAAATTCCAGTTACAAACCTGGTTCAATAAGGGTTTCTTCTACTCTTCTTTGTCTAAAAATCCTGAACAATATACCGAAAATTTTTTCTCTGTGTAGCTATTTAATGCCTCGTTGAATGTAAAAATAACATAAAACTGTTGGCAACAACTTAACTACTGCTGTACAATGCGTTGCCAAAGACAAACCTTCGCGCCATTCAACATTAAAAACCGATGCTGCTGTCGCTGCTACTGCTGCTCTGGCTGTTGCTGTTGCTGCTGCTGCTGGTGCTGCAATGCGTCCACTCGAAATCAGCGCGATAGTCATGTTGGAAATTGTGAAAATTGCACAGTGAAGTACGATTTCTAACGGATGCAGCTCCACCAACAGCAGCAGGAGAAACAGCAACAGCAAGAAAAACAGCCAGCAATAAAGTGATGTTGGGAAAACATCTGGAGCAACAACAACAACAACAACAACAACTAAACAACTACTTCAAGTACAATTATCTGCAAATAGTAGCTTCCGCAAAATTTCCACCGATTAAATGCGAGTTGTTGGTGGCGTACACGGGCAGAAAAACAGACAAACAGACAAACTGTCCGACAGGGTGAAAGAGAGATGCACAGACAGCAGAGTTAAAAAGACGGACGCATGTTGATTTCATTATTGTTGTTTTTTTTTTTTTTTTGTAGTTTTTTTATTGCAGTTATTTAAAAGCTGCAATTGATACCAACAGCCACGACGTGCAGCCAGTAGTTTAAATAGTTGCTAGACAAACCATGATTATTGCGGATGTCAGTGCGCAGTGATTTTGCAAAAGGATTAACTTAATTTCTGTTGGGCAGCAAGTGAGGTTGTGGCAACTTCTGTTGTGGTTGTTGTTGTTGTTGTAGTTGTTGCTGGCCAGCCATTGACTACCATTGATTTGCGTTGTTTTGTCTCAGCCTGCTTGCCTGCCCGAACGACTAGCTACTGTTAGCGATTTGGCGCAAATTAACACAATTGCTGCTGCTGCTGCTGCTGCTACTCAGCGATTTCAAATAAAGTTAAAAATTTTCGCAATAAACTACTAAATTTTAGCCAAATTAAATGTAATCAACTGACTGATTTGCTCGACTAGCTGCTCAACTACCGTTAGTTAACCTCTGTAGCAAGCCAAGGTAGCAGTTTTATAGAAGCGAATGCAATTAGTTTTCAGTGTTAAATGCAATTAAGTTGAATATGCATAAAGGATAGAAAAGGAAAAAAAATAGAAAAAACAATCTATATAAATAAATTTTAATTAATCTTTAGTACACACACATAAATTGAAAAATTGTCAAGTGATCAGGCTCGATTGATTTAAGATACATTCAAACACACACACACAAACACATATGTGTTAAAATCGCACACACATTTGTTTGCTGCATTTTGTGACATTTTGTAACTTGAAAAAAATGGAAAAAATCTTTTATAGTGACACTTTATTGACTCGCGGCAACGAGGCGTTTGTTGTCGAACACGGCCAGCGCGTGCTCGCCGCTGTCATTAAATATTTTTAACATGTTAAACGTATTCTGTAAATTAACTCGGCTTTGCTTGCATTGCTCTGACGTGCTAAAAATCATAAATAATTAACTGCTTTTGAAAAAGCTTGTTAAACAACTTTTACTCGCTTCATTATTTGTTAACATAAATTTTTAGTTGTTCAGTTTAGTTGATTGTAGCTGTTATTTGCCTCTTTTTATGCAATATTAAATGTTGTGCCAAACAATTTACCGTTGATTTTGGGTTTTACTTAAATAATGTTAAATGAGAAATAAACATTTATATTAATTATCCTGATTGTTAAAGGATAATACAATAACAATAGAAATAAATGAATTTAAGATTTTTTTTTCAACAAGTACCTTATATGAGTACCTTTTTAGCTTTATACCAAATACTAGATTTTTCCCGGCGCGCGTTGCTGCACCCTAAACTATATGGATACATAATAAATATATTCAAAGCTCATATATTCATTTTAGACTCATAGTTTGACACCACTGTCATTTTCCACTTCCCGTTACAGTTTCCCAATAGCAGGAGATCACCAAATAGTAATTCTATTTTGAGTTTGTATGTAAGTACTGCTACTTTTACTTTCAAAGCTATTCGATAATACAAATTTCAATTGTATGGGTGGAGCCACACCCACTTATATCCCAGTTTTCTAGTAGATGTACATTACCTTGTTTTAGTACAGTTGCCGACAGTGAGCATACAAACTAAATTATCAAAATGTAGCCAAATCGACGAAAACCGTAGGAAATATAGCATTTTCATTGATTTGTGGGCGGTTAAAGGGGGTGTGACAGAAATTTAAACCATCCCGTACTTGAAAAAAATGTACTGCCAAAATTTCAGCTCTATCGGCTCAGTCATTTTGAAGTTTCCAGCCATCACACAGACAGCGTTTTGCTTTTTGTATATATATTTTGGATAAAGATTATTGGCTATAACTTTTGATTGGTAAGAGATACTAAGATAATATTATTTATTCCTTATTACTTATTACTTATTACTTATTAATATTACTTATTTCTAAAAAATTAATTTTTTAGGTTGTTTATTTTTTCAAAAATATAAAAACACAATATTGGAAAAAAAATTTTGTTCGAAAAAATCGTAGGCCTTTATTTTAATTTTTGCGTAAAATTGAAATATTTTTTGCTTATAAATGTTATAGTTTTTAAATAGAGTTGAAAATTTGCGAATTTGAGTTTAAATTATTTTTACAACAAGAACAAATTTTGAGCCTTGTTTTGAGGAAAACTCCAAAATTTCAGACCTTTTTTGAAAAAAATATTTAAAATATATATACTCAACTAACGGTATTTTTGCAATAAGGTTTTTATAGTACTTTGATGAAGCTTTAAGACAAAAAAAAAATTGACAAAGTTTATAAAAAAGCAGAGGAGATATTTGAATTTAAAGTCACAAAATTAAATTTCTGAGTGTGTTTTTCTCTTTTTTGAGTACGATGTTGCATTAAATATATCGTTGTTGTAAAATTTTTCATAGTTTTCAAGACATGTTTTTGATGTCAAAATAACGGAAATTTTTTAATTTTACTAAATTTAAGATATATTTTATATTTTGTAAATATTTGCATATGTAACAACTAAAAATATGCGATTTTGTAAACAATTTTTACTACAGCACCATCTGGTGTCCAAGGTGGTTCAAAGAAGAGTCTGTCAAAAAACTCACCGTACCCGAGAACTACTATATACCAATTTTTATTCTAATCGCATGAGCGGTTTGGGTGTTTTAGGTGGTTTTGCAAAAAATTTGTACTACGGCGCCCTCTGGTGTTCAAGATAGGTAAAAAAAGATTGCAGTAAAATACTCAACGTACATGAAAACGACTGTATACCACTTTTCATTCTAATCGCATAAGCGGTTTGTGAGTTTTAGGCAGTTTTGTAAAAAATTTGTACTTCAGCGCCCTCTGGTGTCCAAGGTGGATAAAAATTGATAGCCCACAAACACGCACCGTACCAAAAACTTCTATACACAAATTTTCATGGTAATCGGATGAGTAGTTTAGGAGTCTATTGCATAGTTACATACGACATTTAGTTCCAAAGCAATTCGATATCATAAATTTGGCCTGTGTGGCCAAATTCCCCCTTGTCTAATGTTCGCTCAAATATATAATTACTACCTCTTGGGCCCATAACGTCTACATATCGAGTTCCACTATCAAAACATGTACAACTCAGGAATAATAATGATTTCTAAAAAGTGGGCGTATATATAGTTAGACCACGCCTAGTTTTAGTATATTTGCCGACAGTAACCATACGAACTTATTTACCAAGTTTTAGTCTAATACGACCCAACCCGTCTTAAATATAGCATTTTTATTGATTTGTTGGCGGTAAAAGGGGGTATGGAAAAAAGGGGTATGGACAATTTTTACTATGCTTATATTTTTCGCGGAAATGCAAACTAAAGTGAGACTTGTCAAATTATTCCAATATTTCATTTATTTCCAATTTCCCTTGCAAATATTTCCCCATATACACCATATGTGCGCATCTGTATTTTTTCACACCTGTATTTTGTAAAAGTTCACTAAAATACCTATAATTCATGAACCAATACACATACAAAGACCATTTATACAAAAAAACCTTCGTATTGACGTCACCTTTGATGGGAAATTTCCAGAAACAAAATCGGTTCACGCATATAGAGAACGTCTCGTCAAAATGAATCCATTGGTTTCTGCTAATTTTTCAGTATTTATATACAATTTTTTTAATTCTATTTCAGCATTATCTCTTACATTTTTTACTTCTTGCAAACTGATATTGGCTAAATCGACTGCTTGTGTCAAATCAATGTTTCGAGTTTGAAGAAATTTGCATAAAATATATGAATAACCAAATACTTGGTTAATACACTGCAAAGATATAAGAAAGTCTGTCTTTTGTAATGCATAATTCAGTTAATTGGCTTGCCTGGATGGGTTTGTATCTTACCAATAGGAAATTTTGCCCAATGCCAATACTATGGCATCGAAAAAATTCACAAAACCGTAACCGAGTTGTATCTCTCAATCCATCGTGTTACAAATTTTCTTCAGTTTTTGATGACTACAAATATTTAACTCTTCGAGGCACTGTTTCAATTTAAACCCCAAAGGGGGAATTTAAACCCCAAAAGCCCCCCTTTGGTTGCTCTTCTGTAACCAATTGTCTCTTTACTGAAATTAGAGACATGAATTTAGACGACCTCTGGTTCATGCAGAATGGCGCGCCATGCCACACAGCCCATGACACAATCGTTCTTTTGCGCACCAAATTTTCAAATCGTTTTATCAGCCGTCTTGGCGATGTCAATTGGCCGCCTCGGAGCTGCGATTTGACCCTTTCGGATTTTTTTTTGTGTGGAACTGTGAAGGACCAATGTTATGCTAACAATCCGGAAACGATTCAAGCACTTAAGGCCAATATCATACAAGTAATCCGTGAGAAAATAAAACTTGTATTTGTCCCACCCTGTATATAGAATTCACATGTAACCTACAGTACGAAAAATAGATGGTGAGTCAAAAGTGGAGTGTTAACAAAAACTGAAGGCGTTATGTTTTTAATTCGCTGCTCTACACGACAGATCTAACATATGCTGGGGTGGAAAATTTTAGTTTTCTAGAGCGCCATCTATGTTTTCATAAGTCAATTACTTTAAATTTTGTTTAGATGAGTTATTGATGTCGTAAAATTGTGAGTATTTGTGGTGATTACTTGTTATTAGCCAGGTTCACCTTGTACCAAAACGAAACTTTTCAGTTGTGGTAGAATAGAAAATAATGAGTTTGTCACAGTATTCAGTAATGATGTTACTATTCACGAAACTAATAATAAGGCTCTGGATTATTTCAATATTATCAGCATAGCATCAATCAGCAAATTATTCCAATATTTCATTTATTTCCAATTTCCCTTGCAAATATTTCCCCATATACACCATATGTGCGCATCTGTATTTTTTCACACCTGTATTTTGTAAAAGTTCACTAAAATACCTATAATTCATGAACCAATACACATACAAAGACCATTTATACAAAAAAACCTTCGTATTGACGTCACCTTTGATGGGAAATTTCCAGAAACAAAATCGGTTCACGCATTATAGAGAACATCTATTTCATACACAATGCATCTTATTTTTATATATATAGAAAATAGGTAGATTATACCATTATTTACATTTTGTAGGAAAATGCGTCTAAATACGTCTAAAAATCATCCAAAGCCTAATTTACAAATTAAACCAATAAATTTTAAACAAATTTAATTGTTTTAAATTTTTGTTTTCTTTCTAAGACTTGACCAAGTAATTCAGGTATTACACTTAATCAGTCATGTCTACCTTGGTTCGAAATAGATCAGTGAGAAAGACGAAGCAATCGATTGCAACATGTCTAGGGTGTTTTTAAGATGACACGATGTCGTAGATACATGTGAATAATAATTTTAAGCTAGTTTTACGCCTTTACCTCAGTCAATTCTGGTAGTGAGCCAGCCCCATCCACAATGTTCTCTACCACCAGTTGATTATAAGTGAGGAAGAAATGACGAAAGGTTAAAGCGTAGGAACATGGCCTGATCGGGATTCGAACCGGCGGCCTCTGTATTGGCCGTCAAGTACGTTATCTACTCGACTACCGAGGCCGCCATTATAACATAAAGACTAAAGGCTGTCTTTAGCCCCGAGATCAACATTTTTCTATTTTTTTTTTTTTTTATCATTATAAAAATTCTATATAAGTCCATATTTTGAGTAGACTTAAATAAGGAAAGAGGTACTCGTATAATAATATTTATGGTTGTTCTATCACATACTAATAAAAGAAAAGTTCAAACTGAAATGTTAGCCTTAATTAGAATTTTCTCATATTTAGTAAGGTTTTTAGGTACGATTTTTAATTTAAGGTAAATGCAGTAGTACATTGGCTTAAATGCCCTTACGTTTTTGGGTTAAAGATTGTTAAAAAAAAATTAAAGGAGCCAGATTTTCTTTAATGTTTTAAATTTATTTTGTAGCTTACTTATGAAGTAATAAATTCAAAAGGAAAAAACTTAAAAAATATGTACACTAGACCGTCTCGTAAAAATAAATTTGGCCGCACACCAGCTAATCTAAAGCATTATTGAAAGAAAGTTTCGAAAAAAAATTTTTTTTTGTTTTGAACGAAAAAAATATTTTATAAAAAAATACGATATAATAAAAAATTTAAAAATTTGCCCCACGTTTTGCAAAAAAATAATTTAAATTTGTTTTTAATATTTCTAGTGGAAAAAGCGAAAAATTTGTTTAGTAACAGTTTAATGATTTTTTACGGGCTTTTCGATTCTGAAATCAAAATGGTACCTTAAGATAGTAGAAACTGTGGTTCGGTGGGTCTGTACTATAAGGGGTCAACTGAGGTCAATAAGTTCTGCAAGAAAAAAATATGTCTCCCTGAGATAAAAACATAGACATATCATATTTTATATCGGACAGTAAATTCCGTAGTTATACAGAAATATGTCGATGCGTGACCCCCTACGTTCGGTAAAAAAAAAAAAATTATTTTTCGAAACTTTCCTTCAATACTGCTTCAGGTAAGCTGGTGTGCGGCGCATGTAATTTTTTTGCCTATAAGGCGATATGGTCTAATGTACACGCTTAATTTTTTATAAATTTATTTTCTGAAACTTAAGTTGTGTGTTCGTTTTAACACAGATACAAAAAGCAGTGAATGCTTAAAACTAATAATTTGTGGATTATCCAATTTTTAATTGGCTTTATCTATTCTATATGGCATTAAATTCATTAAATTTTTAAGTATTTGTGACTCAATTTCAGACCAAAACTCCCTTATTTTGAGTTTAAGTAACGTGACTGTAAAGAAATTTTGGATTTTGTGGCTTTTGATTCGTAAATCTTGTGAACCATGATACCCCATAGCTTCTTTATAGGGTTCAGGTTTGGACTGTTAGCTGACCATTTAAAGAGAAGTCTATTGTGCTGTCTAAACCACTACAAGGATGTCTTAGATACATAGAATTATACATTATCATAGTGAAAGATACAGTTATCATCTGCTTTTTCTTTCATTAAATTCACCAGTACATTTCCATCTCTGAGTGTATTTTTGTTGGAATGAAACATATTTTATCCTTTCTTTCTGCAGAGAACACTGCCCAGACCTTTTCCGCAATTTCCTTTGTGGCGTAGATTGTGTCAGTAACAACTCATGGAGTCAGGACCATTCAAACTGAATTTTCTCTTATCAGAAAATAAAAAATTGTTATGTTCCATAGTCCAATGCATGTCTTTGCTGTCAAATTCCAGTCTTGAGCTTATTTGATGTGATTGAAGCGAAGGCTTGAATTTAGGCTTCTTTCATTCTCTGTATTTGAGTGTCATTTGATTTATTTTGGGTTGTCTCAGATTTTATAGTCCCTATTTTTCGTTTTTTAAGTTTCTTATTTCCTTTTGTGACACTACGACCTGTTAATTATACTCCCAATTTCTCGATTTCAATAATCTCGGATGTGATACGATACAACTAAAATTTTTTCGGAATTAGTTAAAATGTTGTTTTAGACACATTTTGGATCTTCTAAAAAAAAAATTTCTTGTAAGTCATGCCTCGTTTTGTCTTTAACACATTATTTGCTTATCAAAAAAGTACTAAAAGTGCAATAAAATATATTTTACGATATAATTTATTTATTCAACGGAAAAGACAAGTACTTAGCGTGAATTAATTGACAATCAACGCAGAAATGGGCGTGTTTAGTTTAAAACGATATAACTTGAAATATTATATTCGAAAAAAAAACCGGAATAAAACTTTATTACCCGGTTGCATGTCAACGTAAACTAGTTGGATTGGAATGAAAGCCAATGGGTTCAGTAAAATAAAAATGTATTGGTTTCCGTAGAATCCTACAATTTTTTAACATTTCGTAAAGTGGAAGTTATAGTTACAAGCAATTAAAATATGTTCTTTGCTTAAAGTCTTTAAACAAATAACGGTTTGAAAACTGACACGCCTCACAGTACTTTGAGCCCATACAAAAGTGAGGAAAAAATACAAGGAGTCGTTCGATTGTTATGAAGTTCTGCATGTTTATGAATTTTTGGTTGCTGATTTCAAATATTGAATCAGATTTTACGTTTATCAAGTATTTGCGCAAAAAATTAGGTTTTAATAAAAAAAAACGAAATTTTCCTATATTAAATTTAATATTAAAGTTATTAGAACTGGTAAAAAATCAAAACAAAAACTAATTTCAAAGGATTAAGGCTTTAACTTTTTAATACTAGAAACCATTTGGCAATATCTTTTTTTTTAAAAAAAGATAGGCATATAGTTTCCTATGCACTTTTTCGACAAAAATGTTACTATACATGTAAAATGTTTTGCAAAAAAAAAAAAAAAATATTCGTATTGGTATTTTTTTTTTCAATCAACTTAATATGAGTAAATAAAACTAAATAAAAAAAAATATTTTCAGGGGACATATAGGTTACAAATTTAAAAAAAAAAAATTTTCCGAGAATTTTGTTTTCATATTTTGCACATATATTTATTAACATTTAAAAAATACAAAAAAATTTTTCAGAATTTTTGAAGCGGTTTTTGACATTATTTGATTTTTTAAAAAAAATGCCAAAAAATTGACAGTGTGCAGGATATCACCAGTCTGAAACATCTGAGGAAAAAAAACAAAAAAACGAATTAATCCTTAATTATTAATTATTAATTATTAATTATTAATTATTAATTATTAATTATTAATTATTAATTATTAATTATTAATTATTAATTATTAATTATTAATTATTAATTATTAATTATTAATTATTAATTATTAATTATTAATTATTAATTATTAATTATTAATTATTAATTATTAATTATTAATTATTAATTATTAATTATTAATTATTAATTATTAATTATTAATTATTAATTATTAATTATTAAACGAATTAATTGGCCACCGCCTGAACTAAGATAATTTTTATCCGTCAAAAAAAAAACAAAATGGCGGCCATTTCGGTGTTACAAAATCGGTCCATTTCATTTGGTGTTAATTTTTCCCTTATCATGTGTTAAAAAGAGTATTTTAAGGACACATAACCTTTATTTTAAGTTTTTTTTTTGTCTAAAATAACATCAGAATTTTATTTTATTTGTTAAGAAACATTTTCTTTTAAAAAATTCTTTAAAAATTATAAACAAACTCCGGTAGAGTGTAACAAAATAAAGAATAATTTTTGAGAAAACATCAATTTTAGACCATTTTTCAAAAAACGATTACTCAAAGAATCGAAAGAAGTCGGATAAAGTGAAAACAGTTTCTGAAAGAATAAAAACAAAAAACAAAAAATTAAATATCAAAATGAAATTGGAATTATGTGGAACTTTTTTTCTTGTCTGCTAAAAATATAACGTTTTTCAAAATATTTTTTAAATTTTTTTATAAATTTAAGTAATTTTTTCAAAATAATTTCCAATTTTTTTAACAAAATATAAAAACCAAAATTCGTTCATAGATTTTTTGAAAATTAAAAAAAAAACACTTGAATTGTTAAAAAATTCTTTGAATGATGCGCAAAATAGAAATTTCCATTAATTAGAGGAAAATATGATTTTTAGACCATTTTTCAAACTGCGATAACTCCGAGAAACGGTTGAAAACGGTTATCAAATTTTGGAATCTGAAAGACAAATACATGTTTAAAAAATCGTTAGAAAATGGAAGAGATGTTTTTTATGTTTTTTTTTTAATTTGCTCTCAAAAATTGCAAAGTTTTGGAAAATATTTAAAATAATTTTTATTTTTTTGGAAATTTTTCAATTTATTTTCTTAAGCTAAATTGAAAACATATTAAAAGTCATTTATTTATACAATATTTTTCTTGAAATAAAATTAAAAATCAAATGAATTCGGCTAAAATTGCGCTTACAGTAATTTTTTCTTTGTAAGATGTGCAAAATCAAATATTCCACAACAATAAAAATACATAAAAATGTTTGACTTTAAAGAGGTATAGTGGCTACAAGAATTGTTCAATTGGAATAAAAATTTGGATTTTTCTTAGTGAAGGTATTATCTAAAAAACGGTACCAAATTTGTTAGGTTCTGTTACAACAAAAATATTGATTTATTCCAATGGGACAAAGTACTGTGCGCCTGTTGAAAAGAGGTTGTCTGAAATGTCAAATATTTTCAAGACAAGAAAAAGGTTAAGAAATGGCATGGATATGATATGGTTATTTTTAAGTTATATGATTATTGTTGAGCTATGGTATGATTTGGTAGGCTCCTGGAATCACTCCCGATGAACTTACGCCCGAAAAAAGAAATGTTAAAAAAGCCCGCTTTTCCATAGCATCGAATTTTGAAAAAAAACGCACGAATTTGAAATGGCAATTGAGCCCGAAAGAAGGAAATTACGCCCGAAATTTTCAGCAGTTTTTCGGGTGTAGTTTTTGTGATACAGATTCAATGTAAGTTAATTAAAATATATGAGAACAGATTTGAGTTTTATTAAATGATTTAATTAAAAAATATACAGTAGTTTCGACTATGTCGTAACACAAGACGTAGAATTAGTCAATTCGCTTTTGATGACATCTTTTATAAAAACTATTTAGCAAAATATTTAATCAATACACCTGAGCATAAGACCTTTAAAAGAGTACCGGAGAGGGTTAACATGTATCACCGACCCCCATTATTTTTGCAAAAGGAACATTTTTGCCTTTGACACCTATTCCCTCCGATCACTCCTTAGGGGGGCTCCCTTACAAATATTATGGTTTTTGTATATTTATTCCATACACCTGAGCATATGACCTTTAAGAGAGTGCCGGAAAGTGTTCATAGGTATGGCAGACCCCCATTACTTTTGCAAAAGGAATATTTTTGCCTTGGACACCTATTCCTTCCGACCACTCCTTAGGGGGGCTCCCATACAAATTTCATGGTTTTTGTTTATTTATTCCATACACCTGAGCATATGACCTTTAAAAGAGTGCCGGAAAGGGTTAATGTGTATGACCGACCCCCATTACTTTTGCAAAAGGAACATTTTTGCCTTTGACACCTTATCCCTCCGACCACTCCTTAGGGGGGCTCCCATACAAATTTTATGGTTTTTGTATATTTATGCCATACACCTGAGCATATGACCTTTAAGAAAGTGCCGGAAAGGGTTCATAGGTATGACTGACCCCCATTACTTTTGCAAAAGGAATATTTTTGCCTTTGACACCTATTCCCTCCGACTACTCCTTAGGGGGGCTCCCATACAAATTTTATGGTTTTTGTTTATTTATTCCATACACCTGAGCATATAACCTTTAAAAGAGTGCCGGAAAGGGTTAATGTGTATGACCGACCCCCATTACTTTTGCAAAAGGAACATTTTTGCGTTTGACACCTTATCCCTCCGACCACTCCTTAGGGGGGATCCCATACAAATTTTATGGTTTTTGTGCTGGAAAGGGTTAATATGTATGACTGACCCCCATTACTTTTGCAAAAGGAGCATTTTTTCCTTTGACACCTATTCTCTCCGACCACTCCTTAGGGGGGCTCCCATACAAATTTTATGGTTTTTGTTTATTTATTCCATACACCTGAGAATATGACCTTTAAAAGAGTGCCGGTAAGGGTTAATATGTATCACCGACCCCCATTATTTTTGCAAAAGGAACATTTTTGGCTTTGACACCTATTCCCTCCGACCACTCCTTAGGGGGCTCCCATACAAATTTTATGGTTTTGTCGATAAAACCGGAAACTGTCGATAAATAGGTAGCAAGTTTAAGCAAACAAAAACATCAAATGTTGGCTTAATATTTCATGTAATTGTGTAAAATTTATATAAGTTAGAGAGTTCTAACATGAATTTTTGTCGCATTGAGGATCAAGCAGACCAACAAGTGCTAACATCAACATTGTACGATCAGTACTTTAGGCCCACCAAAGGCTCAAAAAGTTATTTAAATACCGACACCTGATCACTATCAACCACCCTACTTACCTCCGAGAATGACGTATTCTACGTCAAAATTAATGTTCCTCTGTGAAAATATCTGCATAGATTTCCTCAATTTTATTTGTTTTTGATGTCATTTCATAAATGTTCATGGACATTATGTACGAATAAGGTCTAAATGGTATTTCTTTTTTATGATAAAATGATTAACCCATATACGGAATGTTGTTTTTTTAACTTCTCTACAAGGTCAAACCATTTTATCATAAGGAGTTTGAAACTTCTTTTTGATGTTATTCCATGAACAGATTGTCCATGGACATTAAGTTTCAAATGGTTTTTCTTATGATTAAGTGGTTTGACCTTATACGGAATGTTGTTTTTTTTTACCTTCCGTACAAGGGCGAACCGTTTTATAAAAACGATTTTGAAATTTCTTATCTTTTGGGGAATAAACAAAAATTCGGGCGTTTTTCCATATTTTAATTTGGCAAAAATGCCCAATTTTTTTGGCCTAAAATTTAAGCTTCCTTTTTAAGTAATTGGAGAAAACCGAAAAAATGACATAATCGCCGAAAAAATTACATAATCGAAATTTCAGGCACTTTTCATAGGAATTGTCTTAGAATTTTCCGACTTTGTATGGAGAATTTCGGGCTTTGTTGCCTTTTTTTTCGGGCGTAAACTCCGGGAGTCAGTTGATATGATGACTTAAGAAGAGAAAACCATCCCCCAATACCTTGACTATTCTTTGACTTTTCTGATTGATTTTTGTAAATTGAAATTCACGAAAGTAACACTGAAAGTAACACTATAGCAGCAAGTTCATCCTTCACTAATCCGGTTATTCGAAAGTACGGGTAGTATTTTTAAAGTAGTGAGTATTGGCTCTCTTTGCTTAAAATGATGAGGGAGATAAATATTATTATGATGGGGTATATTTAAGGTAATGAAACTGTTGCTTAAATGATGCAATTCATTTAGCTTTAAGATGTCGTTAAAGTATTTTTTTAAAAAAGTGACTTTTTGACTAAATTTAATCAAAAGAAACACATTAGTCATGCCAGGATTATACATCGAAATGCCTTTATCGATTATTGTACGTATTGTATATCTGAAATATTAGAAATCATATGAATTTCCTTTTGACTAAAACGGAAAGTCTATTAAAAATTTCAAGAGAAATAACAAATCCGACAAGCTAATCAAAATTAAACTGTAGAAAAACAAAATCTGTGTGATGAAGGTTAAAAACACTCACCCTTGCCGCTAATCTCAGGATCATCACTGCTCTGATCTGATCTCGGCAAAACTGATCTCAACACTTCGGATTAACAATTAATTTCAGAGCATTCATCAAATGCTACAAATGTTGTATTCGATTGGATTCTAAGGTTGCGCCAGTACTACATTTAGAAAAAAAAAACAAAAAACAAGGTTAAGCATCTTTACATGAGAAAGAGTGAGAGAAAAGAACTTCAAACAGTTTAAAATAGAGACAGCGAGAGTTAATGTGAGAGCAGCAAGTGTCTGGATTTATGATCTTCCGTTATGGTAAAACGATCAATGGAAGGAAGTTTTTGAACGGCAAAACGTAAGGGTTCGAGGTTTTGTTAATGACTTCCTCTGCTTGTAGCATTGACTTCAGTTGCTCCTAGCTTGCGGGGCTGGTAGGATAAATCATTCAGTTTCATTCTTCGACGTATTGTTGTCGGTGTCGGCAACACGAAGCATTGATGACTGAGTCAGTCTCTTGGGTACAATTAAATTAGTTTTTGTTTTCATTCAAGACGGTTTTATACAAAAATACCCTGTCGATCCTTATTTGTTAAGTTGCTTTACTATTCTGCATGTTGATCAAAGCGGTAGGAGCAGAATTTTTTTAATTTATTTGTTTTTTGTTAATTAAAATAAGTTTAAGTTCCCACGTTGATGAATTTTTAATTTTTTTATTTTGGTCTTTTCTTCCCTTTCATCTCTGCAGGATCATCCCAGCCTACGCGGTACTCCTCTGGCCATGTTGGCGGCCCAGTGCAACAAATTGTCGAGCAAGTCTCCACCACCTTTGGCTGATGCTGCGGTTGGCAAAGGTTTTCATCCCTGGAAGAAGAGTCCCACATCGCCGAATGCTGGTGGCGGTGGCGGCAATGCCTCCAACTCTGGTTCCGCGGGTGTAGCCGCGGGTGGTCAGCACTCACCATGCGCCATTTCATCGGCTGCCTCATCATCATCGACATCTTCAACGCTGGGCATTGGCACATCCGCTGCATCCGCCGCTGCAGCCGCATCGCGTTCCTTGCCCGCCAGCGCCATCAACACCATGGTCAACATAACCGCCAGGTAAACGCAAAGCTTTTCAGTTTCTGCCTCACATCTTAATTAAAAACAAAAAATATCTGCTTAATAAAATGCCAATTTAAACAATTATTTTAATCATGATTATAATTTCAGTATTTATCCTTACAGTCGACCAATATCGTCGTCCTGCGCCGCTGTTAACAGCCCCACGGCCTATGGCAGCGATTTATACTTTCCCAACACAGGCAGCTCGGCTGGCAGCATGGTCGCCGACAATCATCACATGCATCAAGCTATGCTCGGCAAGGTAGAGGGGACTACATTCGGCTCAGTTTACTCGCGACATCCATACGATTGGCCCTTTAATGCTGTCACGGCTGCCTCAGCACACAAGGCCGCCGAAGCGGCCAGCGTCAACTCGGGCTGGTGGGACATGCATAGCGCTGCGGGCAGCTGGCTCGATATGGGTGGCGCCGGCATGCATTCAACTATGGCCAACTATGCCACAGCAGCTGGCTCGGACTACTCGTCGGCACTCTCCCACTCACTGTCGAATACGGCACACCTGCTGGGCTCCGGCCAGCATCTGCTGCAAGATACCTACAAGAGCATGTTGCCCGGCCAGGGTGTAGGTGGCTTCTCGCTGCCGCATAGCTCGCCATCAGCAGCCTCTACTGCTTCATCGCCGCAGGCTTCTTCACCATCAACACCATCGCCACGTTCACAGCGTCGCTATGCGGGCCGTGCCACTTGCGATTGCCCCAACTGTCAAGAAGCCGAACGCCTGGGTCCTGCTGGCGTGCATTTGCGCAAGAAAAATATACACTCGTGCCACATACCCGGCTGTGGCAAGGTCTACGGCAAGACATCTCATCTTAAGGCGCATCTACGATGGCACACTGGCGAGCGGCCCTTCGTCTGCAACTGGCTATTCTGCGGCAAGCGATTTACACGGTCCGATGAGCTGCAGCGCCATTTGCGTACGCATACTGGCGAGAAGCGCTTCGCCTGCCCCATCTGCAATAAGCGTTTTATGCGCAGCGATCATCTGGCCAAGCATGTCAAGACGCACAATGGCACCAACAATGGATCCATTAAGAAGGGCTCCTCGGAGTCATGCAGTGACTCTGAAGAGGCGGCCAATCAATCGGGCGAATCCAATGGCATGGGTGGAGCTGGAGGTGGACAACATGGCAGCAATGGTGGTGGTGGTGGTGGTAGTGCCAATGGTAGCCATCCAGGTACGCCTACATCATCGCATCACAGCTCTTCACATTCACCATCGCACATGTTGAGCTCTGGCGGTTTGCATCTGGCATCGCCACACAATATGTCAGGTGGATCGCCTATAATGATGCATCATCATCAACAACAACAGCAACAGCAGCAGCAGCAGCAACAACAACAACAGCAGCAGCATCATCATCAGCAACAGCAGCAGCAACAACAACAACAGCAGCAACAGCAACAACAGCAGCAACAACATCAACAACAACAGCAGCAGCAACAACAACAGCAGCAGCAAAGCCTGGCAGCTCATGCGCACTTGCATCATCATCATCATCATCTGGTAGCTGCATCCGCACCCAGCCCTGGCAGCCATCTAGATCATCATCTCGTGGATATTAAGCCGCCGATGGTCTGAGGGTCACTGGGACCCTTTCTGTTTACCAACTGAACAGTTTAAGGGTTCCGCCTAGGAAAACTCGAGCACGCCAATTGAGCCGCCGCCGATGGACACCAATTGACATCGCCTCAAAAGCGCTGGAAAAACTTATGCTTGTCTAACTAGTTTAAATGTAAAACAAAAAGCTTAGTTTTTAAGTTTTCAAAATTATGCAGTTTTAGGGTCTTCTAAAGGGGCTGCGTAATTAAGTTGTTTTAACAAAACACCCAAAAAAAAATTTTTTATTTTCTGAAAAATAAAATATAAAAAATAAGCTGAATAAATTTCAAAACGACTACCAAAAGCTGCAGGCATATGTTGTAAATAAAGCTTAAATTTTCACATTAAAACTAAACTTTTAAGCTAAGCTACTCTTTTCAAAATAAAGCTTATCTAGAGCTTAGTACAATTTTTAAAAAAATTCAAAAAGCTTAAGAAAGCTACACACAAAACCAGTCAAGTTCTTACAACAGCTGAGAAGCGCAATAACCCTAAAGAGCTTTATGATGATTAACGTTAGCGTTAGCGATAGCGTTTTTTATCGTTAACTTTTTGGAAATTCAGCTTTAGATGTTGTAAAATTTGTAAACTTTATAAATATTCTATGTAAATATTAAAGATAAAAACGATCATAAAAAATACACATACATATTTTAAAGCTAACAACTAGCTATAGATACTTAAACTAGCTTCAAATTAAAAACAACAACAACAACAAAAACACCTTAAAACTATGCATTATCTTAAGCTTTGATGATAATCTCAATGTTTTCATTTTATAAACAGGCTGAAGCGTTTGCGTCCTAGATAGCAAACGTCTCTATTTTGTCAATTTTGTCAATAATTTTTTTTTTTTAAATATAACTCAATTCAAACCACGCCTTAAAAAGGTTTTGAAATTTTAAAGTCTAGTCGATTGAGAAAAACACGCAATTAGCAAAATCTTAAATTTTGACAAAACTGACTTTATACACAACAACAGTCTGTACATTTTACAAATAATATTTTTAGGGTTTTTTTTATAATTTTGAAAATTTTGCCTAAAAAATTCTAAGAAAATTCTATAAAAAGCAGCTTCAGCTAAACCTTGTTTTAAAGCCCAATACTTAATTCACAGAGCATAAATTATATTTATTATTGTATTTTACATATGAATAATAAAACAAACAAAAATAAAAAAAAACAAAAAAAAAAACAAAAACCTCTAACAATAAATTTAGTTTAATGTAAAAGAATTGCTTATTATTTTAAGATAAAAGTTAAAGAAGTTATCTAATTATTGCCTATAAAATTGAAAGAAAAAAAAACAATAAATGTGTGCAAATTCAAATAGTAGTTAATTTTGGAATCTTACTCGGAGGGGGTCTATATATTTTTCCACAGTCCAAAGTCAAAAATTTGTTAGAAATTAATTTCAAGAGCAAATTAAATATTAAGCCTGACTTTAATATTTTTTCTGGAACTTTTCGATCTAATTTGAGCATTTTATTAAGAGGACTTTATGAACTTTTGGAAAGTAAGTAAACCGATTAATGTCTAATCAACTATTTAGGTTAAAAAAGAAAGGGCAGGGGTGTCTCATGCAAGAAACTTACAATAGAGCCCTGCATGAGTATGCTTTTTGCCTACTCAAATACAATCGCTTGATGTCGGATAAAAAGCTTACACTGACCTTTTTTTCTAAAGCTCTCGTATGTAAACATACTCTCACTCTATTTTATGTGAGAGTAACAATACACTGCTGAACTTATAACAGCAAGACCAGCTTCTTGCAATAAAAAGTAACGCAAACACTAGGTATACTGAATATTAATACACATACACTGAATATTTTGCGCATTATTTTGTTAGGAGCAAGAATCTTTTGTTTTGCGAGTGACTTTCAATGAGATGCAAACAATATATATATATAGACATGCTTTTTTTCATTGTTTTCTATTATGATTAGTGAAGTATTAAAGAAATAAAATTTTTACCTCATCAATATCCATTTTTAATAAAATGAATATTTTAATAAAATGAATATTTTAATAAAATGAATATTTTAATATATATTTTTATCTATTAACTCGTTCAAACACGTAATTTTCACAATGGAAAAAAGCACGCACAAAATGCACTGTAGTCCTCAGTCAGTTATTCAAAAACACTCTGAACCTGTCAGTCTGCGTAGAGCAGTTATTTTTTTGAGCACCTCACGTCGCCTGTCCTACCTCCTTTGTCTAAGAAAACCGGTTTGGTTAAACGCTAAGCATCACTGAACTACAGAACAGAAACAAAAAATAACGCAAAGCTTTCATAGCTCAGATCAATGCTTGCAGTGTATGTGAGAGTATGGTATGCGAGTCACCGAATAGAAACAAAAATAACGCAAACCTCTCAAAGTTCAGATCAGTGCTTACAGTGTTTGTGAGAGAACGGATAAGGTATAAGCAGTGAAGCTCGTGCGCAGATTTACTCTTCACTACACGACCTGTTGTTTAACTTTTATTCAGTTACAGTGTACTCTTTAGCAGTGAAGCAGAGTGTATTCGCTTTGTGATTATACTCATGCAGGGCTCTAACTTACAAGACGTTTTAATAAAAAACCTGTCCTATCAAAATCTGATATATATTTTGACGCAGAACCCCACTGAGCTTCTTAGGTTTAAAGTTCATAAAATTTTAGACTCAAAGGTAAAATTTTTAAAATCATCCCTATTGCACCCTATTTTGGGGCACTCTCATGAGTTGTGAGCCATAAAAATAGATCAGATTTTGAAAGAACAGGGTTTTTTTGTGTAATTTACGTATTTTTCCAAAGAAAACAGGATTTTTATGTGTCGAAAAATAGTCGAAAAATTGAGTAACCTGTTAAAGAACTGTAATTTTTCTAATCAGGAAACTAATTTTATTACTATATTGCTCAGCTAAGATGTTTGAGAGATTTTGTCTTTCGACTAATGTTGTGTTTGGAAAATGGTTTGTATGTGGAGAAAATGTAAATTGAAGATAGATCACAACCATCAATCAAAGCAACGGTGGCTTTATAAACTTATTAGTATAAAATAAATATACTTAACGGAATCCCATTTTAATCTTATAACCAAGCACATTAGACTGTATCACCTTACAGGCAAAAAAAAAAAAAGAAAAATACGCCGCACATCACTTAATTTGAATCATTTTCAAAAGACAATTTCGAAAATTTTTTTTTTACCTAACATAGGGGTCGCGCATTTAACCGTAGTCCTACGTTGGTGTAGAAAACTAAATTTTTTTTTTTTTTTTTGTAATATTTCCAAAACTATTTAGTTTCAGGACCCAAGCATGCATGACTTTTATTTTATGCTGAATGTGAACCGAAATCCTGTACTTTGAGAATCTCAATTATAATTGTTTTCTATATATTTAAAACTTCAATTTCTCATGTTGAGGTGTAGATTTATACACCATGTACTTTGAAGCAAGATACTCGCATATTTTGTTTCTATTATATTGTTTTTTTCTGAGAAAAATAAGTCTTCACATAATGCTGAAGCTGGAACATCTCGAAAACGGCGTAATATAAGCCTTCCAGACCAAGTAAAGAAGCGAGGCAGATGCTTCTTTTGCGTTGAAGAAAAGAAACTAGAAGGCAAAATACAATCATAAGTTGGCCTGCTGTCTCTACCAAAAAAGTATTTGTAAAGCATATCACAGCCAAAATATGTGCAAAGAATTCATTTTAAACAAATAAATGTTTTTATTTATATTTCATATATGTACTTAAACATTTAATAAAATATTTTTTTTCCATGTAAAAGTATATGTTCTTAATAAAATCCACACAAAAAATATGAGTGTAGAAATCTACACCTCAACGTAGGATTATGATTTTTTTCTCAACGTAGGACTAGGGTTAAGGGAAATTATATATCCAGATGCCGAAAAGAAAGTCATGTGTGTAATTTTTTTTGAAGGAAACCTAAGGTATATTTTTAAATAAGGATTTTTATACCTAAAAATATAAGCATTCAAGAGTTTCTTTTTATAAAAAAAATTTTAATATTAAGGTAGATATAGCATTTTTTATAGAGCGCTGCGGAAAAAGGGTGAAAAGCGGTAACCAAGATTGCTCCTCCTAAATTGATCTGAAACAAAGAAACGAAAAATATCATTAAACTAGATACTTAAAACTCGTACTTGTCATAGTCGACATTACATTGAAAATATTGATTTTTCACAAAATGGCGGACTTTCGACCAAAAATTCGTCATTATTTTGCCTATAACTAATGAATGAAGCTACAAAAAAAAACAAAATCCAATGACAGGTATGAGATTATTATGAATAAAATAAGCTTGCAAAAAAATCAAAACTATCGGTTCATTGAGTTTCGAGAAATCTTGGTCACCAACTTTCAAAACATGGTTTCGAGAAAAACACGTTTGAAAATAAGGACCAGTTGTGCGTGCTCTATAAGGCGGTTCACCTGCTAGGCCATAACTTTTTTATTTTTTGAGATATCGACTTGAAATTTTAACCATATATTCTTGAGACTTTAAGCTTTAAGAAAATGCAAAAAACAAAAACTAAAAAAAAAAGTTCTGGGTATATAATCCCCCTTAAGTTTTTCTTCATTTCTTCGGCATTTACAGTCCGACTTAAAGAATGATAAATCAATGTTTTTGTTTGCTCTAATGGTCATTGGGGTCAAGCACCCCGTTCTAGTACTAGGTGTAATTCCAATAATCCCCAAGCGATTTTGGAGAAGCCATTGTATCCGTAAAAAGTGTATGTTTAGTATAGTCTGTTGGTTTCATTGGCCCGTATTTTTTTGAAAACTATCAGGGAGCAACCGTTATATCTAAGATATGGATCTGAACGATATGTGGTTTCAACAAGATTGTGCTATAAGCCACACAATAGCACCAATTAGGGCTTTGTTGTGACATAAATTTCCAAGACGACTTATTTCGAGATATGGCGATGTCAATTGGCCTTGGAGAAAGAAAATCCGAACGTGTTTAACGTAGACACCTTCCTTGACGGCTTAATTCTACTGTGCTCCAAGCTCGGGACCAAAACATTGCGTCGGCCTGCGCCCCTTTGAGTATTCAATGGTACCAAATTAGCTCCATGTTGTGATGACATGTTGCAACCCTTGGTTTGGGTGAAGGCCTATCTAACACCTCTTCCGTATTAACCCTTTGACGACCATTGGGACACCGGTGACCCTTTTACTTTCGAATTTTTCCTGGAAAAACTATGCAAACGATTTTTCTTAACAAGGTATCATTTAACAGGGAATGAATGTGGCTTCCAGAAAGTACTTAATTTTCAACGGTAAATTCATCCCTTTGCCTAGCAGACCACCCCAAAGTCGAAAAATCTTTACTTTTTCTCCCCCTTCTTCTTGCTGCAATATTTTGGGGGTAGGAGGAGCAATAGGTAAAAAATGTTTGGGGAAGTTTCGGACAACTTTTCACTTTTTAACAAAAAACACTTGGGCTATCCACTACCAAATCTGACGGGACCTATATGTCCCAATGGTCGTCAACGGTAAAAATCTAAGACATACACAGAAAATAAAAGAATTGATTTATTACCTAAACTAGTTTAGCTAATGTGAAAGTTTCTATTTCACCTAATCTTTTCAACAACTTTTCTACTTACACAGTTAATTTAACAATCATGCATTAGGTAATTCACCTAATTACAATTAGTTAATTCAACTAAAATTTTGCTTATTAAATCATCTAATTCTTCTAGTTATTTTACCTAATGCAAGTTGTCGATTTGTTCGTACACTAGGGAAATAACGCATATTAGCATTATCCACGCCTCAGTATAAATATTTACGTGGATAAATCAAATGCTTTCCTTACAACTTGTTTTTTTCCCGTATTTGAATTTTTTATTTCTGTGCAGCCCAAGGAGAGCACAGCGCTCTCCTATAAAAAACATAAATAAAAACAAAGTGAGAAAATTTTACAAAAATTAAAGCCTCATTGCGAGATTTGAACTCGGGCCGCTGGCGTTCAAGTCAAACGCTTTACCGCTGTGCTGTTACGCCGTTTGATAAATTGTGAACAAAATGTATATAAAAATATGAGGTCCACAACTCTTAAATTATGGGCATCTACAGCAATTTGATTAATTGGTATGTAGCGTCAATTTCTGTATTGGAAATTTAGCTCAATAGATAAGGCGTTGGTTGTTGAAATCTTGAGATCAGAGGTTCGAATCTCAGCGGTGGCAAAGAAATTTTAAAGTCATTTATACAATGTATATATCTCTCTCATTCTATCTACTATAAAACAAATCTTTCTTCTCAATCATGTGACGAAATGAAGTAAAGTCACCTAAGGAAAGTTTCACTTCAAAATAGAAATTGCAAAACAAAAAACAAATTTTTTGCATATTTTTTGCACGGCATTCCCACTCTTAAGTGGGAATTCTATCTAAATAATTAGATGATTTTTCTACACTTAGTAGGTGGCTTGCCTAATCTGAAGTGGTCATAGTTTAAAAAAAATTAGCTAATTCTTCTTATAAATTATGTGTCTTACTTATCTATTTTATGGTTGAAGGTACACCTAAATATTTAGGTTTTTTTAGCTACTCTCGCAGTTAAACTACCCAATATAATTGCATATAATTAACATTTAGAAATTGGTAGCGCACCTAATCAAATTCGTTGACTGAAAATCACCGGATTACTTTAGCTGAATTGACTACATTTTTAGGTAAAAGTTCTACTCTTTTTTTTCTGTGTATTTAATTTTGTTGTAAAGTTGATTTATTTGAAATAAAAATAAATTTGTTTGCATTTTTGATCAATGCATTGAATTTTAATTTTCTTATGATGATATTTTAAGTTATTTCGATCATTGGTGAAGCAAAATGTTTTTTTGCAAAAGGCACAAATGGTAATTATTCGATGGCCTTTGTGTTGTTTTGAGCAGAAAATACATCCTTACGTCCCGTTTCACTTTTGCAGAATTATCGGACAAGGAAGTGATATCTGCAAGTTTAAATCTCTTAGGTACCTGTCTTACAACTTCGCGGTTGGTGACCGTATTGATAATTTGAGTAGCCAGTTGCCCGCGGACTTCCAATGCAGACATAGAAAATTAATCATTATTCGAAGTAGAAATTTCGTTGTAACCACAGTGCACAGCGGCAGATTTATATACGGGTTGATTAGGCTTTAGCCGCCATCCCCCTTGAAGAATTTTTTGTGTGGGAAAAAAAATTGGAAAAGCACTAAAATCCGTTTCACCCTCCCCCTTGGACTATAAAACTGTTAGCTCAGTCCTTCCCCCTTCTGGTGAATCCTAGATCCACCACTGATTGTGCACACTCAAATCAAAGCGATCGCAGAAAAGACGCAACTAGAATTTGGTCTTTGATTTGCGATCGTGTTCGTTGTAATACTGAAATAAAAACACAATATCAAAAGTGTAATTTTCTTTCTGATGGTGGTACTTTGGCCACTCTACGACTATTGGTCTAAAAGATATTTCCAAAATAGGTCAAAAATTCGTTACAAAATCCCAACAATTTTTTTGTTACGGAGTTTT
This sequence comes from Pherbina coryleti, assembly GCA_943735915.1. Taxonomy (NCBI): domain Eukaryota; kingdom Metazoa; phylum Arthropoda; class Insecta; order Diptera; family Sciomyzidae; genus Pherbina; species Pherbina coryleti. The sequence goes on from OX030951.1 coordinate 18,990,591, forward strand.
GTTTTGCATCAAGTGAAAGATCCGATTTTTTGGAAAATTTAACCTATTTTGTGATATTTGGAACAGTCGTAAAGAAGTCAAAGTCACCATTGGAAAGGTTATTTTTCAACCTTTCTTTGGATATCAAACATTACGTCTTTGCAAATATAGTAGGCCAGATATTATGATAGAATTTTTGAGGTTTTTTAAAAATCTTTTTAAATATTTTAGGAATATCTCTTAAGCCAATAGTCATATAGAGGTCAAAGTACTATCATTGCAAAGGTTATTTTTTAAACTTTCATTTTTAAACCTTTAAAACAGATTAAAAACAACGAGTTCTCATGAAGTAAATCAAAATTCAACCTCAAACTTTTCGTTGACATACTGTCAATGAGAGAAAATAGTGGTATACATTTTTACCGTTGACGACTATTGGGACATATAGGACCATGATTTTTCACACTTTTGCAGGTAAAAAAATTGTTTTTTACGACACTTTTGTTTAGTAATTTGGAGTCGCTTAACACGAATCCGTTGTCGGATTAACGGATTTTCCAGCGGTTCAGGAGCGGTCGTCAAAGGGTTAAGGGGTACAGCACCCGAGTACAGAGTGCAACTCCACACTGAGCAAGATTGCTCTACCAGCGATATAGGTACGAAACCACAGCCACCACGATTCTCCGCGAAGGGCCATACCCAATCAGTCGGTCTTACATAAGTCAGGGGCAACCGACTGGCCGTGGTACCAGTTTTTAAGACTTTGGTCGGATTTTGTAGCAAGCTACTGCCAGCTGAGCTCATCACCGCTCCGGACTGGTGGCCATTTTAATATGTTCCTCAGAACAACTCCTCAAATGATCCAACTCATTGGATCCACAGACTTTCTTACAGATGAATGACTCCAAGAATCATTCACCTGTTACGACGTCTAGTAAATACCTGACATGCGAACTCATTCAACCTGGTAATTTGCTCACTAGATGCAAGCGCACTACTCACGTCGAACTCTTCATTTTCTATCATAATGCCCATGGCTCTCAAATCTCGAATGTCTTCATAAAAAGGACATTCGCACAAGGCATGTGACCAATCTTTAAAGATCAACTGCTCCGCTATTACAACCTTCAGTCGTGCTGAGATTTCTCTTACGCAATGCGTTCAGAGAACCATGGCCAGTTAAAATCAAGCCTTGGTTATAGTGCGATCTGCACTTTTTAGTGTAAGTAAGCAAAAAATCACGTGAATAAACATCAAACTCCTGAGTAATTAAAAACCAACATCCGCCAAGACATGGCAGAGCTAGTATCTGAGTTCTGCTTTAAAATCAACGAGAATCACTCCAAAAGGATCAAGTCCTACAAAAACTCCTGTTGAAGACATTTGAATAAACATTATAACTAAATAAAAATTCTTTCGAAATCTGCATTTTTAGTGTGTTTTTTTTAAACTATACTTTCCGAAGGAGAAAATCAATAAACATTTGTTTCAAAATTATATATAATTGAAGAATGAACTATTCAGTATTTTTTTTTTTTACTTTGACATCGATCATACTTTGAAGGTATTATTTATTTTACATCCAATGCAGTTTTGATAACTCGAGCCGGTTTAAAACTCATCACGTTATTGAATTTAAGGCATTAAATTTCTATGTAAAACATACCAAAAAGTATTTTTTTTTCTGCTAAATGACAATTTTTTGTACAGAAAAAAGCAATAAAAAAAAGAAGAAGTTGGCTGTATCGCTGACACATATTATATTTTGACGTGACAGCGTATCTTTATCATTGCACTTATTCTGGTCCCAATCCTCCTAACTTGTCTTCATCATTATTCTTATTCCTATATATGTCCCTAAAATTGTCCTACTTCCTGTTCAAATGCTTATTTCAATCCATGTCTTAATTCTTGACCTTATTCTTCTTTAAATCTCTTTCCTTATCCTTGTCCCACTTCTTTTTCCTATCTTTTTCCTTAATTTTCTAAGTGTGTCCAAATGCTTGATTTATTCCTTGTTCCTTTTCTACAAATCTTTATTCTATTCCTTGTTTCTTTTCTTGACCCAATACTTTCCTAATACTTTTGTCCAAAATATTGTTTTAAATATATCCGGCAAAATAGCTGCCCAAATTTCAACTCCTTTTCTTATTCCTTGTCCTAATCTTTATCCAAATCCTTCTTCTCGTCCTTTTTCTAATACTTGTAATTCTGATCCAAGTGCTTAGTACCAATAATACTTGTCCTTATTTTAATATTAATTTACTTTTTTCTTATTTTGTTCCTTTGCTAATGCATTTGGTGCATTAAAGTTACTCTAAGGCGTTATCTTAGAGGTATGACGCTCATATTTTTTTATATTTTTTTTATTTTTATTATGTGACTGAAAGCCTCAGGTTAACTGTCGTTCCATAAAATTTACCGTAGCATCACTAGTCAGGCAGTTAAAATTCAATGCAACGTTTTTTCATTAATGCATTAAACGGTTGCCTTCCTGTGGTCGTGACTCCAAAATTTTTTTCGTAATAATATCAAAGAACCACTTTTTATTGGAGTTAAATAAAACTTTTCGAAGCACTTCTATTCAGCGAGTAATAATTTCATGCAACAAAATGGCATTTTTGCTGCATAAGATTCTACCAACCCTACCTTACGACGTCATAGTTTATTTATATTTTTTTCGCAAGGCCAGGTATAAACCTTTAGTAATGTTTTAAAACATTTACCGTGCCGCATATACTCACCAAGTAGTAATACCACGCATCGCCGTTGCATGATTGATGCATTTTCGATCTTGTTTTTTAAGGCTTTCTCCGCGGCCATATGACGTCATGAATACTTTGGATATTTTTGTCATAAAGGCTGGGAAGCAGCCTTTACTGGCATGCAATATTTTTTACCGTAGCACTTATAGATACCTCGTTATAATTACATACAAAAAATTTGAAATTTTGTTGCATAGATAGTTTTGTTGATAAGGAAAGCTCCTACTTCAAATGAGTTTTAAATTCGATGATTCTCTGGTGGAAACCATTCCTTAAAAGAACCTAGAAAATACCTTAGAATGTGTTATTTTACTTTTTTATATGCTTTAAAAGTATGTGCTAGAGGAAATTCAAAACCTTGTTATACTTAAGTTATTTTGTCATCCTTCAACAAAAGGTGTCACAATTTTTTTTTTCGCTATTTCAATGCGTTGTGCGAGTGTGTATTAATCCATATCTAAAAAACTCCTAATTTTCTTTGTCAAACGTCATCGAATGACATGTGAGTTGCCAACTGAAAAAATGGTGGGAAATTTAAAATGACCCCTCTTGTAAAATGACCCTTTATAGTGTCCCTTAATTTGTACGAATATTGTACATATTTGGCCCGATTCTGTTAGCCAGTTAACGTCTATCCAGGTAAATTTTATTCTTTCCATAGGTTGTGTGCTATTCGAAAACTTTTCACTCGGATGATGAAATTTTGACAGTCTGAATGAGAATATTTGGCCCCGGCTAGTATAAATTTTGACAATCTGAGTTCGTGAGTCGTTAAGAAGTTCAACATTTTGTGCTTCCGACAGCATAGCAACTAGAAGAAATATTTGCGTAAGATTTTGTTCATTTCCAGTATTAGTAACAATTTTGCAATAAAATTAAATTCTTGCGCTAATACACTACCGAAATTTAAAACGTCAAAATTTAAAGTTGTAAATTTTTCATCGTCCTTATGCTACACTAAGGGAGAAAAATATTAAATTTATCCAAAAACTTTTTTAATTTATCCAAAAAGCGAGTAATTTTTGCACCAATAACGCATTTACTTAAATCGACTACGTAAATATTTAAAATTTATTTAAATAATTTTTTAATTAAATAAAATATTAAAATATTTCAAATAAAATTAAGAAAAAATATATTAAAATTATGCACGAATATATTTAAATATCTCTCAAACATTTATTTTTTGAAAATAAAGCTATCGCATTTAAAGAAAATTTATATAAAAATATTGAATTTAAAAAACAACATATTTAAGTTGAAGAGGAGGAAGAAAAGAGGAAGAAAAGAGGAAGAAAAGAGGAAGAAAAGAGGAAGAAAAGAGGAAGAAAAGAGGACGAAAAGAGGAATAAAAGAGGAAGAAAAAGTAAGAGAAAGTATGAAGCAAATATGCAGGTAAGTGACAACCGTTGCAAGATATTTTTGAGAAAATATCGAGTTGTCACTTCACCCTATATAAATTCACCATCGCACTCACAAATCATATTGACCAAACATGCATGCTATATTACGCTTGCAACACAAACTAAACGAGAACTATAAGAAACCTGCAACTGCAAGAAATAACTGCAGGAACAGAGTGCGATGCTGCTGCTGCTTGTCGGCTATTTCAGCTGTTTGGAATGTGTGTGTAGGTGTGTGGTATAAATAAAATTCAAATACGGGAAAAAACGAGTTGTAAGGAAAACATTTGATTTATCCATGTAAATATTTAAATAAAATTTATACTCAGGCGTGGATAATGCTAATATGCGTTATTTCCCTTAGTGTACAGCAAAAATTACAATTCTATTTCAACAGATAGAAATTCTATTGAACTCAGTTAATTCTTTCCTACCACGAGTGAAAAATTTCCAAATAGCACACGGCCGTACAATTTGAATTAAAAATAATAATAATAAAAAAAAAAATAATAATTTGAAAATTCGCCAACTTCCCGTTAACTTATCTTTAAAATAATTAAAATTTGTCAAAACGTCTGATAAATCATCATCAAAAAAGCATTGCCATCAATTATCGAAAGTCAAATCAATGACATGCCCCAAAAATATTCAGTTGATTTCAACCCCTGCAAAAAAAAAAAAACACACACACACAAGCATTACTGCGAAGTTAAATCTCCGCAATATGTTTCCGATAAACCTGAAGTAAGCAGTAGTAAGTTCACTAAATGTGCACCCCCAGACAAAAGAATGCGCACCCTTGAAAAATAATTTATTTATGTATGTATTTGCGAAGCAATCAGCAGCAAAATGTTGCAAATCTATTTATTTGTTCATCATGTTTCCCCTTTGCACAGATCAAAACAACAACAACAACAACAACAACAACAACAACAACAACAACAGGAAAAACATCAGTATCAAATCTTCTGTCTAATAAAAATTCAATCATCTAAACTTTTTTGTAAATGTTCCCGCACACATTCACACACACACACACGCACATAAATTGTTTAACATAAAAGTCACGCTGATGTGTCATCATGGGTTAAAACCTTAAATGAACTGCGGCACAGAGAATTTGCAGTGAGCTTATACAGCACCCACGCCATCCTGCCACCCGTACCTCCCGTAAGCAGCAAGCTCAACAACTTCCTCATTGGAAATTCACCCTCGTTTCAATTGACGATTAAGTGCTTAATGCGCCTTGAGAGCTGCAACATATTTTATGGTTATGGTTATGGTTATAAAGTGAATGAAATTACAAACGGCAGTGATTGTGGGGAAATCTGAGCAGCAATCTGCGCATCCTTGCCGAAGCATCCTTGTTGTTTTAAAGCCGTCTGTTTTTATTGTTGTTTAGTCTACAGTCCTTCGCACCCGCTTATAAATATTTTTGCCCCCGCGCATTTCAATATTTTGCTTATTCTCTGTGAAGTGGATTTGGTACTAGCCGGCCAGCTAGTACCTGAAGCAAGTGGGTGGATCTAAAATGGGTGGCTCTACGTTAATAGAAGGTGCAGCCTTCTGGGTGTTTCGCGAATAAAGGCACATTCAGGAGGATGCTTTAAGCATCATTGAGTAGGAATTTACGAAAATCCAAGTCAGTTGACGTTGTGAAATTTTTGGCAGCTGGAACAGCTCAAAAAGAAACAAAACTAAATTTAATTGATTCGTTTGAGGGCCACAACTCAAAGAGGTCGCCATTTTAAAGTGAGCAATTATAATAATTTAATTGCAAAAATAATTGCGCACTGTCTGGTGAAAGAGAAGGCTCAACAGGCGAACTTGAGCTGGATTTTTTCAATTATTTAAATTACTTTTATAAAACAATGATGATGATAAGCTCCAAGATTTTGAGTGCTACTTTATATCGTATGAAGACAAATTTTATAACATAATTTTTAAATAACTTCATTTCATTATTAAGTTGGGAAAACATATCCAAAAAGGACACTAGGTGACAATATATTGAAATCCATAAAGAGGGCTTATTTATAAAACAAACATAATTTGTTGCATTGTTTTTTTCAAGAGAATTTGTGTCGAGTAGGGCGGAAGGTTGAAATTTAAGGCTTTAAAATTAGAATGAAAATTATAGGACACAGTCAATGTACGAGTATAAACCATTGCAGTTTGTATATTTAAAAACTATGCAAATAAACTATTTTCATACAATTTTTAAGTATTCTATTTCATATATTTATCCACCACTTGTCTAAATTCGAAACATATTTCTCAGAAATGTTAAGAAATGCGATGTGATATGGTTCGAAATTATTTATTTTTGTCTAAGTTTTTTTTTTTAATTTAACTTTCAATTTCGTTTTGAGTTTGGTTGAAATGTGTCGAGGACACATCCGAAGGATTTGACGTGACAATGTTTCTTTATTCTTGTCCCTATCCTTTCCTTAGTTCCCGAACTTATTTCCTACATGTTATTTGTCTTAAAAAATGTTCCTTCTTCATGTCCAAACTCTTGATCTAATCCATGTCCAAATTACTGACTTAATACCTTACTATTTGTCCGAATCACTTTTCTAGTTCGGTATGGTGTGTTTAAGGTGTATCTTAATCTTTGTCCTAATCCATATCCAAATTCTTGTCATTATCCTTTGAAGGTTTCCTAGTCCGGTTTCATTGCGTTATTTTGTTGTTTGTGACCAGTGTTCGCAGCCACGAAAAAGACTTAAGAAATCGTATTTTTTGTTTTCATATTGTCGAAACTTCGCTAGATTGTTGTTGTTGTTGTTGTTGTTGTTGTTCTTGTTGTCTTCCTTTTGCTTTTGACGTGACGAAGTTACGTTGTACCGCTCAGGTTTCCAAAAAAGTTGAAAAATGAATTTTTTAAAAATTCATCGGCGTTGCATTGAATTGCAACTCGCTGAGTATAAGAGCTATGATTAAAAACATGGTATGACCGTAAAGGTTAATTCTTTGACTTCATTATAAAAACAAAACAAAAATTCAAAACATCATCGGGTTGCAGCAGGAACTGTTTAAGCAACACAACTGAAAATTTGTTACATGGAATTATTACTCGCTGAGTATTAGTGCTAGGATTAAAAATATGATACGTCAATAAAGGCCTACTGTAAGCCCTTACAACAAAATTAGACAAAAAATGTTCGACATCATGGGGACGCTGAGAGAGCCGCTTAAAAATCGATAACGCAACATTCATGCAGCGGCGTTGCATTGAATTTTTACTCAATGAGTATATAACCTACGATAAAAGTTTAAAAAAGAAAACGAAGGTTTTATACATGGCTTTACGACAAAAATAAAAAAAAAATTCTGTCGTCGTCAGGTCGTCAATATAGCAAGCTCATGTAACAGAAATGTAATATCGTTACATGGAATTATTACTCACTCAGGAGGAGTGCTAGGGTAAATTTTGTTTTACGACAGCATGGATGTGTTATTACGCTTCACAACTAAATTTCAAAAAATTCTTGTTGTCATGATTTCAGGGATGCAATCACATAATGCAGTAAAAATGCTACAGCCATCAAAAAACGTTGCATGGATTTTTAACTCTGTGACTACTGGTGCAACGGTAAATTTTAAGGAACGAAAACGAAGGTGAGGTCTTCGAACATATGACAAAAATAAAAGAAAAATTGACGGCGTGTCAAAGACCCTCAGGGAACCGCCTACTGTGACGCATATGCATCACTTTTCCTGGATTAATTAAAATTAGAGCACAACCAATGGGGAAGCAAAAAAAAAAAGGTAAAAGAAAAGCACCAACTCCAAATCCAACAACAACTCCAACTCCAACACCAACACCAACACCAACACCAACACCAACACCAACACCAACACCAACACCAACACCAACACCAACACCAACACCAACACCAACACCAACACCAACACCAACACCAACACCAACACCAACACCAACACCAATACCAATACCAACACCAACACCAACACCAACACCAACACCAACACCAACACCAACACCAACACCAACACCAACACCAAGACCAACACCAACACCAACACCAACACCAAAACCAACACCAATACCAATACCAACACCAACACCAACACCAACACCAACACCAACACCAACACCAACATCAACACCAACACCAACACCAACCCCAACACCAACACCAACATCAACACCAACCCCAACACCAACACCAACACCAAAACCAACACCAATACCAATACCAACACCAACACCAACACCAACACCAACATCAACATCAAAATCAAAATCAACATCAACATCAACATCAACATCAACATCAAAATCAACATCAATATCAACATCAACATCAACAGCAACAGCTACATCAACATCAACATCAACATCAACATCAACATCAACATCAACACCAACACCAAGACCAACACCAACACCAACACCAACACTAACACCAACACCAACACCAACACCAACATCAACATCAACATCAACATCAACATCAACATCAACATCAACATCAATATTAACATCAACATCAATATCAACATCAACATCAACATCAACATCAACAATTATGCAATTAATCCATGCATAAATGATGCTATCTTAGGCGGTTATCTTAGGCGGTTCCCTGAGGGGCCTCATGACATCAACAATTTTTGTTTTTTTTTCATTTTTTTAATCCAAAAAATTAAAAGTTGCACCATCAGCCACAGAGTTAAAATAACATGCAACGTTTTTTATTGTTGTAGCATTTTTGCTGCATTAAATGGTTGCCACCCTAAAGTCATGACGACAAAATTTTTTTTTAATATTCTCGTTGTGAGGCATCTATGCATCTATATATACATCTATGCTGTAGTAAAATAAAATTTACCGTAGAATGTCTCCTGAGTGAGTAATAATCCCATGAAGCGATAGTACATTTCAGTTGCATAAGACACTATCATTACCTGACGACGACAGTACTATAAGATATAAAAATATATCTTATGGTACTTGTATACCAATAAAATTTGCTAAGAACTAGGAAAAAAAATTATGCTATAAATTCACCTTTAAAAAAAAAAAATTAAGAGATTTTCAATATGGCTTTCCTGTTTTCAATAGCTTCAAAGTAAAAGTTGAGCTTAAGGTCAAATTTGTTTATTTGAAGAAAAACATTGCAACAAAAACAATTCTATGCTGAACAACTGTTTCAATGGCAACTTAACAAAATCAGAGGTTTTATTAAATAAAATAAAATTTTACAAAAGGTTGCCTATCGATAAATAATTTTTTCCACTTCTTTACAAATGCAAGCAAATGTACTGGTAAATTTGAAAATGCTCAATTTGTTCCGCCTAATTTAGGAAAGGAAAGTCCTTGATATAGAATATTTAAGGCTGAGCCCCGATTTGTGAATCAAAGTTCACAGAAGAGTATTGGGGGTATTTTACTTTTGTTTTTTTCTCCCCCACCTATGGGGGCTAGTTGATTTTCGTATTGCATATATTTTTATCAAAAAGTAACTTAAAACATTTTTTTTAAGGGTCACTACTAATATTTCGGGAATTAATTAAAGGACCGAATATTTTATTTTTCATAAAAAAATAAAAATAAACTGGCCATTTCAGCCCTTGAAAGGACTTTGACCGAGCTTTTTAAGATCAAAAGGAGTTGTGCGTATTATTAAATTTGTGTACACAATTGATCGAGAACTGGACCTACTAGTTTTATGCCGACTCCGAACGGCTAATGTGCATGTTCTCAAAAAGCTTTATATGGCATTATTTACTCTCTGAGGTTTGTCATTGTCTGACGACCGAACAGAAAAATTAATTCAATTGAAAAAACTTTCTGTGTCAGATGGAATTGAACCAGGGTCCTCTGGCGTATGGGTCACGTACTCTACCCACTGCGCCACGGCCACCACCATATTTCATATTGAACAAAAACAAGAAATTTTTAAAATTTTTGCCACGGTACTAACATATTTAAGACATTTAAAAAACTAAGAAATATTAGGGAAATATAAAGGAAAACAAGCAAGTACCGAAGAATTATTCTCCTCAACAATGCAAGCTCTCAGATATCAGCTGAAACAAAAGATTTTTGATCACTCAAAACATAAAGGTAATAGGTTGTCCGGTGGAGAGTCCTGACTTGGCACGTAATAACTTCTTTTTGGTCGCTCACATCAAGGAAAATCTGCGTGAACAACGATTTTTGAAGCGAGAAGAAGTTTTAATCATAAAAGAGAATATTTCCAAAAACAATACAGAAAAAAATTCGGCCTTTATACCTTTTCCCGAAATATATGAAGTGATCTAAGTAATTAGTTTCTGAGTTATACTCTCAAATACCCATTTAAACACTGCCACAGCAACAACAGCTCCACGTACCGGGTTAAATTTTGAACCTAAAACATCTACAGATCTAGCCGCATATACACACCAAATTTCATCAAAATTGGTCCAACCGTTTAGAAGGAGTTCAGTGACAAAGTCATGTAGGGAAGAGTTTTATATGTAAATAAATGAAATTTTCGGTAAAAAAGTTAGAAATCTTTTGTAGGCATTTTTTTAAAAATTCCTTAAAAATAGCAATTGTTGGAATCACAAGCTAAAATTCTGCATAAGCTTTAAGAATTGATATAAAATAACGACACTATGTTCAAAAGGTGAAGAATTTACTGCGATCAACATGAAAAATGTAACACAAAACTCCAAGCTAAAAAAATTTAAGAAAGACCACAAGAAAGACTCATTCAAGATCTTTAAGATATATACGAAATTTTTTTCTGTACGACTTACGGTTTCCAAGTTACAGTTGTTTGAATACATGCACTAATTGTATTTTTCAAAATATTTTTAAATTTTTTCCAGTGTATATCTTTTAAAAAATTTGAGCTTTAGGCCAAGTATGTTGAGTTAAGGCTATGCCTAAAAGTAGGACACGATCTAGGTTACCCTTGACACAGGGTGCATCATAAGTAGATAAGAACTTATTTATTTATCCTATTTTGGTCAGGACCTTAGTAGCTTGAGTGGATTACAGTGAAAAGTCATGCAAGACTACTGATGAGATGGTGTAGCGGCCAACGAAACAGTCTGCTGTGTGATTTGCTCTATACAGAGCCGTTGTTGTTGTTGTGGTTGTTGCCTTCATTGTCTTCATGTTGTCTTGTTGTGAACATACTTGGCATAAAGCTCAAATAAGGAATAAATATAAAGACCGTATTTTTTTCATTGATCGATTATATTGAATATTTCTTACTTATCTACACTAAGGGAAATAACGCATATTAGCATTATCCACGCCTCAGTATAAATTTTATTTAAATATTTACGTGGATAAATCAAATGTTTTCCTTACAACTCGTTTTTTCCCGTATTTGAATTTTATTTATACCACACACGTACACACATATTTCATACAAGCAAGCAGCAACAGCATCGCACACTTACACACATACTCCGACAAGCAGCAACAGCATCGCACTTTGTTCCTGAGTTTATTTCTTGCATTTGCAGTTCTTACAGTTCTCATTTAGTTATTGTTGCAAGAGCAATATATTATGCATGTTTGGCAAAGAAATTAAATTATGTAGGGTGGAGTGACAACTTGATATTTTCTCTGAAATATCTTGCACCGGTTGTCATTTACCTACATATTTTGCTTCTATCTGTTGTATGTATTTTGTAAATTTATTTTTTCTCCCTCTAGTTTATACTATTTTTGACATTTGGTGCCCTAATATTGCACCAACTGTCAAAAATAGTATAAATTAGAGAACAAAAAAGTGAAGCGAGAATAAATAATACATGTAAATGCCATTTGATGGACGCAATATGAAGATAATAATACTATAAACCATTAATATCATATTCAATTTAAATATGTTGTTTTTTAAATTCAATATTTTTATATAAATTTTCTTTAAATGCGATAGTTTATTTTCAAATAGTAAATATTTGAAAGATATTTTAAAAAATTCGTGCATAATTTTAATATATTTTTTATTAATTCTGTTTAAATATTTAAATATTTAATTAAATTAAAAAAGTATTCAAATAAATTTTAAATATTTACGTAGTCGATTTATTCAAATGCGTTATTGGTGCAAAAATGACTCGCTTTTTGGATAAATTAAAAAAGTTTTTGGATAAATTTAATATTTTTTTCCCTTAGTGTACTTGTGTTAAGTAGTACCGTGGAAAAAATTGAACAATGTTTTGTCTTTTTTTGTTCTTTTTTTTATTCAAAATAAAAAAAAAATTGTACTCGAGACCATATTCAATATAAACTGAAATTTGAAATATTTTCTCTTAAGTGACAAAGTGGTAATAATTTTTCCTTATTAATACACTAACGGAAAAAAATATTAAATTTATCCAAAAACTTTTTTAATTTATCCAAAAAGCGAGTCATTTTTGCACCAATAACGCATTTGAATAAATCGACTACGTAAATATTTAAAATTTATTTAAATACTTTTTCAATTAAATAAAATATTAAAATATTTAAACAGACTTAATAAAAAATATATTAAAATTATGCACGAATATATTTAAATATCTTTCAAATATTTACTATTTGAAAATAAACTATCGCATTTAAAGAAAATTTGAATAAAAATATTGAAATTAAAAAAAACATATTTAAATTGAATATGTTATTAATGGTTTTATGGTATTATTTTCTTCATATTGCGTTCATCAAATGCCATTGCCTGTATAATTTATTATCGCTTCACTTTTTTCGTTCTCTAATTTATACTTTTTTTGACATTTGGTGCACTAATATTGCACCAACTGTCAAACATAGTATAAATTACAGAACGAAAAAGTAATGTACAAAATTGTTTAGGCAGAAGCAAATTATGCAGGTAAATGACAATCGGTCCAAGATATTCTTGAAAATACCGAGTTGTCACTCCACCCTACACAATTTAATTTCTTTGCCAAACATGCATAATATATTACTCCTGAAACAATAACTAAATGAGAACTATGAGAACTATAAGAACTGCAAATGCAAAAAATAAACTGCAGAAACAGAGCGCGATGCTTTTGCTGCTTGTCGGAGTATGTGTGTAAGTGTGCGATGCTGTTGCTGCTTGCTTGTATGGAATATGTGTGTACGTTTGTGGTATAAATAAAATTCAAATACGGGAAAAAAACGAGTTGTAGGGAAAATATTTGATTTATCCACGTAAATATTTAAATAAAATTGATACTCAGGCGTGGATAATGTTAATATGCATTATTTCCCTTAGTGTAATGATTCCGACTAAAATTAATCCACTTTAACAACCCAGTCCAACATCATTTCAGTTCTGAGTTCTGAGTATCTGAGTAAAAATATGACCTACCACGTCTAGGCTTATTTTATTGGCATAAATTTATTGCCCAAGTTATCTATGTTTCAACAGTTTTTGTCATTACACTTAGATGACAGTAAGACTAAAGTCCATAATGCCTCGTAAGAAATTCCTAGAGCAAATTTTGTTTTAAAAATATTTTAAATATTTTTGCAAAAAAAAAAGAAGGCTGATCTACTTTTTTGTGATGATTGTCGAAATACAAAATAAAAAACCTTGGGTGGTTCGGAGCAATTAATTAAAGAAACACCAACACCAACACCAACGCAAACTCAATGCAAAATTCATCATTGACAGCGTGTTAGTCATTTGAGCTCCTGCTGAGCCAAAAAGGATGCTTTAGCAGCAAAAATTAATGTTTCACAAAAATAGTCGAATTTCAAAGCAACGCAACGACGGCAACTACTCTGAAGAAGGACAAAGTTAAGCACAAGGATAACGATGTCAATGCGTTACGAACAAGTTGTTAATAAAACAACAACTCAAAAGGATGCAGAAACAAAAACGCGGCATGCGTTTGGCATCAGTTTGCAGCGTCAAGGATACGCATGCGACGGACTACAATATGTTGGCTAAGGATATGCAAAGGACACTGCGCGTTGATTAATGACTAAATGTTTGGTGCTTGTTTTCGAGTTCAAAGACAGCAGCAACAACCAACAAAAAAACAAAAAAAAAAACAAAAGCAGCCAAATTAAAAATACACGAGATGGTGTTTGAAAATTTCTATAAAATAATTTAATATTTTAAGCATTGCTGTAGGGAAAAGAAATCAAGCAAGCAAGCAAGGCTGATAAAACAACTTGTTCCACACGACGCTTCTTTATTGTCTGAGGCGCCAGCATCTGTCGTCGCCGAGTCTCCAAATTAAATAATTAACGAAAAAGTGTCAACAACAGATTATGTATGAGCGTTTCCTGAAAATGATTGAGAGCCTTATTTTGGGAAGAATGGATGCACATACAGCCAACGCTAGATATTGTGTAGATGCTCAGCTATAGATACAGATACAGATGTCGTTTGTTGTATCGCTTAACTGGCTGGCGCTGGCGCGTTCTGCTTCAACACTTTTATGGCATGATGACTTATTTTGTTGTTGTTGTTGTTTTTGCTGGTATTGTTTTTTGGTGTTTCGAATAAGATATTCGAAAAATCTGTTAATGGCTCTGCATATCACTGCTGTTCACACATTTTTTATTGTTGTTATTGTTGTTATTGTTGTTATTGTTGTTGTTGTGGTTCTGTTGTTCCTGTGGTATGCTGGAATTTGTTCACACATTGTTTTCATTAAAATGTATGTTTGGAGTGCATCTAGATACAAATATTTTTTGTTTATTTGTTCTCAAGTTGTTGCTGCTGCTGCTGCCATCTGTTGGCATTTGACAACATTATTTATGCTTATCGCGCGTTAAATGAGCTATTATCGAGGTAATAAACGTAATTAGAAGTTATTAATTTATGGCTGTGATTTATTAATATGACAAACAGACAGTAACAGAAAAAGTGTGGAAGCGGAAATAGTGTGTTGGGAACTTGGATTTGTGGGTCTTATAGGCTGCTGTTAAGGAAAATATCTGGGTAGATAAAGAATTTGAACTGTTTCGTTAAAGATCTGAGATTTTTAAAGGTGATTGATTTTCGAGTTGGAAATGTTTTACATCTTTATAAGGAGAAATCACTCAGTTCCAAAATCTTAATTTTATGTCATGCCATCACCTTTCAAAAACTCCAAAGCCTCATCGCAATAACGATAAAATTAACTCAAGCCATAAAATGATATTTTATAATATTGCCGCGTTTTCAACAAGCAGTCGTTGACGCCACAGCCTTGATTATCCCGTGGCGCAGTTTTAACGCATGTTGTTGCTTTTGTTGTTTGACTCCCTGTGGTGAGTTTTAATCGCATTAACTGTCGTCGTAATGCACTTTGTTGATGTTGTGGTTTATTTATTGGTGAAGAAATCCTTATGGTCCTTGTTAGATGTTATTTTTAATTACGATTTTTTAGTTTTTTTTTCTTTTTTTGTTTTTTTTTTGACGAAGTAATAAAAAAGGTTGAAACAAATCAATGTGGTTTTTAGAGAAAACTGTTTCTTCCAAATTTAAAAGAAGTGTTAATGTAGAAGTCTAAATAAAAATATATTTATAACAAATTTTGATTAAAATTTAAATTTTGACCTGACATCATTTATGACATGGTATTTATTTACCGAGCAGTTTTCCAAAATAGTGGAAAAATGTATTTTAACAAAATGCATCGGAATTGCATAGGATTGTAACTCAATGAGTATAGGTGTCATGATAAAAGTAATGACACGCTAGTAAAAATTAATTCTTTGACTTTATGGCAAAAATAAAAAACAGAAAAATTAAACATGTCATCAAAACGCGGAGTGAGCTGCCTGAACAACGAAACTTAACATATGTTACATGGAATTATAATATAACACATTATGTATAGTTGATACGTTAAAAAAGATAACGCAACACTGTAGATTGATTCTAAACCATTATGATAAAAATAAACAAACAACTCATGACGTCATGAGGCCGCAGAGAGAGCCACTACAAGATCGGAAATGTATCAATCATGCAACGTCGTTGCATTGATTTATTACTCCGTGAGTATATGAGGGCACGTAAAATGTTATATAAAATAAAAATTTAGTATTTATACTTGACATAATAATAAAATAAACAAAAAAATTGTTGACATCATCAGGTAGCGGAGACAGCAGCTTATGCAACAAAAATCAATATTTATTATTAAAAATAATAATTAACTTGGAATTATTGCTCGTATAGCCATGAAGCTAGGATAAATTTTATTTTACTATAACAAACATTGGTTCTTTAGTTTTATAACGAAAATAAAAAAAAAAAATTAGCGCCATGACACCACGATGGTAAACAGCTTAATGTAGTTCAAATGCAACAACAATGAAAAAACGTTTCATGAAATTAAAACTTGGTGACTATGGCTGCTATGGTAAATATTATAGATTTAAAATGAAGGTGAGGTATCTACAAAAAATATGATAAAAAAAAAAATTATGTCAATAGGCTCCTCAGGGAACCGCTTAATGAAACCGCATATCTTTAAAACGGTAACTATTTCGTTAAAAATGTTAAGTACAGTTTTGAAGAAAATTGTTGGATCTATAATTTTCATCTGAATGATTTTACGCTAGGGCTTACATTAACGAAGTTACCATCTTTGGTAATCTTTGAATCCGAATATCTTCGGATGAGCACATGTAATTGTTGGGATCTTTTCAGAGGTGGGTTATTTTATTTTTCTTAAGGTGTATGCAAAAATTCAGCAAAATCAGATTGTTTTTGAAGAAAAATACAAAGCAACTGAACTATTGAAATATTGTATTTTTTTAAAAAAACCCTTTTTTCGAAGAAAATATTCACCCCCTTACGTAACTTTTTGAGCAAAAAATGGTAGCAGTAGCTTTGCAAGGGTTAAGCATTGTAAAGACTTAGGAGTATACTTTGATGCCAAGTTTTTGTTTGATACTCATGTCGATTATGTTGTATCTAAAGCCAACCCTCACCTGGGGTTTTTGAAAAGAAACACTAGGGAGTTTCGAGATCCATTTACCTGCAAAACAGTCTTTATAAGTATGGTAAGATTACTTGTGGAATACGCAAGCATTGCATGGGATTCATTCTACGAAGTTTCAAAGAACCGAATCGAAAATGTTCAAAAACGTTTTTCACGATTTGCTTTGCGAAGATTATACTCTTGGGAAAACATACCGCCATACTGGGTACGTTGTAGGTTACTAAGTTTTCAAAGTCTAACACCTAGAAGAGTTCAGTTTGACATACTCTTTATTAAAGATATAAAAGATAGCAAAATAAACTCTCCAGAGTTATTAAAGCTGATTCCGTTCAATATTCCACCTCGCACACTTAGCAATTCTAAGCTATACCAAATATCATAGAACCAATTATGGACTTAACGAACCTATCTCGAGGTGCCTTTCCAATTGTAATTTTGTAACGAGCCAGTTAAATTTTAGTAATAATCGTGATTTGTTTAAGAAACGGCTTTTTGGCATTTTTCAATGATACGAATTGTAATTGTTGTTAATAAGTATGTTATAATCTATTCTTGTGCATGGTACAGATCACCTTACAATAAATATTTTACCTAGTTTTAGGCTAAATATGTAAACTGTAAAGGTAATAACCCGGTAGATGGTAAATAAAATAAAAAAAAAAGTTTGAATTAGTGCTGGGATTTGAAAAGCTGAGAAAAAAACCCTTTTTTAACAAAAAAAAAAAAAAAAAAAAAAAAAATGCATATATAACGTATAAAAGTTAGCATTTGTATTAATAAAAACTTAACCAAAGGAATTATAAAATACAAATTACTTAAATTTTTCTGTTATAAAAAGTAAATCCATTTTATTTTTAGTTGCTTACAAAGGAAGAATATATATATTTTTATACACTGTATATAAGATGGGTTTTGGATTCCATACATTTTCTTAAAATATTCCACAATTTCCCTGCAAGACTACATTCTGAATCCGGCGGCGCCCATCCAGAAAAAAACGGGAATTAAAAGAAGTATAAAATGGATGTTTCAAATCAGTTTCATATTTATATTTAAGTCATCAGATTTTTAAAAAAGTAAGTCCTTGATCCGAAATTGACCTATTTTATTAAGAATTTCCTAATTCTTTCTTTCGGTTTTGAATTAGAAGCTTTACCCCTGCCAAGGTCGCTTAAATTTTCTAAAATTTAAATGCTTAGGATTAAATACCAAAGGATTGTTGGTCATTTTATGAAGTTTTGGAAAAATTAAAAAATTATCCAAATCGGATCATTTTTATGGCATAAAAACGATTCTTTTTGTTGATCCAACTTTTGGGAAAATAATTATTTTTGTATAAAATATTCTTCCCTTTGGTTTCTGTATGTTAACAATGACTTTAGAAACATAACTTTGCTTATTGTCTTAATCAGACATCACTGCAAATATGCAGAAAACAAAGTGAAGTTAATCTGAACTAGAGGGATACAATTCTCTTGTAAAGCCGGATTTTGGGCAAACAATTATTTTTTAATAGATTTAATTCACCTTCTTGAGAATATCGTGCCATATCAATTTATGTTATATCGTCATATCGTCAGTCTTTGTTATGTTATAGGGATAAAGTTTTGATGTTCCTCTACCACTTGCAAAGTCAACTGTTTTTCGATTCTAAGTATGTAACATTTGTATTGAATAGTGCTTTTATTTATTTAAATTTATTGCCCTTTCAGAACAATTATTCTCGACAACAATTTTGCAGACAATTTCCTCAGCACTTAAATATATTTCATCAATGAGCCAACAAATTGGATCGATGTTTAGAAAACTAATGGGATCTCCTTCATTGGAGATTGCTGCTATAGGAGCAATATCAAACAGTTTATTGTATTGTGTACTTAAAAATACTAAAGCATCTTAGTTTTCATCCCCCAGGCTTGACCGAATTTTAGTCGCAAAATTTCCAGTCGAATTGAAATCTCTATCGGACAAAGTACCTTAATTGAAGTGAAAGGCTTTATTAATTCTTATATAAGTCCAGAAAAATCAACCAAATTCAGGATTTAAAGGCAGTCCTAGGATTTCGGGCAAGCCCTACTCACAAACAACTGCGTGAAATTGGCAAAAATGTTGGCAATCATCGTTTGAAACATATCAGATCTTAAAAGTTATATCATTTTGAGGATAGCGATCCATAATCTATCTGTTAGAAGAGGGAGTTATTGAGCAGCCTAGTATTTTTTGTTTATTTTTTTATTTTTTGTTTTAAATTCCGAAAATTGCATCAGCTTAAGATTACCTCGGTGCTGAGTGTTTTTTCCCACATATATCAGGTGATTTCCTAGTGCATTAATAATAATTAAATAAAAGAATCCAAAAGCACATCAATACTTAATCGATATATCGTTGACTAAAGCAGTTAATGACTCTATTCAAATTAATTTATTTATAACAAACACCTCTATATTATTAAGACTCGTGTCACTAACACATGTCAGCACAGAACATGTTCACATTTCATACAAAGTTTTAATAAGGTCGTTCACAATTTCTTTGAACGTTGAATGTATTCAACTAAAGGCTATTATTTTCTCACAAATTATTAGATATATATATATATATATATTTAAGTATGTATATAGCTTAATGTTTAATTCGTTTTATATTATTGATAAATATGTAAATATGAAGTCCAATTCGAAAGGGTTAAATCGAATGAAACACTGGCATACATGTTCATCTAAAGCAAGTTGTAAGAAAGAAATACGAAGTTTATACAAATGCTTAAAAACACGCAAAGCATTTCAATAATGAAACGTTCTTAATTGAATTCGAAATAATTGAATGGAGAATAATTGTTGTAGCATTTAATTAGAAGCTAAAGCTTAAAACTATAAATGAACTGGATCTATTAGAGGCTAGCTTGTCTTTAATTGGTTAATTAAGGACTTTAAAGCGAATGCAAGCAATTATTTTTATTGTATAGAACATTGAAATACTTTTCAAACTATTTATAAAAAGGAAAGGGGGGGGGGAGTATAACGAAAAAGTTGACCATTTTTAATAATTGTGCCTTAGTCTTCTATGAGTCGTTTTGGAAATACTCGTATTTGTATTTTTTTCTGTAGTAATAATCACACATCTTGCAGGACATCTTGAAGATATGCTTCACTGCTCGGCTTAATGCTTGCGTGCCATTGAGATGCAATCTTTTCTTCGCACCCATCAAGGGTTAGATACTTATTTCCGGTGCCCGGTGTCAGTCAGCTGAAATAGATAAAACCAAAAAAAAAAAATTCTGCTCACGTAACACGCAAAAGATCCAAAGCGTAACATAAGCAGTAGATTGAGCAGATTATGCGGCAAAAGCAGATGTAGAAGTAGAAAAAGAAGAGTTAAAGGACCTGCACAACAATAGAAGCCAAAATCGCAGGTTCCTTAACCTCAACTACAAAGCCAAGCAGCACCTCTTGACTGATTGTGTGTCGGTCTGTCTGTCTGTTTGTGTATCTGTGTGTCTCTTCCGTCAGCCTGTCTATGAATGAAACTTCAAACCGACTTCTATGGCTGTCGCTGCCAATACTTATTCCATTATACACATGCATGTCAATGCAGCAGGATCCTTTTGCAAGAGGACATCATCAGACAATTACCTCAATTTCAGCTCCTTTTATCGTTTTACTCTTGCTTATGCCTAGTTTTTTCTTCTTCATCATCTTGGTGTTGCTGCTTTGTTCGTCGGGGCTCCTGCAATGAAAATTGAGTAGCTGCTATTTTTGAGATGATTATCTCTGCTACAGGAGTTAAATTCGATACCGTCTATTAGCCTCGTTATTATTATCCTTTTTTTGAAGTAGTATCGTATGTCGCTGTCAAGTAAAAAAAAAAAATACAAAAGTGTTCAACAGCGCCTGCTAGTATTTCAAAAGTTTTGGGTGCTGCTGCGTGTACCTGTTAACATGTCGGTGAAATCTGCTCCCACGATATGCGCAAAAATAAATAGTTTCATTGATGAAATGGGAGATTCTTTAACTGAGTTGCTCTTGCGACAGGAAGTGTGAGAATTAGTATAAAAGTACCGAATTTAATGTGTTTTTTTTTTGTTCTTTCTTATTCCGTTCCATTGTTAAATTTTTTTATTTTATTTTATTTTTATCGTTTTATCAAATGATGTGAATTTGGAGATTTGAGCTAATAAATGTTATATATGGAGAAATCTTTTGTTTATGTTACAATTGTTCAATGGTTTTGTCATTGGCTTGTCATTGATTTCGAAGTTTTACTTTTCTGACAAGCACCTGTTCCATTCCACTGTTCATGGTTTTTATCTTCACTAAATTTTTACATTTTTATGAAGAGGGTTGCTATATATATTTCGGGAATAAATGCAAAGACCAGTTTTTTTTTTTTTGTATTGAGAAAAGCTTCAATGTTTTTTTTAAAATTTTCTCCTTTGTGATCTATACATTTTTGCATGCGTTCGAAACATAGGTAATAACATTTATCCCATTAAGCTTGAAACACCTACAAAACAGGCTTCTTCTGGCGTCGAAAATCGTTGTCCACGTAGTTTGTCCTTGATGTGCAGGAACAAAAAGAAGTCATTGGGTGCTAAATCAGGACTGTATAACGGATGACCAATTAATTCTATGTTTTGAGTGCTTAAAAAACCTTCAAGCTTGTATTATTTTGATGAAAAATAATTCTTCGGCGCTTCTTCTTTTGTTTTCTTTATTTCACGGAACAGTTCTGGTAAGCAAATAGTTGTGTACCATTCCGAATTAACCGTTTGAATTGACGTGATCACAGTTTTTTGAAAGAAACCGTCGTCCATTTGCTTCGAAGTGCCTTTGGACTCACCTTGTTGAAACCACATATCGTTCAGATCCATATATTCAATTTCAGGCAAAAACAAAAAAAAAAAATATTATTTTAACATACGTTCATAGCCCGGTAAAAAAAAAAAGAAAACGGACCTGACACCACCACAATGCACACCAGATTATGACTTTTTGAGGATGCAATGGCTTCTCCACAATCGCTTGGGGATTTCCAGACCCTCATATACGGCAATTTTGCTAATTCACGCATCGACCTAGCGCGGAATATGTCTCTTCGCTAAAGAAAATTAGCTTCGTAAATCAGCATTTAAAAAAATCAACAATTTAACAATTTTAACGCATTGTCCGGTGACAAAAAGTTCCATATTGTAAAATGGCAAACCTTTATCTACATAAAAATACCAGGGTTGCACTTTCCAAAACCCGAAATGCATAACCCTTTATTTCTTGACCCTTCCTTTGCACCAATCGACGCGAGCGACTGTCAAATGATGTGGAATCCAACGTGAACAAATCTTTTTCACAACTATGTGTTCATGTAAAATGGTATGTATGCTAGTGGAAGTAATACCAAGGGATGCCTCAATATAACGGTATGTGACATGACAATCAAGCATTATCAGTTCGTGCAACAACATATTCTGGTCGCCTTTTACGAAATTCGTCAGTGAGCGAAGTTCGGCCCCGCTTGCAATCTATGGACCACCAATAAACAGAGGGTTTTGATAGTGCTTCATCGCCAAAAGTCGAATTGAGCTCATCGATGCACTCTTGTAAGGATAATTCACTTCGAAAGTTGTTCAAAATAATCGCACGAAAATGTTCACTGTAAAGCACTGTATACAACTCAGTGCTGCAAGAAACTTTCCAACAGAAACGTCGATTTTACGTAAATGACATTGGCGATTTCCGAAACATGTCCAAGCACATTTGATGTCTTCAATACACAAAAATTATAAAATTACTCAAAATTTATATTGAAAATAAATTTGAGCTTTAGGCCAAGTATGCTGACAACAAGAGAACATGAAGACAATGAAGGCAACAAACCACAACAACGGCTCTGTATAGAGCAAATTTAGGTTTACCATCAGTTAAACTAACTGAACTCTAAAACGGAAGTGTGGAAAAAGGGAAGAGTTACGAGTAACGACAAAATAACACAACCTCAACATGCTCAGATAGCTGTAAACCACTGTGATTGAATTTTCGAGTTTTCGTTTCTCGATCAAAATGTCACCTCATTAGATGGCAACATTACGAAAATATTGCTATAGTCTTTGCGAAAATGTTGCATTTTTCATATGAGAAAATAACAAGAAAAATGCCACCCTGTCACAAATCAGCTGTTCGACTGTTTTCGTTTACTGCTGAAATTTATTTGATTGTGTCGCACAAATATTAGAAGTAAATTCTAGCAATATTGAAATGAAGCAGCAAACAATTGAAAACGTCCATTACATCCATTATAACGAAATCTTTATTTATGAATTGTAAACGATTTATAAAATCCGCTGGGCAACGCTCATTCTTATACAGTTTTCTTTTCTCGTGATAATTTTGCATTCCGCACTTACGATTTTACTAGGGTAGAAAATGGCGCACTTTTGCCGGATCAGAGTGCAACATTTTGAGAAAAGAACACGCAACCCTATGAATATGCTGAGGAAAGAACACGAAAATTTGACAGCCCTGCCGCAGTGCAGAATAAATGCAACATTATCGTGAGAAAAGAAAACGCTATTAGTTACTAATGTAAAAGCGTTTTCTCTGTCAAAATAAACTTCCGGATAACTTTGTCCGCATATTGGCACTAAAGTAGGACCTTAGTAGCTTGAGTGGATCACAGTGAAAAGTCATGCAAGACTACTGATGAATTGGTGTAGCGGCCATTTTATTATAAGAAGCTCTCTCAAAGTTCTTTCAAAAGCTGAAATGACTAATTCGTTTTTTTTTAAACACTTTTTTTATCGTTTTAAAAAGTCTCGTTTTAATATAATTTAGAAATTGCAAGATTTGGTGTTGAAAATAATCGATTGAGATGTGTTTAATTTTATGTATTAATACGTTTATATAGGTTGTTGATCCAATCCCCCCTCTAAGGAAACTCCTGGCTGCTGCGCTTATACTAATATTGTAAAATATATAAGACCCTTTTTGCCTCTTTTGTACAGAAGGATAATCTTTAGAAAGTAGTATTCATAGTTTGAAAACATATTCTTCATAAATTTGGAATATTCGCTAGGGCTACGTGAGGTAATATTTTAATTAAAGGTTCTTTCTGCAGTATCGAGGAGTTTTTAAAAATTTTCATATCGGTTCATACTGACTGTTTATTGCCCGTCACTTCGACCAATTTACACCTATTCTTCTTTATTATATTTTGCTGTTCATGATAGTGCCATCATATTTTTGCTGGAACCAGTCCGTTGTATCTTCCTTAGTAAGACTATGTGGAAAGCCAACATTACAAAACTTTCGCTCTCGGTGAGTTACATTATAACCTGGACGATAAAAGACAACATAAAAATCCAAATTTCAAAAACAAAATTTTCTGAAGTTGAGAAGTTACCATGTCCCATGTTCATACTCTTGAACTTTAAGCTCACGGTCTAAAATCTATTCAGCCTTTGCATGCCGTTTTGTACAGTGAGCAGCAATTTTCTTTGATAAGGTCTTTGATTTTGTTGACGTGTAGCTCATCAGTTGATATTAATGATCGTCCTGGCCGTGCCTCGTCTTCAATGCTTTCTCGACCCTCTTTAAACATTTTGTACCACCCATTAACTCTTGTTTTCGATAGAGATTGATCACCTAAGGCTTTTAGCATTTCAATATTTCAGCAGCAGAAATTGCATTCCGCACACAAAATTTAATTGAACTGCGTTGGTGAATAATTGCAGACATTATTAAAAAACGAAAAATTCACTTTTAGCTATTTACAAAAGAACACGTATCTCAAACACTAATAAATATTTTGACGTGTTATTTCGTACAGATGTCAATGACAGTAGTGCCAACCGAAAAATAAAAAGATTTGTTCCTATCGGAATCAACAAAAAATTGAAATTTCCCGGTATTTTTCTCCAAAAGTAGTCTATATACTACTTTGAAAATACTGGCTACTATCCTGTTAGCTGTTTCACCAGATTCACCCACACAGATATGAAGACTTAATTTTCTTATATGTATATCACTCATAGGATTTCTAACAGAATCTCGTTTACCCTTTTGCAGAGAATCAGTTGTACCAACGAGCTTTCCCCTCCGAACCGCCATTGTAAAAAGAGACCTTTAAGAGCTTTAATCTCCTCATTTCTCATATAATTTTATTTTCTGATAAAAAATTATAAATATTAAAGAAACAATATAATTTGATGTAATTAATATTGTATATTTTTAAATCGAACTTGAATAACATCTGTTAAGTTTTACTTAAATATTCCAAAGAACTAAGGAACTCTGAGATCGATAAATTTTAAAGGGTTTTTGAAATGTTCCCATTGGAATTGAAAATATGTTCACATTTCATACCAATATGAAAGGCTGTCAAAGTAAATCATTAAAATAATTGAATAAATTGAAAACTCTTATTCAAACGATGACATTATAACTGAACCCATTATTATACGCAAGAAGGACACATATGTATTGAAAATACACATATACACACACATGTAAACATCCATATGTGTAGTATAGGTACACTGAAAAAAAAATGTTTTAAAATTGACGACAATTGTTATTAATTTGACGATATTTGTGTTTAAAAAATAGCTTGCAACAAATTTCGTCAAAGAAGAGCAAATGTATTTAAAAATTTTGAAAAACATATGAAAAAAAATTCAAATTAACAACACATTT
The DNA here is from genome assembly GCA_943735915.1 of Pherbina coryleti. Taxonomy (NCBI): domain Eukaryota; kingdom Metazoa; phylum Arthropoda; class Insecta; order Diptera; family Sciomyzidae; genus Pherbina; species Pherbina coryleti. The sequence continues at coordinate 19,016,346 of OX030951.1, forward strand.
TGTGAATACATTGTGTTTAATTTTAAGCTAACTTTTCTTTTTCAGTGTACCTCACTTCAAAGCATAAGTTCAAATAACAGACGTTGGTGCAGTCAGGTCCAAACGTACGAGTGACTGATTGTCGAATGTATACTTAACTCATTTTCTGCTGAATTCCAATTGAATATAATTAAATGTTCTTTTCAATTATTAAAATGTGGTGCTTGGACATGGCATGACAGGACATCTAATGGAGCTAGAAATACTAAATGTCAACGCATGTGCGTTTCACATTGAATGGTTCTGTAAATAGGAATTGCGTTGGAAATTTTAAATCCTTTGATGGGGCATGCAATGAAGGTGAAGTTGTGAAGCGGAGACAAGTGTGGAATATATTTTCAGTGCACTACTGGATATACATAGATATGTATGTATGGGGACGAAAACGTAAACAGCTGCTGATACTAAGGCACTTTTGAGTCAAGCGGTGTTATGGCTGTAGAGTTATACACTGTATATCACTGTTATTCATCAAGAAATTTTACTTCATATCAAAATATTTAGAATAAGCAAATTTTTGGAAATTTATTTCAAATAAAATTTTAAAAACTACCCCCTTTATAGCTTTTTTTTGTTGCTCCACTACATAATTTTAGGTAAAATCTTTCATTGGAATTAAAAAAATTTTATACTTTTATTCTCAACATATAATACTGCAATATTGTCAATCATCAATTAAACGATCACCGACTAGGTATTCAAAAAAATCAAATAATATTGAAAATAAAATAATACATTCAAAATGAAGCGCAAGGGGTGAGCAAATAGGTTAAAGCTCTTAAACCGCAGAAAGATCGCCCTAACAAAACTCTGAACGCCGCATTTTTTAACTGTCAAGCGGTTTTATGCCCAGCATGTTGGTACAACTTCACAACGTTTCTGTAAATTCTTCCGCTTTTTTGTTAACTTTATATGACAATTGCTAGGCAAACAACTATTTTACACCAACAACAAACATAACGATCGACACCAACAAAAGGATCAATATCAATAACGGCCACAATGGGGGCCCATTATAGCAAATAAACGCAAACATTTAACTTTATGTCGTCTTATTATTTGCAGATTCACACCACAGCAGCTTGTTTGCTAAACGGTCTTGGTTGAGGGTCCATTCATGCTTTCACAACCTAAGGGTAGTTTCTATAGATCTATTGTTAAATTTTTACGCAAATTTATTTACCTAGCCTGTCAGTGCCTGATTTTTTTTTTTAGGTTGTATGTTGAATAGTTTTTTTTTTAGTTTCGAATCGTTTAGTTTTTGATTAATGCTTAATGGATTATGTCAAATTTAGTGTTTGTGAAATGGTATTCATTGTTGTCTATGTTATTATCGTTATTGCTCTATGGCAAATTGCCTGAAGAGAGCAAAGAAAATTAGGCAAGGGTCGATTGAAGGGTCGTAAAATTGCTACATTCGATGTACTCAAATGTCTTATATGAGATTATTTCTCCAAGTTATAGGATAGCATATTTTTGAGATATCAAAGTAAATGTAAATGTTAATGTAAATGTAATGTAAGTAAATATATCAATGTAATGCTTTCTAGAAAAGTAAGCTATTTCAAATGTTGGCTTTTTTATAATCTAATATGGTATAATTTTAATTTTTATGGAAAATTTCCGAGAAAAATATGGGAGATGTTTCATTGTACACGAATTTCGATGAACAGATTTTGCAATTTAGAAAGAAAAGGAAATCTGCATTAAATTTTACACTTGCTTTTATTTCATATCTGAATGTAATTTTTATTTTATTTCAATTAAACTGAATATATGGAAAGTAGTATCATATAGGCATGCAGAAGGCCTTATGTCCTTATCGCTCAATAAGTTCCAAAGTTCGTTTATTTAAAGCTTTTTTACATTAATTTTCTTTAAAAATATAGGTCACAAAAAAAAAAACAATTGTAAGAACGCTTACCACATATTCTTGAATTGTTTTTTTTTTGTGGTATATTAAATTGGACCTTTTTTTAAATTTTATATATTGGTTCAAAAAGGTTTCTGAAAACTTATAATATACTTGTAATTTTTTTTATTTTATAATTTAACATATTATAAAATGTTAAATGTTGCTCCTTAAACATTTCAGAGTGCATTTCTTTAATAATTTTATTATTAAATATTTAAATACGAATACGAGATCACTTGTATGGTAAGTTTTTTGGGTCACTGAGTTTGAATATGCTGTAGGAATCAATAATTCAAATGTCGATAAAGGCATATTTCTGACCATAATTTCAATATTAACAGCCGGCATACTGGTTCAGCCTCTTGGAAATTTCTGAACTTGGACCTGAGTTTCCTGACAACGACCCAAATATCCCACAAGTAATAAAGCTTCTCTTGGCCATATTTTGAATTTTTTTAATTTTGGGCTTTTATTCCTAATCGGCAAATCCTATAAACACGACTAATAAATTTTTAAACCATTGGAATTTTAACTTATATTTCGGAATCTGGCAACGCTAATGTCATTCCAGTCAAACTCACGCACAGTGGGAGGACTTCAGACAAGTTTTGGCCATATATAGTAAAAATAAACCTATAGCTTTGAAATTTGGTACGAATGCTTTTTACAGTTAAAAATGAAATATATATAAGTTTGGATTAAATCCGCCCACAGACACGCCCACCTTCCATACGAATTTTTTTGCAGAAAATAGTAAACATAAACATAGAGCTTTCAAATTTGGAATGAATGCTTTGCATACTTATATATGAAATATATATAAGTTTGGATCAAATCCGCCCGCAGACAAGCCCACTTTCTTTTTTTAACAAAAGTTGTAATCTTGAAGTTAGTCTTTACAAAATATTCTCGTATAATGTATTGGAAAAAAGTTTAATTTACGAATTTGAGCAAAATTTGCCGACAGACACCCCCACCTTTTATCCTAATCTTCTTTCTTTCCGTATTACACTTATTAAACTCTTCGTATACAAGTTTAAATTCTATGGGTTTTAACATTTTTCTTAACAACATAAGCCGACGGAATCGGCATAAAATTGAAAAAGCTAGTTTACAATTTTAAAAATATTTTTTATCTATACTATTATATAAAATCAAAGTGAACATTTTTTGTGTCCGCAAAACTCCAAAAGTACTGGTCCGATTTTTTTGAAATAAGTTTTAAAATATCACATTTGTGCTACAAAAGGTTCATTGGTTATTTGCTTTTCGAAATTTCAATAATAAATATCTTTAATTAAAGTGTTAAGTTTTTTAAAAAATCATCCACAATGCCATGCATTGCTTGATCGTTAGCTTTTCATGCGTTTGTGCTGCGAGAGCCTCAATAAACTGCATGTTTCTCTCTCTCTACTATACTCTTTTTGTTCTCAGCAAGCACAAAACAACAAAACAAACAAACAAATACATATACATACATACTTTGCTGCGCTTAAAGCTAATTGGATCGAAGTACATTCTAATATGTTCAAAGTAGTTTTGATGTGGAGAATTAATCTAACACAGTTTAGTTAAAATGGGATTCACTGACCACCTTTAGCATGTTGAGGATTTTTTTGATGAGATTGCGATTCAATCCGACTTGATGTATGTATGTATGTATGTTTGTATGTACGTATGTTTATTTGTTTCGCTGCATGCAACTTTTCTACACATGTTTTGACGGTGGTTTTCCTGTAATTTATAAATGAACAAAAGGAACGGGTGACTTTTTACTTTATAGAATTGACATTGTGTGATTCAATAAGTTTTTTTATAAATAAACAAGAGAACTGGGACGGGCATAGGAAAAGGGGTTATGGCTGCGACCATACAAGTCAAATTTTTGATATTGAATAGTTTTGGAACTAAACGTCGCATGACAATAAAACTCAGCATGGAGTTACTAATTGCCAAAGTCTTTTTACTGGAAAACTGATATGTGCATTGGAAAAGGGGGTGTGGCCCGATTCTCTATACAGAATAGCTATGGAAGCTAAGATCACAGGACATTGAAACTCATAATGGAATTGTCACCTGGGAGTGATGTTCTGCTACTGGGAAACTGTAACGGGCAGTGGAACACGAGCGTGGTGTCAGACTAAGGGACTAATAAAAGTTTTGAATTTACTTATTATTTCCAATATACTTGCCGGGTGCAGCAACGCGCGCCGGGTATCGCTAGTTGCTAATAAAGCTCATTTTGTATAAGTTCTCGAGCTTCTACTGACAGCTCTTTGTATTGTTTGTCTTTCTTCAGTCGCAAATGGCTGACAAGAGGATTAGAATATATTAAAAGATGGTGAAAAATGACTTCATTGTTGGCATTTTTAAGTTACGGTGCACTTAGTATGTGTATTTGATAAAACTCATTAATTTCGGTTTATTGTTGTTTAATCACTTTACAAATTGCCGTGACTTTTTTTGTAATGTATCACTACAATTAACAAATGCAAAAATAGTCGCATATTTTCTCAATAGAAAATGTTAATGCCAAAAGGACACCTGTCAAATTGCGCACAGTCTAAGTCAACGTATAACGCCATCTATCGGGTTGTGCCATTGACAGCGCCATCTATTATTTATCTCGTTATTGCTTTACAAAACAATGAACTCAAAACGTCTTTTATCAAAATGAATTTAACAATCATCAGTAATCTTTTATGCCTCACAACGAATTTTCCACCTTTACATTGTTCAAAATCATCAGATCATTCGATAAAATGCAAAATTTTGTCTAAAAAATTCACATTTTTTTGCGTTTTTCCGGAATTTTCCGAGTTTTCCACTAAGAATTTCCTATTTTTCCATTTGAAAAGCTATTCCGAAACAATTGCACACAAAATTCCATACAAATAAATCAATTTTCGACTTTTCCAATTTCCCGACTTTTCCGGAGGGTTTTCCAAAAATTTTCTTTCGTAAAATCCTTTTCCTGGTAATTATGAACAACTGCAAAAATTTCAGCCAAATCGGCCTACTATTTGTTACTTTTAATCTAATTTTCATTTTGAAGATACGCTGAATATAATAAAATAAAATATTTTTTAATTGACATTCAACGAGAAAAAATCACATTAAACCCATCAAGTTCGGGCAGCAAGAACCATATTTTTCTATAAATATATATATTTCTGGATACTATTTTAAAAAAACTGGAAATGTGTTTTTTTTTACTGCTAAAGTTTTCAAACTTTTTAGCTTTTTTGCACTACAAATGCTTATTTTTAAAAAATCACAAATAATAAATTTATTTTAATAACAACAAAAAACCTTCATTTTATGAAATAATAAATATCATATTTTTATCAGATATGACAAATCAATCTTTGTTCATCTTTGTTTATCAGAAAACAAAAAAAGTGGAACACTTACAACTGCAGGTAGTAAAAACAAGTGATATTCTCAAATTTTTGTCATTAAAAAAACTTCAAATTTCGAGCCATTTTCTGACCAAACCTTAAAAGATTTCTGAGTGATTTTTGGGTGTTTCTTATCTGAAGTATAAACTGTCGATTAGGAAAAAAATTTTTTACAATTTCAAAACTTATACTTTTTTCTATTTATGGCCACGAATCTCCCACTGTGTGACGTTTCGATTAGAAAGTTTGACACTATTTAATTTACACGTACTCACAACATTTTGGTGTATTTGTGCTTATTCTGTTCCTTAAAGTGCTTTTTACTGAGTTGTTTACAGTGCTTCTAAAATTGTCTCTGAAAAGCAATGGAAATTGAACATTTTTTTGAACATGAACATTTTCGTATGATTATTTGTTACAACTAACGACGTAAATTATCTCAACAAGAGTGCACCGATGAACTCAATTCGCCTTTTGGTGATAAAGAACCATCAAAAACTTCCGTTTATCGTTGGTACACAGAATTTAAACGGGGACATAATTCGCTAACAGAAGAATTTCGTGAAGGTCGTCCCAAAACTGTTTTTGTGCCTCAAAGCATTGATGGTGTGTGCGAACTGATAATGCTTAATAGTCATGTGATATACCATAAAATTGAGGTATCTCTGAGATCTAATTCCATTTTACATGAACACATACATGAACAAAATTAAATTTCCTCCATGTATTATGGCTTTATTAGTAAGAGAAAAAATTGCCATTAATTATGAAACACAATGTCGTTCAAGTGGCTGCCTCGGCTGGCTTCGCAGCAGCGCATTCTGTCACTCCAATTTTCCAAGACCTTATTGATGATTTCTATTACTTGACTATTACACTTGCAGTCTTCCATTATCGCTGAAATGTCTTAACTTGTTTTATTTTATACAAATGTATAGGAGCTTACATGAACAGAGAGAGCATTCTTTTTTTTTAATTTGCTTTTAGCTATTAAAAATTATCAAAAAATTCTTCTTACATGATTATTTTGGCTTATTGGATATAAAGTCCAGGGTATAGGATTTTCAGTGCATGTAAAATTGGTTAACAAATAACTTAGTTATAGACGAGAATAACACTGAAGTAATACCACGATTAAATACTTTTAAGAAATTTTAAAAAAGACTTTCTTGAAATGTGCTATAAACGGGATAACTTTTGTTTCATATGTGATTTGTATACGGATTCGAATCCTAAAATTGATTAATCCACAAACCCTGAAGGTGATCTCACTGTATGAAAATTATTTTGATTGGTGTGTTATGCGCAACTAGTTATACCTACAAGAGCTGTACAAAATATTCTATTCATAGTTTAGAATAACGTACACTATGAAGGTTCAGTCTATTTCAGTACAGCCATGACATAGAGGAAAAATGTTTTGTATGAGTGAAACCAAATTAAACACTAATGTCATGTCTTGAAAGCTCTTTCATACTAAGGAAAATTTGTTTTGAAAATTTTGATATGAAATAAAATATCAAATCGTAGCGCGGTACTGAAGTAAAAGTAACTGGAAATCATAGCTATCACACCGAGTGCACCATAACATAATTTTAACTTAAAAAATTAAAACAAGCGCCATACCTCGAAAACGAAGCAAGATAGGCAAAAAATAACACCAGACTTGTGGTTTCTTAAAAGGGTCTCGAACCCAAGTCGCAGAGATAAAGGGGTCGGACGATATGATAACCTTAAAAAATTAGGAAGAACGCAAAAAAACCAAATAAAATGAGATGCATGCATTTAAGTGAAGCAATTATTTCGCTTCACAGCTCATTCACAGAGAAGCAAGTTATTATTTCTGTTTCAAAATTATATTTCTATTTAAAAAATCTGTTATAAATCAGAAAATATTTTAAACCATACTTTCATTAATAACTTTATCATTTAATAACCGATTAAATTTTTTTTTAATTAGTTCGAAAATAAAAACCGTTGTATTTTTAAGAAAAATATAAATAAAATTATGTCAAAAGACTTTTTTTGATTTCTTAACATTATAAAATGTAAAAATTAAAAAAAAAACAATGTGTGGTGATTGTTTTAGCTATTATTATTTTGCAATAGATTGACATATTTCTACTATTTAAATTAGAATACAAAACTGCAAGTCTTACCTTTGTCATAATACAAGTATAAAGGTTTTTAAAATCAGTTGAGTAGAAGCAATGTTATGACATACCAAGTAAGGCAAGGTACGAACATTTTTACTGATTAATTTATGAGGTCCTTGACAAAAAATTCAAAGTGATACAAAAATTCTGAAAATGCAGAAAGTCATCATATATTACCACGTAATGAAATATGTGTGTGGGATGTCTTGTACAGTTTTCGTGTAGAAGAGTCTTATGTATTAAGTGCTCTGATTTAGAAGTAGGATCAACACCGTTTCTTGATCGGACTCAGATCAATTACGATAAATGACCCTAGGATAGTAACATGAGATGTGTAATTTATTTAAAAATATTTTATATAAGAACCCCGTAATTTGATTGTGACCTTATTTCCGATGGACATGGAAAAATTAAGTCAGGTGGTGATGTTGATCCAGAATATATGCACTTTACCATATATGTCACTCCACATAATTGGGGTTAAAAATAGAGTGAAAAACTTAGCAATCCCCTTCAAGAGCACACTTGGGTTAAAGAAATCCAAAGGAAAGCAAACATTCTATACATGTTTTTTCTCTTGATTACTGCTTCTTTTCCACTGAAATCCATGATTAAAAACCAAAAAAAGTAAAAAATAAGACAGTTCTCTAAAATGTCAAAAAATTTATCAACAAAAAACATGGCTTCTCAAAAGGTTTTAAAAAGAAAAAATTCAGCATATTTTTCACCTTTCTATTTTCTAAAATCTATTTGTAAATTCATCATTTTTATCAAATCATCATTTAGATACCTCCCCCAAAATGAACTCAATTTTAAAAAATTTAAGTAATTATTCTAAATCATAGAAGAAATACGCACAACGTTTGTCAAATCAAATAAATCACAGCAGCGTTTAAAAGCGTGTTTAAAATTTTAAATTAGCTTCTGCCAAGTCAACAATTTTGACAGCAACAACAACAACAACAACAATGCCAACACAACATAGAGAACAGTGCCTGTGAACATACATATATCACAATAATAAAGAGCCTGAACTTTCAACGCATAGAAATGTCAACGTCATCCTCATGACGCTCGAGGACGAGCATCATAACAAGCAAAGCAACGACGATACCATGAGACTGGATACTGCTTCTGGCTTCTTTGTTGCCCCTGACTGCCTAACTGCCGGCTGACTGCTTGTCAAGCGTGTTCAAATTATTCCAATTGAATGGATTTTAACAAATAACACTCATCATCAGCCAGGACGAGAGTCAGTAGCAATGAACAAAACGCACTGAAGTTCAAATGAGCCTCATCATACGCATTGCGCGCAACACATTCTTCGCCATCAGGATGCTTTTGCTAGAATGTGCTGTGTGCGAAGCGAAACGGTACGGTGTGAAATTTTGTGCGTTCGAATTTTGAAACTTTCCGTTGGTGATAATGTTGCTAATGTTTGTTGGCACTGCCATTTATGCCGTTAGATATATAACTGCTAAACGAACTTTGTGGCTTATATGGTGCAGATGGGAACGACTAGCATGTGCATAAAAAAATGCTTGTTAGTTAGAAACTGAAAATTAAAGCATGAAATATTTAATTGAAAACAAATGCCGGGGGTGTGTCCAACTCTACGGTTGACCATACAAAATTATTGACTACAAAAAATCAGCGACTTTGGAGAAACTACAAAATAAAAACTTTGCCAGAGACACGCAATACTTTTTCCAACACTTACTTAAAAAAAAAAAATTATGGCAAGAAAAAAAAAGGGAAAAAGCCGCAACTACTGCTGTGGCGCTGACAAACAACTGTCAATGGCTAAAGCAGTTCTCAGCTGTCAAACCGCAAACGCCATATTGAACTCTTATTGATAGCCAGCCAGCCAATTTGAGTGAAGGTAAAAGATACTCCAACTCAACGGCGTACAAGTTGTTTGCCTACCGGCAGCACCTTGTTAACGTATTGATGGATTTTTATTTTTCATTTGAATTTTTTCATACATAAATAATTGATGTCCTTTGCATGTCCTCTTTTTAACTGGCTTCTTTCCACACTGTGTGGCTTAAACGCATTGCTACATTTAGAAAAACTTGTGAAAATACTTTTTATGCTGATACCTTTGTTATGGAAAATACTAATTATACTGCTTTAGTTTTTTTTTTTTTTATGGAAATTCCTACTGCATAATTTTCCAAATTTTTACTTCTTCTTCTTGACTTTTTTTTCATATTTGCTGGAAGTTTTTGGTCTGTTATTATAATTAGAATTTTTATTATAGTTTTAAATTATAGACTAGATGTTAGGGAAAGGCCTAAAACTAGGATAAAAAAACAATCTATGGAAGAGTGGATAATTTTGTGGTGACATAAAAGCAAGGAGTGCTGACATGTGGTAAGCTGCTTGTTAGGGCTCCCATTTTTCCCCTTACTTTTTCGAAAAGAAAATAAAAAAACACAAACAAAAAAAAAATGAAATCCACACTCAAATGTTTCGAAATGTGGCCAACTGTCTGACGCGAAGATATACATAGGAATTTCTATGCAATATTTTGGTCTAAAACTTGACTTTAAAACATTAAACTTTAAACTTTTAATTAAAACTTAAATTTTTTATAACAAAGCAGAGTTGGTATCGTGGACACACCCGAATTCTTTAATGTGACAGCACATCTTTATACAGGGCGTTGTTTTAGCTCAGTGGGGGCCATGAAATTTTAAGCTCGGGCCAATGCTTAAAAAACAAAAAAAAAAAAAAACAATTCCAATGCAATAAAATCATATGCCATGAAAAATAGCTCGACACACAAGTAACGGGACAATCAGCTTCAGCTTCGACATCATCGAGTGTGCGTTTTTTTATTTTGGCTTTGCATGCATTTGTTTTTGTAAAGTTCGCTGGAAAATGTGCTGAACACTGAACGAGTGCGGTTTGTGTTGTTGTTTTTTGCAGTCGTTCTTTGATGGCAAAAACAAAATTAAGATAGAAAAATAATTTGTATGATATGCCACGCGGGCCATACGGACACTACATGGGCATGTTTGCTTTAGCTGAATGAGAAGTTTCATTGGTTGATGTCTATGGTTTGACAGTTGAGAATGTGTGTTACGAAGAGAATATTGCTGCTGTAGCGCGAAGTGTTGAAGAAGACGCCGAAATGTCTTTTCGGCGCCTTTCTCAACTTGTTGGCCTTTCTCCTTCGAGTACGTGGACAATTTTTATGTAAGTATCTTGGCTTACGTACCTATAAAATACAGCTCGTGCAAGAATTAAAGCGCCAAATGACCATCGTTTACGTCGCATTTTTGCTAATTGGGCTAATTTGAAACTGGTCGAAGATGAGCATTTTTACCGAAGAATTTTGTTTAGTGATGAAGCTCATTTCTGGTTAAATGGCTTCGGCAATAAGCAAAAGTGCCGTATATGGAGCAAAGACAATCCTCAAGCCATTAACGGATCACCATTATATTCATTAAAATTGACTTTTTGGTACGGTTTACACGCTGGTTGCATCAACGGCCCTTATTTCTTTCGAAATGAGGAAATAGCTGCCGTTACGGTGAATGGCGAAATCACGCCGGAAATCATATTTAAAAAATAAATGCCATGAAATTATCTACCAGGTTGTTATACATAATAAAAAATTCATTCAAACAATATTTCTGTCTTGTATTATTATTTATAGTTCTCAAGCTCTTAAAAAAAACACCCTTTACTTGTCTTTATTCTTGTCTCTTTCCTTCCCCGGTTCCCAAACTTGTCCTCATCCCTATTATTTTTCTTAAATTTGTCCTCATAATTTTTACAATATATTTGTCCAATAATTCCTCAATTCCTCAATTCCTGTAACAAGGATTACAGTCCTACTTGTAATCGAAATTTTTGATTTAATCCATGCCCAAGTTAATGACCTTATTCTTGTTGGAATCCCTTTCCTAATCCTTGCCCCACTTCGTTTCCCAATCTTTGTTCTAAATCTTGTTCTTAGTGTGATCAAATCCTTGTTCTATTCCTTTTCCCATTTCTTGTTTTTCCCACATTTTTCCCAAACTTAATTTTTATCTGAATTCTTGTTCGAATCCTTTTTCAATTCCATGCTCTAATCTTTGTCCCACTTCTTATCTTATTCTTGGTCATAATATTTGACCTTGCCCTCACCCTTTTTTATCCTTGTCCTAATCTTTATCCAAATCTTTGTCCTAATACTTGTTAATTTATTAATTTAAATTTGATACTATTTTTTTTTTTTTGCTATTGAATTTGGTACATTAAGGTTACTAAGAGGTTCCCTGAAAGGTCTCATGACGCCATTATTTTTTTTTTTATTTTTCCATCTAACCGAAAACCTCAGCTTAACTGCCGTTCTATGAAATTTACCGCAGCGCCAATAGTCACAGAGTCATAATTCCATGCAACGTTTTTTCATTGTTGTTGCATTCCTAATGCATAACTCGCTTGCCTCCGTGGTGTCGTGGCTTCAAAAATATTTGTGTTTTGCATTGCCGTTATGTGGACAAATAATCATTTTTTGTTGTCGTGAAATAAAATTTTTTGTAGCACTTTTTCTACACATCGAGTTATTATTCCATGCAATAATATTGCATTTTTGTTGCATAAGCTACTACTTACGCGATCTAATGACGTCATAATTTATTTTTATATTTTTGTCATAAGGCCTTAGTTTCTGTTGTATAGCATCTACCGGGCCGAATATATTCATTGAGTAATAATTCCATGCAACGGCTTTGCATGATTGTCGCGTTTTTTGATCTTTAAGCAGCTCTCTGCGCGGCCTCATAATGTCATGCATGGCTGGTCTATTTTTGTCATCAGCGCTAAGAACCATCCTTTACTTACACGTATTATATTCTTACCGTAAGACTATTCATAGCGGGAAATAATTCTATTTAATAAATAAATTTTTGAAAATAAATTTGAAGTTTATGTACTTAGGCAGCTCTCTCCGCGTCCCAGTAACGTCATTATTTTTTAGTTTTATTTTTGTCATGAAGTCAAAGGATTAACCTTTACTTAATACTTTTTCAATTTTTTTTTTAACCTGCGCGGTGAAACGCAAAGTCGTCATGTCAAAATGCTTTTTTTTTAATATTTGAAATGGTCATTAATGCAGTGACCTACTGGAAATTTTGAAGGTAACATTTTCCTTATTTTTTCCAATATTTTTAGCTATTGAGACTTCAAAAAGCATTAAAATATATGAAAATTTACCTGCTGCTTATAAAGTTCTCAATCAGAGCTAATCTTCTTTCTACCATTTTTTACTTCGACATCTTAATTTTCCTCAAAAACTAAAAATCACAATCAATATCAAAACATAAAAACAAAAAAAAAAATTGATCACTCACATGTTTTCCACAACAAAAATGTTTCCTGGAAATTCAGCACACACCAAAAATTAAAAAAAAAAACAAATAAAATATTTCATATGCATCAAAAGCATTTAGCACCAAAATTAACAATTATCCTGCAGCAAAGAATCATCATTCTTCCTGGGGCATCAATCTACAAATGACAGATTATTATTCAATAAAATGGCACAATAACTGTCGAGGAAGTAGTAAAAGTAGAAAAAAAAAAACCAACTTCATCCCAATCTGCAGGCAAAACCATCAAAAGTACAAATAACATATATTGTTTGTTCTAGCAATTGATACAATCAACAGAAACAACACAATGCAAACAAAGATTCAAGCAGCGTGCATAGAATTTATGCCGCATACTCGATAATATTCGCTGTGATGTGGTCACCTTTATTTTTGTTTTTTTTTAGTCGCTCCTATGAATGAGTGAGTAGAAGAATAGCTACACAGGATCACAGCATCACAGCATGCGATAAAGTTGCTTTTCAGTGTAGTGCTGTGGAGATGTTTCAATTGATATGGCAAAGTAATCGGTTTCTGACAGGTAAAATGGTTATTTCATAAGACAAAGTTAATGTTTTTTTTTTACAATTTCAATTATATTTTCACAATCTAAAAAAAACAATCATCATCGTTTTAAATATTTTGCATATTTCCTTAAATATTCATTCTCCAACTTTATTTTAAAAAAAAATTATAAAAAGTTGATAGGAAGACCGGTTGATAGAAGATAAATGGTATTGAAAGTTCATGAAACTGTGGTTATCATGATAAAAATTACAATTATTTCATTCACAGCCCTGATGAACTCTAAAAATCTAAGGTTTCATCGCATTTTGTAAACTGAAGAACTTATGAATGAATTGATTTATTCGTAATAATATAATAATAATATATAATATAATGCACAGAAAAGAACAGAACATTTGCTGAAAGAAAGTCTATCTATAAAATATATCCTAAAATCTTAATGCATAAAAGGCAAGCGTGATGCTCAACACCTAATATCACTCAAACTGTAATTATTTCTTGCTATTACAGTGCTTTTTAAACTTTTTTGGCTGAAAGTATGTGCAGAAAAAATGTATACATAAAAGGCTAGCTTGGGGCTCCACACCTAATATCGCTCAAACTGTAATTATTTCTTGCTATTACAGTGCTTTCAAAGGTGTCAGCCTGAAACTATGCACCGAATTGTTTTTTTTTTTTGCAAAGTGATGTGCATAAATTCAACATTTTATTTATCGTTATTTTTACTTTAAATGGTTACAACCTGTCGTAGGAAGGGCTTTACACTCATAACCAACAATTATAAAGTTGTATACGAAGGTTACCTTTTAAGTTTTGCGCCTAAAGGCCTCTTTCCAGCACTCAAGTCAAGCATATTTTCATACAAAAAACTGAAAAGTAATCAAAAAGTAATTTTCTTTTGTCAAAAATACTTGAAAGTGAATTCAGCTCGAAAGAAAACATTTTTTATTTTTACTACTTTTTTCCATTGAAAAGTGACAACGGCAGCACTGTGAGTGCCAAGAAAGATATGCAAGTCACAGCATTACCGCAAGTAAAATTTTGGTAAACAACATATAGAGGTAAGTTCGCAAATTATTGTTTCGAAAAAATGACTTGTCTACTACTATTTCACACGCAAGTAAAATAAGTAATATTTTTGTTGAGAAATTACTTAAGAGCTGGATAGAGGCCCTAACAATGAAAAAGCGGTGGCTATTAAGTGAAAATACTTTTACTATTTTTCAAAGATCAATAAAATTTGCATTCGTTTGATCCAATTTTCGAAACAGTTTTGCCTCTTGAAGTTGGTACCTTCGAAACTGTCGGGTTTTTTTTTCGAAACCGGGCGTAGAAAAACGCTCGCCATGCATTTTTTCTTAATGTGAAAAAACAAGAAGAAGTCATTGGGTGCCAAGTCGGCACTGTAAGCCGGATGACCTATCAATTCGAAGTTTTGAATCTCAAAAACTCTTTTTTTTTGAGTTGACTTGTGGGAGTTCGAAATGTCGTGATGGAGGATGAAATTCATTCGGTGGTTGCTTCTCCTCAATTCTCTGAAGGCTTTCAGCAAACAAATGGTTGTATACACTAAGCGGAATAACGAATATTAACATTATTCTCGTCCGCGTGTAAACTTTATGTAAATATTTACGTGGATAAATCAAATATTTTCCTGACAACTCGTTTTTTTTCGTATTTAAATTGTATCTATACCACACAGTGAATCTTCTGACTTATTCGAAGCAACTGATATAGCCGAAAAGCAGCAACAACATCGTATTCTGTTCCTGCAGTTTATTAATGAAGCTTTTAGAATTAAGATTCTTGCTTGTCGCTGAATACTACCGGTTTTTTATAGTTCTCGTTTGTTTTTTGAAATAAAAATTATATAGCCTAGATGTTTAGCCAAAATGCTTTGTGAGTGCGATGGGTGAGATTTTGTGGGGAGCCGAAATCCACACAGATACATACAGATACATTTAAAGTTTTCAAGTTTGACAAAATATTTCACTTCAAAAGGTAAGAACTCAAAAAAAAAAAACAAAAAATTAGAGTTAGATGGGATTGAATCCATTCGAAAAATTGGCGAACGGTCCATGCATGTTAACGAGATATTGTAAATAAATCACATTTAAAAAAACAATGTCCTTAAAACTATCCCTTTAAATAAGATTGCGAAAATAAATGTTCTTTTATGAATATTTTTAATTAAAAAATATAAGTTTTTTTAAAAAAAAAATTGGTTTTTAAGAGGCATTTCAGTCCAGGGATTGATTTTAAAGTAGTTATCTTCCGAATGCCGAAAACATTATTTTCAACCCGATAATGTTCATTAATGAATTCAATAAATATATTTTCTGATCTTGGAATTAATTAATAATTTTTTATTTTGTTTTAGGAACAAGCAATTTAACTACATATAGAAATTAGAAGCTCATTCTTACATTGGGTTCAGGAAACAAAAATAGAATAATTTTTCTAAAAACAGAATCATTTTAAGCCAGTGTTAACCCTATTCATGTTAGGCTGTGTCTATGGGTCACTATTCAATTTCAAACCAATATAAATGATTTAAAACTTGTTTTAAAGCAAAATAAGTTAAATGTATTTTATTATTGGTCTTTCTGTTTCTGTAATATACAATTAATTTTTTTTTTATGTTTTGGTGATATTTACTTATTTCACAAAATATTAAAAAATAACATGAACTGTCACGTAGTGACTCTTAGACACTGGTATCTGCAAAAGACGCGATAATGGAAAACTCATCATGAAACCCAGCTTAGAATGCATCGACAGTATAATCAAAGAAGAGGCGTCAACGTAACTGTTTCTCTTATAAAAAAGGACGATTTTCTAAGCAATTCCGTGGAAATAGTCAGAAACCCATGAGTAACGAGCATTCACAGAAAAGTGTAGTTTGCCTTAAATGTACAAATAAATAGTTTAATAACAATTTCCACATTATTTATAATTAATTTAATTTTTCTTTTTAATAAAAGAAATTAATTTTCCATGAACGATATTTTGTATCAAACTTTCTTTTTTTCAATAAAAGAATTATGTTTTTTGTATCAGTGTCTCTAAGTCACACCGTGACAATTTTCGTTATTCAGACAGCGTGACATGAATAGGGTTAAACAACTTTGCTCCGAAATACATTCACAAAAGCAAAAGCAAAGCACGAAAATATCTCACATAAAGCACGACAAAAGCTTCATTTTGAAGTTCTCCGTCGAGCAGTCAACATCTATGCTGCTCGTCTGCTTATGCACTCAGTTTTATCAGATCGTCTTCTCACACTGAATAAAATTATATTTTATTTAATTTATGTTAAATTAATTTTCACTAATTAACACATAATTTTTTAATCAAGTAATTAAATTTCTCAATACTTTACTTTATTTTAACACATATGTCTTTGTAATAATTTTCTTTTATTTATTCATAATTTTAAATTGAAATAAGTAATTGAAAGAAATCAGAAGACTGCATTTATCTCTTCAAATTTATACTTGCCTTTACCTAGTCGTTTCCATTCTCTTCATTTATTATTTCCTTAGCCCGTATCTCTTTTTATATACTTTCCCTTACTTTTATCAATTTCTTTTCTTAGCTATTTTTATTATTAGATTTTCTAGGTTTGGTTTTACCTTAATTTCACCTTATCAACCTTTGTGAATTCCATAAATTAACTTGAAATATAAACTGTATGCAATAGCAAGTCAACTTGCTTAAGTCTTTTTTGCAAAATAACACGCAATATTCTTTCAGTGAAAGCTTAAAAGCTCGCTTGTGTTAAAGCAAAATGAGAATGTATTTGTGGAGCAAAGCTGTTTAACACTGTTTTAAACTCTTTCTGTTTCCTTACGTGCTCTGGTTGGTACTTATGTGTACCGACTACCGGGTGATTTGCCCTGTTTTGCCGCCCTATCGCTGCCCTCATCGGTTACCACAATGACTTCAAATGACAATTCAACGCAATGACAAATTGTTTCTGCTCGAGTTTGCTCATCACTCGTCGTTTTCGTTACTATTCAACCATTACATCGTTGAGGGGTGACAATTGAGCATCACAAATGACCGTAATAAAAGTCAATTTCGGGCATTTCTGTTCGCAGGATTTGCAAAATCTATTTATTTCATTTTGTGCGAGAACATCTTGGCTCGATTGTGTTGCGGTGTGCCGACGACTATTGAGGGTTTTGGAGATATTGTGTAGATTGTGAAAATTATTGGAATTAAAAACCGACGGATGGGATGAGTAGTAAGCAACAAAATTGAGCTCGTCGCTATTCAATAGTGAACTGTCAGTTGTGAAATTTTCAGTTTGATCTCGGTTTAGTTTTTCTTTCATTCATGTAATTTATTTACAAACTCATTGTGACAGAAGAAATGTCAAAGTCATTTGTTGCTGTTGTTGTTATTCTTGCGTATGCCAGTGCAAAAACAATGTCACAGCATGCGTTGAACAACTGCTGTGTAATGTCCACGCTTACTCAACGTCCACACACATTTCACATCCTCGTCCGTTCCGAAAACGGAAGCTAACAATGGTGGTTCCAATAGCTGCTGCGGCTGCTTCTGTTCAATCTCAAAAAATCAATTGATTAACATCCGTTTTTCATTCATTTGTGTGTTTGTATGATTGTTTGTTTGTTTCCATTGCTTTTGTTTTAGAATTAATATAAATCGCACCTTATGTGTTTCTGCATTAATTTCGCTGTTTTCACCTCTGCTTAATTGTTTGCACAACTTTTTAATTGCTGTGCAAGGGTTGCCATCGCTGCTTGATTTTTGCATTGGTTACGCGCCTGATTGACTTTGAATGCAGCGTGTCGCGGGTCCTTAGCTACACTTGACTGCATTTCAATGAAAGTTAGGCATAATTTTTGAACTGTTTTTTTTTATGCGTTTATTTTTAAATCAATTAGGAAATTATTTTAAAATGATTAAGGTTGCATTTTTTTTTTGTTCAAAAGCAGAACTTGGGCACTGATTACTGCTTAAACGAAATGTCTAAATGCTTTTAATTTAAATGCAGCAAATTGTTTCGTATATATTTTCTGTGAGCATTATCACTATAATTCGTATATTTTGGCATAAGAACACTTAAATTAAGTTATGTAAACAACTGTTTCCTATTAAGTACACTTATGACCTTATTAGTTTTAAATTATATAGGTATATAAGTGGAATTTCAAAATGTGTTATTGAAAACAGTTTCAACCTTTTTTAGAAAATTTCTGTTAACAGAGAGGAAGAGATCAGAGCAAATATTTAGCTTGATCTAAGAAAATTTGAAATTAAGCTTCATTTAATCAAATCAAGTACTAAAAGCTAAAATTAAGAAAACAATTTTATAATGAGCATTTATTTCTAAAATTGAGCACAAGAAAAGATATATAGGTTGAAACAAGAACAAAATACAGGATTTTAGAACGAGAAACAAGACTTGAATCAATAAAATTTTCTTAATATGTGTCTCATTATATTTTTATTAAAGCAAAATGATGGCATGGCGCAACGGATGGTGTGCGATAGTAAATTAGCAATGAAAAAGTATAAAACTAAAAGGCACAATGAAAACTCAAGCTTAGTGATCAAAATATAAAACATATATATACATACATACTTTTCATTGATTTTTTTCTTTTACTCTTTGAGTTATTGATCTCAAGTCTATATATGACTTTTTTATGCCTACATTCGTTTAAAAATTAATACCTTATTGAAATATAAACCGTGCGCAATAGCAAGTCAACTTGCTTAACCCTTTGACGACCATTGGGACACCGGTGACCCTTTTACTTTCGAATTTTTTCTAGGAAAACTATGCAAACGATTTTTCTTTACAAAGTATCATTCAACAGGGAATGCATGTGGCTTCCAGAAAATATTTAATTTTCAAGGGTAGATTCATCCCTTTGCCTACCAGACCACCCCAAATTCGAAAAATCTTAATTTTTTCTCCCCCTTCTTCTTGCTGCAATATTTTAGGGGTAAGAGGAGATATAGGTAAAAAATTTTTGGGGAAGTTGCGGGCAACCTTCCACTTTTTAACAAAACATAGCAAAAAAAGATAGTCCACTTGGGTTATCCACGCGACCACCAAATCTGACGGGACCTATATGTCCCAATGGTCGTCAACGGTTAAAAGCTAAGACACATTTAATTTTGTTGAAAAGTTGATTTATTTGAAATAAAAATAAATTTGTTTGCATTTTTTATCAATGCATTGAATTTTAATTTTCTTATGATGAAATTTCAAGTTATTTCGATCATTGGTGAAGCAGAAATGGTTTTTTGCAAAATGCACAAATTGTATTTTTTCAATGGCCTTTGTGTTGTTTTGAGCAGAAAATGCATCTTTACACGTTTTAATTTTGCAGAATTATCGGACAGGGAAGTGATATCCGCAAGTTTAAATCTCTTACAACTTCGCGGCTGGTGAACCGTATTGATAATTTGAGTAGCTATTTGAGTCTGGGAAAAAAAATTGAAAAATGCGCTAAAAGCCGTTTCAGCCTCCACCTTTGACTATAAAAATGTTAGCTCAGTCCTTCCCTCCTCTGGTGAATTCTAGATCCGCAACTGATTGTGCACACTCAAATCAAAGTGATCACAGAAAAGACGCAACTAGAATTTGGTCTTTGATTTGCGATCGAGTTCGTAGTAATACTGAAATAAAAACACAAAATCAAAACTGTAATTTTATTTCTAATGGTGGTACTTTGGCAACGCTACGACTAGCGGTCCAAAAGATATTTCCAAATAGGTCAAAAATTAAAAAAAAAAATCCCGACAATTTTTTTGTTACGTAGTTTTGTTTTGCATCAAATGAAAGATCCGATTTTTTGGAAAATTTAACCTATTTTGTGATATTTTAAATAGTCGTAAAGAGATCAAAGTAGCACCATTGGAAAGGTTATTTTTCAAGATTTCATTGGATTTCAAACATTACGTCGTAGCAAATATAGAAGGCCAGATATTAGATAGAATTTTTGGGGTTTTTTAATTGTTTTGGGAATATCTCCTAAACCAATAGTCATATAGAGGTCAAAGTACCAGCATTACAAAGGTTATTTTATTTACTTTCATTGGTTAGATTTCAAAACAGATTAAAAACAACGAGTTCTCATAAAGTAAATCAAAATTCAACCTCAAACTTTTCGTACGCATACTGTTAACGAGAGAAAATAGTGGTATACATTTTAACCGTTGACGACTATTGGGACATATTGGTCCCATGATTTCTTACACTTTTGCAGGCGTCTTGGGACCAATATGCCCCAATAGTCGTCAACGGTAAAAATGTATACCACTATTTTCTCTCGTTAACAGTTGTTAAAATTGTTTTTTGCGACACTTTTGTTTAGTAATATGGAGTCGCTTAACACGAATCCGTTCTCGGATTAACGAATTTTCCAGCGGGTCAGGAGCGGTCGTCAAAGGGTTAAGTATATACCACGCAATTTTCTTTCAGTGAAAGCTTAAAAGCTCGCTAGTGTAGAAGCAAAATGAGCATGTAAAAAAACGTTTGCTAAAACACACGAGAGTATATTCCCAGTAAATTCTTACCTTAAATCAAGCAAATTTTTCTCAATTTAAAGAAAATAAATTTTTCAAATCAAGCAAATTATTCTAGTTTTCATCAAATTGTTTACTTGAAGCAACGAAACTTTTCTCACTTCAAGCAAATATTAGACTTAAATCTAGAAAAAAATATTCTCGAGTTTTAAGCAAATGTTTCTTGAATTAAAAATTTTTTTCTCAATATCATGTGTTGTAAATTTGCTCAGTTCTAGCTAAATAATGCTTGAATTGAGAAGTATCTGCTTGAGTGTAAACTGGTACCCTATTTTCTTGATTCAAGAATAGAATGCTTGACTTTTTTTCCATGTTGCTGTTGGTCTCATTATGCTTAATGACTTTTTTAAATACGTAAAGAAATTATTATACGAGGACAGCTAAGTAAGAAAGCAAATAAGTATTTTATACCATAAACATGATACGATTTTACAAAAGTTGATTATTTTCCTAAAAACCTTGAATAATTTATTTCAGAGAATGCTTCTACTGCTGGCTATATCGACAATCAAACTTTTAAGAACATTCAGCCCTATTCTAAGATCCCTCATAATAAATTTATGAACGTAAGCCTACGCTATGAATACGGAAAATTTGCTATGCTAGGTTCCGAAAGAAACGGAATGTCATCTCATTGAAATTTAATTTCGAAAATTCGAAAACAGCTGTTTTTGACAAGAGACATGCATTTAAAAAAAAAAGTGATTAATTAAAAGGTCTGTTCCCGTACTCTAAATTTTTAGTCCAATTTACCATTTTTACAGGTTTTAGTCCGAGAAGCGTTCCCATACTCGAAAAAATGGTAAAAGAGAGTGCAATCGAGAGAGTAAAAAATTTCCCCTCCCTGTCAAAAGCTGCAAGTTTTAGTCCGAAAAATTTCTTCTGGCAAAAATGGTAAAAGTGTCAAACTGCTTAAAATCATATGTTTACATGTTAGCAAAGAAATTGCAAAACAATAAAAGTTCTTTGAAATAAATAAATAACTGTTGGAATGGAAACCAAAAACATGGTAAATTGTGTAAAAAATCTATATAAATGTTTATTTGAGAATTAATTTTTATATTGTTAAAAATCTTTAGCATGTCGTCTGCACTGCCAATGCTCCACATCAAACAAACGATTTTATTTGACAGTTTACACAATTTTAGTCCATAAAGCGTTCCCGCACTTTTTTGTGTTTTTCAATATTTTTGAGAGGTTTTTCCTTACTCTCACGTTTTTGACAGTTTTACCATTTTTAGCCCAAAAAGTACGGGAACAGACCTAAAGTGTTAAGTTTAATGATTTTCAAGTATAAAGTGATTTAAATCCTCTTAATCCTTTTGAAATGGATAACGAAATGAAGGTAGTGCTCGTTCCATAACATTTGTATGTGCTCGACTTGGTGGATGGAAAACTATTAGAAGCAACCACGCAACTTACGGTGGAAGCCGAAGTTTTTCAATTTCAATAGGAGTGCATTCAATCTGTGTCCGAATAGCGGCACTGGTCATCCAGAAAAATCGTTTCAAATATGTCAACTACGTCCATCAATATGTTTTGTCAACTATCAGGCATGCCGCGAATCGACTGCGGATTGGATTATTTCCCCCCCGACGAATTGTCCACTTTTCAAAATAAGAATTTTGCCAACAAAAAAATCAAAACGCATTCAATACTCTTTCAAGAAATTTCGAATACACATCCAAATATATACTTTCCATTTCATTAATTAAACCAACGCGTGTATTGGTTTCTATTTTTGATTTTTAACCTATAGAAAAAACTTTTTTTTATGGATTTAAAGAAAAAATACTAACATATTTTCTTTTATGCAGCTTAGTTTGATAAAATGAATTCACTTTACATTTCACATTTCACTTTAATATTTTGGTTTCCCAATGAATTCCGATGATGTCGTAATAAATCCGCGAAAAGAACTGTCAAATGTTGATGCGTTCGGAACGTGGAATGTCAATGTTACGAATTTCGAATACGACGTAACGATTCGGATCGTAGAATACAACTTAACGGATCCGAGAGAAAATTACAGCTACGACGGGTCCTGGAAGGGTTTTATCAATAAATCATAATCGAAATCGAAAGCATTTTCATTAGTTGCAAATTGACTTAGCAAGATTGCAAAATTTCAAGTAATTCTGATAAAATAAAACATTAACTTGAGAAATAATAATAAAAAAAAAGAATCAAATAAAGTTAAAAGCGTTAGATAAGCAAAACGGTTAACAGTGGGTTGGACACAAGTTTACATTAACAAAATTTTTAATGATCACATTTAGATTGGCATGCACTTTAGTACAAATAATAACAACAACAACAACAATAGCAGTGATGATGATTATAGGTACAGCATAACATATAATAAAAATATTATTGTTCACTAATGTTTATACAAAAACAACAATAGAATGAATAGCTTGTAAAAAGCAGTTAACAACAGAATAAAAATGGCGCAGCAACAATTGAGCAAGAGTAAAATTTATGAGTAAGGAAAAAAATTATACAAAAAAAAAAAAAAAAAATAGTCAGCAGTTGGAAAACATGTCAACTGAATAATATTTTAATTATGTGGTAAGGTTAATAATACGATAGATACATTAAAACGATCTGCAGTCGGATGAGTTGGTTGGTTGTGGTGGTTGGGCTCGCTGGTTCGTTGGTTGACTCAAGATGATGGAATGGTTGGTTGGTTGGGCTCAACGGTTGATTGTTGAATGGAACGATGATAGACTTAAACGTTTGGTAGTTGCGTCGTTTAGTTAACTTCGGACTACAACAAAAAACTCAACGCACACGCACATTTATTTTCTACAGCAACAACGTAGTAGCAAAATGTCGCCAAGCAACAACAACGGCAGCCAGAATAACATTAACTTAATTTTATTTTTGTTGCAACAACAAACACATGTCATTAACTGGCTATTGTTTGGTTTTTTTTCCACTTTGAACTTTTTTGTAATTGTATATTTTTTCGTGAACGCCCCACTCAGCGGATTCTCTGTTAAACCAACAAAAAAAAAAATGTAGCTTTTATCTAGCTATGCGAATGCATTTCATTATTTAATGATATGCTTCATAGATTCACATAATATCGTTCACGCAAAACAAAGTATTTAATTTTTTTAATATTCAGATACATTTTTTTCTCATTTTTCATATAAATTTCTAAAATTTTTGTCACGGCATTTTAACGTTTGTTGTTTTTGTTGCGGTTTGTATGCATTCGCATGAATGTAACGCATTATCTCAGGGTTATAAAAAAAGTATATTTTTTTTCGACTTTGTTGCCTTGCAACCAGGAAATTTCATAAAAAAAGTCACATATTTTTACATTGAACTGACATTTAAGTGATGTTCGCTTTGTTATTGTTGTCAATGGCAGTTGTCAGTATCTTGGGACGATTTGTTTTTGTAAAACGTGCGTGTTACTCCAGCTTGCATTGTTCGTCATGCAAATGGCTAACGTTGGTCACCCTGGATTCGACGTCGTGCAGCATGTATCTACTAGATGGCAGCTTTTTGCGTTTTGTACTGTATCTCGATTTGCGTTATTAACTTTTGCAACACTTGCAATTAAATAGGAAATTCAATTAAAATAATTAGAAGAATTGTGAGTCTTTTATTAAATTATAAAAATTACAAGTTGTTTTCTCATTGGAATGGAATTAAAAACACATTAAATATTCCAAGTAATACTTCAGGCTGTAGTAAAATCATGTTTCATGTAACTATTAAAAAAATCTTAAAAAATTTGAATGCTTGACATTTTTTCAAATAAATGAATGCGTTATGATGATAAATGATATTTCAAAATCTAGTGCTTCTCTTTAAGAGTTGTCAAGCACGAAATGGGTTATTCACAAAATCTGTTGCGGTTTTCGTGAAAGTGAAAATTTCAGACTTAATGATAAATCTTGAAAATTATGTCACATCAAATGGCATGCCAAGAAAATACTCAGGGATAATTGATTTTTTTTTTTAATAGGCTATATAATACATCCACCGATACATTGATTTTATCGCATTGGAGCTATTTTTGAGATTTGATTTTTTTATTTCTATTATGTAAATGTCCCTGAAAACTTAAAAGAAGACAAATAATTGAAGTTATTCAATTAGTTGATCATGTATTGCAGTTACTGAGACATTTTATGCATAAGAAATTAGTCAATGAAGTTTTTCCAGCACGAACAAACTTAAAAATATTGAAAATTCTTTCGTGGAGTGTTTCTTGATTTTCTAATTAAGAGCGAAAAGTACTGTGAAAATTCACATTTATATGTTTTTGGGTTTTATTTGTGAAGAAATATACAGGGTTTTCCAATAGGGACTTGACAACTTTGAAATAAATTTCTGAACGCACCCTTTCTCTAATCATCGAATTGCCACTGTCAATTTATTCACTAAATTCAACATTTTCTTCACGGTAAAGTTCATGGTAGAACATGATCTGCAATTTATAAAAATTTGAATTCATCGCAAAATCATCTTCAGTGACGAAGCTCATTTTTGGCTCATCAATGGGTTCGTCAATAAGCAAAATATGTTATTGGTCGGGTGAAAATCCACATGTGCTTCATGAATCACCACTTCATCCACAAAAAATAACTGTTTGGTGCGGGGTGCATGTCAACGGTGTCATTGGACCATATTTTTTCGTCGACGACAACGATCGTAGCGTTACTGTGAATGGCCATCGTTATCACGCCATGATTACCAATTATTTTTGGCCTAAATTGGAAGATATGGACTTGGACGACAAGTGGTTCCAACAGGACGGTGCCACAAGCCACACAGCATACGTTACAATCGATTTATTGAAGAGTTAGTTTGATGAGAGTGTTATCTCAAGAAATGGCCACCTCGCAATGGTTCGTGCGGTTTAACGCCTCTAGACTATTTTCTTTGGGGCTATGTCAAGTCATTGGTCTATGTCAACAAGCCGACGTCGCACAGAGGGTTGAAACATCACTTTTCTCGGTATTAATTCAAAATTTTTTTTTGAGCTTTCTAAATAGTATTTGGTATCTAATGAAAGTGCATAAAATTCTACGTCACTAGCTGTAATTTTTTTTTCGTTTGATTGATTGGTTTACTGACAGTTAACTGTCAAAGTTTGCAAATTTTTCTAATTTCGACGCGAAGTGCAAAAAAACATTTTTTTGGTATTTTCAAAGGATTTCTTATTTTTTTTCTCAATATTATCAAAAGTTTTATGATGGAACCTTCACCTTCAGGTATTGCTCTATGCAATGAAATATAAAAAGTGATGTGAAGTTGTGTAAAAATATTTTTTGTGATGAATTGAAAAAATGCCTAAAAAGCCCATATTTTTGATGTTTAGATGGACATATAGTTGTGTCCGAATTGTTCTATTATGAATTTTTTTTTCTTCGTATTATTTAGAATGTGTACTTTCTAAAAATATAAGTTTAATCGTGCGCATATTTGCGCGTTAGGCAGAATTTTGATTTTTGTAAACAACGTGAGGTTGCGGACGTCTTATTTTGTACAAAAACAACGATTGTGGTATTTCTTCTTTCTGTTTTCGTTTTACATTCGTGTTTTTTTATTATTTTTGTTATTGTTAATGTTTTTGTGATTGTTATTGTTTGTGAAGTGTCATTTAACTTATTAATATAGTGATGAAATGAGGCAAATAGTTATTCGGATTAAAAAAGTTATTTTGTGTTTTTTGGTGTTTTACTAATTTTGTTTAATAATGAAATACAAATAATTATTTATTTATGATTAAAATTATTTTATTTTTTTTTTTAATTTTTTTTGATTATTTAAATAATTATTTGTGTAATATCAAGTTAAAATTATAAAAACATTTCATAATTAAATTGTGATTCGATCTCATTATTTTAATCAAATAAAATTTTATTAAAAATAAAATAATTTTTAGTAGCTAAGAACACATTCCACCAGTTTTAAAAATCTAAAATTTTTAGGAACTAGCTCTAATACGGTATTTATGACTCGTCGAAGCCTCTATAATAATATGCGAAATTCCGGCTGCACTCAATTTAATGATAAATTTATATTTTTAAAAAACGAGATCAAAAAACGTATTAGCTGTTCGGATATAAATATGGCTGATTTGAAAAGAAATTTGGATAGTTTCATTTCTTTTTTCAAAAATCGTTGGACAAAATGTGGCAGAAAAGAAGAACGTTTTTTGCAACTTAATTCAAATTGGTTGGATTCTTCAATTTCTTTCCATTCCTCACCACAAAAAAGAAAAGGAAGAAAAGAAATAGCTTTTGAGGATAGTAGTGAGCAAACAAAAACCAAGAAATGTAAGGAGTTAAGGGATAAAACACCTCTGCCGCTTTTAGCTCATGCCACTCAAATGAGTTTGCGAGCATCAGGCCAAATTGAGGCCTCGAAATTGGTTCACGAAGTAACAACATCAACACCATCAAGAGCAGCTAAATACAGAAATTGTTTTAAGGAATCGGGAAAACAAAAGCAAATGATCTCAGAAAAAGCACTTTCTGTATTGGTAGAGGGCAACCTAACACGACATCAGTATAATGTTGTAAGACATGCAGATCCAAATAAGTTTCCTTCATATACTGTCGTTCAATTAGCCAAGAAAGAATGTTATCCCAATCGTGAGCATATTAAAATAAGTGAAACTTCCGCACAAATAAGTTTGCAAGGTCTTCTTAATCACACAGTGGAACGTCTTATCTCAGTTCAGTGATTGAGTCTTTGGTGAAAAACCAATTGTCTAATCTGTGTTTGTATACTAAGTGGGGATTTGATGGAAGCTCCGGTCATAGCTCATACAAACAGGCTTTTCATGGATTAGGGTCGAGTGACTCCGCAGTTTTTATAACTTCAATTGTGCCGCTTCGATTAACTTGTCTCGATAAAATAATTTGGCAAAATCCTCGCCCAAGTTCAACTATATTCTGCAGGCCTTTAAAAATTGAATTTGTAAAAGAATCTGCAAGTATTTCAAAACAAGAATAAGAAAGAGTACAAGAAGAAATAAATAATTTAACCAATTCTAAAGCAATATTCGGTGATATATATTTGAGTGTTAAACATATATTAAAGTTAGTTATGATCGATGGTAAAGTTTGTAACGCTTTAACCGAAACAGGGTCTACACAAAGTTACTATTTGTGTGGGGCCAAAAGTTCAGAGTTCAATTTAGTCAATATAATGATTGAAAAGGAAGTGAGAACTGAAAACTTCCAATTTGGCTTATCCATATTACATGGCTGGATAAGGTTCTTTGAATGCCTGCTTCACCTATCGTACAAACTTCCATTACAAAAATGGCAAGCTAGAGGCGAAAATGATGAAAAAATTGTTGCTGACAATAAAATACGTATACAAAAAGAATTTAAAGAAAAAACTGGTTTAATTGTTGATCAGCCTAAACTGGGATTTGGAAATTCAAATGATGGTAACACTGGCAGACGTTTTTTTAAGAATGCTGAGATTTCAGCCGAAATAACAAGGATTGATGTAGATCTGATAAAAAAGATGCATATAATTCTAATAGTTAGTTCTTGTGGCCATGAAGTCCATGTGAAGAAGTTTAGGGATTTTTGTCACGACACTGCAAGGTATTTCGTTGCAAAATATCCTTGGTTTAACATGTCTCCAACTTTACATAAGTTTTTTATTCATGGACCAGAAATTATAGCGCATGCTTTATTACCGATCGGAAGCGCAAGAGGCTCGCAACAAAGACTTCAAAAATTTTAGAGAGAATTTTGCTCGAAAATGCAGCAGAGAAAATACGATTGAAGACATCTTACAAATTTTTCTCATAACTTCAGATCCTCTAATTTCCAGTATGAGGCCGTTGCCTAAACGAAAATTAGAATGTTTACCAAAATTAGCAACAGAATTGTTAATACAGCCATCTTTGCAAACGCAAATATATAATCAAGGTGTTGATCATACCGAGAATGATATTGTAGAACACGATGAAGATGTTTACTATTACGATGATAGCGATTTAAGTTATGATGAGGATGAGGCTTCTTATTATAAAACTTTGTGAATTTTTGTTTATAAAAAAAAAAAAAAATTTTTTAATTTTTCATTTAATGTCTTTGATTTTTTCAAAAACCCCTGTATACTAAATTTGAAGTTCCTAAACCCTTTAGTTTAGAAGATAGCCTGCTCATGGACGCCATTTTGAAGCCGCCATTTTGAATTTGAAAATTTTGACTTCAGGTTCGTAATCAGCGACCCCAAAAACCCCCTTAGTGACCATTTTTGTTTCGATACGTAGCCCCTGTGAATTGATCTCCATTTTTGGGGTCTCTGAACCCACTGTGCGTCGTTAAAAGAGCTCAGAGCCAACATTGAACGCGAAATAGTGGCCGTTTCGGCTGAAATGTGTGGCCGAGTCATCGAAAATTGGGTCCAACGAATCGACCGCTGCATACGTGCCCGCGGTGGTCATGTGAAAGAAGTCAAGTTCCATTATAAATGGATATTGTATGTTTTGATTGTACTTCAAGCCAATAATAAAGTTTTTGAAATATCTCAAATGGTTTGCGTTTTATTTAAAAAAAAAGTTGTCAAGTCCTTAATGGAAAACCCTTTATATAGACAAAATTTTTATTTGATTGTTTGTTGATATATTCTCCTTCATGATAAATATATTTTTGCATGCGTTCGAACCATTTGTCATAACATTTATCACATTCTTCTTGGGACATCTCCAAAACATAGTTTTTAAATGCATTAACGACTTCTTCTGGCGTAAAAAATCGTTGTCCGTGCAGTTTGTCCTTGATGTGCAGAAAGAAATAGAAGTTTGGCATTGGGTGCCAAAATCAGGACTGTACGGTGGATGATCCTTTATTTCTATAATTTGAGTGTTTAAAAACGCATCAGGCTCGTATTGTCTTGATAAAGAATAATTCTTGGGCGCTTGTTTGTTTTCCTTATTTCACAGAACACTTCTGTCAACCAAATGGTTTTGTACGACTCTAAATTGACCGTTCTACATGTCTCAAGTGGTACCATGGCCAAATGACCAGTTTTCTGTAAGAATAAGGCTACCATTTGCTTCGCAGTGCTTCGAGCTTGAACATAGTTTGTTGGATTTGGTTCATCTTGAACGACTCATACTGTCGACTGCTGTTTCTTTTCAGGCTCAAACGCATGATTCGTCACCTGTCACGATTTTAAAAACTTGGTTGGAAGCGACGCTATTGTATTCCTTGATCATTTTTTTTTTTTTTTTGTTTGCAAAAATCGAGACGAGCCTTATTTGAGCGGTTGTCCAATTATGTGGAATCTAGCGTGAACAAATCTTTTTCACCACTATGAGTTCATGTAAAATGGTACACGCAAAGAAAAAAACGTTTATCACCAGTTTGCCGCAAACGAACTTCATTTGTCGTGCTTGGGATCGTTATTTGCAAACGTGTCAACAGTTGTCATAATAATAGTTCAGTAACGGGAAACGCGTTATTTAGTTGCAGGAAATTAATTTCGTTTGTCATAAACGCGACTGATTTTTAAATTGCAGCAATTCAAAAATATGTTTTTCTCAACTGAAAACTTCGTTTATTTTTCCCTTTGTTGTATTGACACAACGCTTATAGTTCAGAGTTACTTTTTGGACAAATTGTTACTATATAAGCAAATTGGTAATCTGCTGAATACGTGGACGGAGATAGCAACACAGGTGCGATGAGTGCAATCGATAAGAAGACGGACGGACATAGGGAAAGTCAATTAATATAATTAATAATAATAACCAAAATAGCTTGCGGTATATATATAGATATATATTTCAGTTGATGAAAACGAATATTCGTTTGCGGCAACTACAACTCGCAAACGAAGTGTAGTTGGTGAATTTTTCAGTTGCGGTAAACGAAAAATTTCTTTGCGTGTATGTATGCTGGTGGAAGTAATGCTCAGGGATGCCACAATCTCACGGTGTATCATATTTTGATGAAGCATTTTTTTGCGGCCATGGTACAGTGAATAGAGAGCGTGACCCATACGCCAGAGAACCCGGTTCAATTCTGACACCATCTGACACAGAAAGTTTTTCAATTGAGTTAACCCGGCGTTAGTGTGGTGGGGTATGACATACCCCAGAGACCTTATTTCATTCAATATCTTCTTTGTAGTATTTGTAAGTTTCAATAAAACTATTTTTTAATTCAATTGCAACACACGTAAAATATTATTTTTTAACATTAAATCAATCAAGAAATGAGACGCTGTTTTAATTTTTTCGATAATATATGTATATATGGTATGTCATACCCCACCACACTAATGGCGTGACTTTTTTCCACCACACTAACGGCGGGTTAAATTTTCTGTTCGACCGTCGCACCACTACATTTAAAGCTTCTATGTTGTTTCTGTTTTTGTCTTTTGTCTTTGATTTGTTGTTGCATTTTGTGTTGCTACATAAACCTTTGTTCTCAATTCTTACTCTCAACGCTCCCAGAGCGCTCTCTGCCCATAGCTGATTATAGCCCAAAACTTATAGAAGGCATGCATGCCTCAAAGATCCAACATGCCTGTGAGGAATGCTTGGTTTAAACACACGCACAGATTTCATCGCATATTTCCAAAATTTCAAATATGCAAACTGAATAGAAATTTGAAAGAGAAAGTAGTGAAAAAACATTGAATTAAATAAAAAATAATTTAAATTGGAATTGGAGGATACTTGTGATAATGGTTGTGCCATTTGTTATATCATTGCCTATATTTCTGTCATCTCTTCTGTCAATGTTTTGATGACTGCAAAAAGTTAAAAGCTCGCCAACTTCAGACAGGCTTCAAGCATCATGCATGCGTGCACGCATTTGATGTGGGCTTCTTCTTAAAAATACGTATATTCAATCACAAATGTCAGATGCTTGAAGCATGCATGCCTCCTATGTGTTTCGGCCTCATCAATTTGCGCTCAGCATCATTGTTTTATAGCACAACAACAGATTTTGGATGGGCTTTACGAAATTCGACAGGGAGCGATGTTCGGTCCCTCTTAAATTCTGTGTACCACCGATAAACAAAGGTTTTTGATGGTGCTTCATCGCCCAAAGTCGAATTGAGTTCATCGATGCAGTCTTGTTGAGATAATTCACATCAAAAGTTGTAAAAAATAATCGCCACAATTTTTTTGATGAAACAAAATTTTAAAAGTACTGTAAATAACACAATAAGCGCAGGAACTCCAAAAAGTTGTTGTGGAAAATAATAAATTTCAAATGGAAACATCAATTTGACTGTATGGCATTACGTTGCGAGATCCCGAAATATAAGTAGCAACCTACGTATGTTCTAAATAACACTGTGTGACCAATTCGACCTTTAAAAAAGTTTCAGCGAAAATTCCTAGCAATTCCGAGAGAGAGACATCCTAAAATAATATCGCGACTACCTCTCAATTCCATCACAATTTTTTTAAAAAAATTATTAAAGCTAAAATGTTGAAATTCAGGTATTCCGACTTTTAACAATTTTTAACATATTCTTAGGATATGGGAATATAAAAACAAAATGCGCTTTTGTTCAAAAGTTTTTTGAAAAAATATATAAAGTGGGTTTATCGCAACAGAGAAGTCAATTTTTCAGAAATTTTGTACAAATGTTAGTATTTCTTTATTTTTTTAAAAATTTGTCAAATTACCTGTTACAAAAAAAACATGTCACAAAAAAATACCATTTTTTTTTGTAAAAAAAGCTATACAAAAATTATAAATTTTCATATAATCCTGACATATATGGGGTTTTTTGGGTCGCTGAAACCGAACCCATGTAAAATAGTCAGGATTATATGAAAATT
This sequence comes from Pherbina coryleti, assembly GCA_943735915.1. Classification (NCBI taxonomy): domain Eukaryota; kingdom Metazoa; phylum Arthropoda; class Insecta; order Diptera; family Sciomyzidae; genus Pherbina; species Pherbina coryleti. Next base: position 19,049,132 of record OX030951.1, read on the forward strand.
TCTAATTTTTAGAGTTTTTTTTTACAAAGTATTCTTCTTTTTTTTGCAAAAGGCAAGACGGTATCAAAACTAGACTATGCTTTAAAAAAAATTTTTGAGATGAAAATTGAAATGGGTAGGGGGATGGGGTGGCTGATTCGAAAAAGAATTCCTCATACATGCTTCTATTTTGAATTTAAACTAATCTGAAAATATCTACAAATGTCGAATTGCTATTTTTATTGGAAAAAATATCGATATATAATTTATTTTAGTTTTTGTTCGAAAAAAAAACATATATCAATAATTTTATAATAAGAGTGCCTTAATTCCATTCGGAAAAAATTTCAATCACATATAAAACAATAAATTAGTTTTATTTTGATTGTTAAACTAACGACCAAGATTACCTCTAATATTTCACCGAAAAAAATTCGATTAAAATATAATTGGTATATATGAGAAATTTTAGAGAAAATAATCGTTATGTTTTGCTCCCTGTAGTAACCTACTTTCCATAACTTTATCGTCAGAGATTTTTTCTAAAAACTAGTACAATGGCGCGCGCCAGACGAAGCATCCTTCCATTGCAGCCACCATTTCCTGTGCTGTAAATTGATACTTTTTTATATTATTAAAAAAAAATAATCATTATTTTAATTGTAGGGCAGGAACAAAATGACGCAATAAAATAAAAGTCCTCCGAATAACGCGCATAATCCATCAACTGTTCTACTGCGGCTGCTTCCTGATGACAACAACAGGACCAGCAACAGAAAATCAGACAAGAATTGCACGCTGCATGAGATCCTGTTTGAACAAAAAGGAAAGGATTTCAATGGCGTAAAGCACCCTTTGAGTTGATTTGAGTTGAGTTGAACAAATGGGTGCTGCGTTCAAATATGAAAGAACTTCCGGTGCAAATAATTTCATTATGTCGCTTATATATATTTTTATGTTAGTTTTTTTATAGATTTGAATAAATATTTTCATTGCTACAGAGATTTGATGGTTGATAGAAAAAAAAAAAATGGCGCATTTGCCATTATAAAAAGAAGCGTCAAGGGTAAGTATAGAGATTTTGACTACAAACTACAGATTTTGACAAACTGATATGCAAAGGTTAAAAAAAAAGAATTTGTCGTGAAGTGTTATGATTATTTCGGATTTCCAGTGAGTTATAAAGACGAATATTTGACTCCTTACAAATTTTTTATAACCTCTGTTACTCTTTTCTCCGGAAAAACTTTTGGAAAACATACGATAATATGAACTTTGCAAATCCAATGTTTTGATCGAACCAAGTGATCACATATCAGAGCAGATAGTTTCGAACTCGAATTCATTAGTTAAACCCGCTCGGAGATGTTTGAAAAGTGCAATAAACCATTGTGTGGAAATCAAGAGAGCTGACAGACCTTTATCACTGACCCCTTGATGCGATCTATAAACCACCACAAAGTAATATTTCACCGATATTACATATATCTTAGACAGAACAATAGCAGCAAACGATGAAAAATAAAAGATATATGTTCTCCCTATCTTCTATATGACTAAAAATATCCTGGCTTGACATCGAAAACTCAGATAAGATTCCATATCTCCTCTAAATAAAGGATTATATTAATCCAATTGAAATCAAATTTTTAACAAATCATATCGTTCTCGCCCACAGCATTAAGGGGGATGTTGTAAATTTTACAGGCGTCAATGGATTACAAGCGTAGAATTGTCAACAAATTTTCACGCAGGCGTAAATGTATGCATAAGAATAAAGGAAGGATACGAGTTAATACAGAAATTTGTATGTATTGTTGTTATAAGAGCTGGTATAAAAGATCTAAGAGCCAAAAACACACGCACGTACCAAAACTCACAGCGAGACGAATCTGATATGTGCGCATGTGTTTCACACACAAGAGCAGCAGCAGCAGTAACATCAGACTCAGAGCCCGAACAGAATCAAATATCGTTGCGACCGCCGATCCTCTCTGGTCGTCGATCGCAGAGAACACGTCCAGAATGATGCGATTGCGACTGACGACTCAAAGTTGCTTTTATTTAGTATTTTTTTATTTATTTTTTCTATTTCATTTCAATGTATTGGTCTCTTCAATTGCGTGAATACAACACACACAAACAAGAAATGTCAGAAGATAACAAAAAACCAAGCAAATTTCACGAAACACAGCCAATTCTAAGCAAAAATATGGCAACACTAATGGCACTCAGAGAGAGAATCGTCGGTCGCAAGAGAAAAAATAGAATAGATTCTAATTGTGCGATTTATCGTTGCGGAAAAAGAGCTGCGTTTTTTTCTACATTTTGCATGTATTTTCCAACAACAAAAGTCGGCGGCCGCAACGATTTTTGATTCTGTTCAGGCTCTCATTCATGCAGACTTATTCAGCAGCCATCAACAAACACCACCAAACATAATCGTCAATGCGTCGCAGTCATTAGAACACAACTGGCTGGATATAAAGTAGGCTGGCCGGTAGGCAGGAAGCAGAAGGTACGCGCTCGCGCTTCAGGTCGAGCTGGCAGAGCACGCCTAGTAGCTCATATTTTTCTCCGTGTCTATATGTATTTGTATGAGTGCGTGAGTGCGTCCTGCGTTCATCCCATTTATGACACACAATCCGTGGCAGCAACAATGATGATGCTGCACAAATTCTGGCAGCAATGAAATTTATTTGAATTTCAAATTCTATTAAAAATCAAAAAAGGTGCATGGCCCGGCCTTAAGGTGGGAAGAAAAGAAGTCTTCATGTGTGGGGCGTGTACAGTGCACCGCCCTATGTAGCTTTATAAAATTTTAAATAAAAATATATATTTTTTTTAATCACGGCCGTTCATTCATTCGATTCTGCATTGTGTGCGCGACAAAACAATTGAGGAACTTCCTGAATTTGTAGGACGAAACAAATAAAACCGATTTCCAAGGACCAAATTTGTCACATGTCAAACCGGAAGTAGAAGCTGGATTACGAGTATATTACACGCGTGCCCATGTCGTTATTGTTTTGTGGTTTATATTGCTACAGTGGAGGCGGCAGCTAGTTTGGCTTAAGATTTGTTGTAATTATGTGAGGACCATGTTAAAAGGATTTTAATAGTACTCAAAAAGGATTTACTTCACATTTACTCACAATTTTCTTGATGACAGGGTTATATTATCTCACGAGAGGCAGAATTTTTGATGAAGGAATAAATAACGACAAATTAATTCAAGACTACAAGAAAAAAAGAGTTGCATTTTTTTTTTAATATTATTAACTATTAAAAAGTAGATTAATTTAAGATAAAGCATTACTTAAGAACTGCCTTTCCAGCTTTTTGTTGTGAAAACTATTACAACTGAAAAGTTCAATTTTTTTGCTAAATCCGAATTTATGTTTAGCATGGAAAAGCCATTTAAACTATTTTGTCCAATGATCGACTGGTGATAATTTTTGACCTTTTTAAGGACACTAAAAGATCGTTCAGCTGATATCGATAAATTGAGAAAAATCCGTTTTGTAATTATTTTGTCCTTGCCTACTGAATGAATTTGAATTTTTCTCTTACTTTGTAGTTTTCCTACTGCTCATTAGATGGCACTTAATGTATGCTAATTGGCAATATTTTTGCATTTATTAGCCCTGTAGAAATTTTTTTATTTTAACATTTTAGTTTAATTTTTTTCTTATATGATAGTCTGCATTTTAGGGCCCCCTTCATATTCGGCACTCGAGCTCCCTCTTCTCCCCTCTAAAAAGGCCTGTATATAGTATGTCTCGGCATCGTTTTCACTTTCCACTTCAGTATTAATATAAAAGTTTTCAAATACAGTGGACATCGGTAAGAAAACCCATCGGTGGATGAAAATTAAGGATCGGGTCGAAAACTAAATTCCATAATAAAAAGAAAGAAAGAAAGAAGAGGAACAGAACCAAAATAACAAGAGGAAAATTGTTCAAACTTTCTCGTGATGTTACCGTACAATGCGGCCATTTTTCGGTATAAAAACATACTTCACTTCATGATACAATAACAAGGTAGGTCAGATAGAGAGAGACTTTAAAAAAGTACCCCTACAATTATTCATACAATTATAATTACCTACAATTCCGTCAAAAATATTTCAAACGAAAACATTTTAACTCACACCCAGAGTTGCTAAAAAAAGTACTATTGTGATTTTGTTTTAATACTTAATTTTTCATGCTACTATTACTACTTTATATTGTTTTAATATAAAATACTATTTCGCGACGTATCCACCTTACGGATAGAATAAATATTTAAAATAAAGTTAAAGGAACAAAAACACGATGCGTGGTATCTTCCATACAAATCCAATGGTTAAATCAATTAAATATGTTTTTCAATTTTTTTCAATTTGTTTTTTATGAAGGCTGTAGTGTAATTAGGTTAGGGTAGAAAGGTGCAGGATCGCCATGTAGTGTACTTAGGTGTATGGTCGACAAGTAATGTAAGTATCTTGAACTGTTTGTGTATAATGCCTGGGTCTTGTGTATTAGAGGCGCACACGCCTTTTTTTATTCAGCCGCAAGGCTTTATCTTGTGAGAAGCCGCAAAGGCTAATTAAAAGAGTGAGATATTTTGGTTTACAGCCACATAGGCTATTTCTTAACATCTCTCTTTATTTTTGAAAAATCAAAGTTTATATACAATTTTTACCACTATTTTTCTTAAAAATATTGTGCCAGTATTTTCTAAACTCCTCCCTTAAATTTTGTCTTTAACATCGATCGCCAATTAATTTCATTTTTGGTCGATCACATAATTATTTACATATTTACATATTCTATATATTAACAATTTAAATTTTTAATCCAAAACACCAACAACAACAAGTGCATTTATTTTGGCCTTGAATTAAAATGTGTCGTTAGCACTATTGTAACATAATATTCTTCTTGGGCAATGCACTCATAATTTTATTGTTGATGTTGTTGTTGTTGTTGTATACGCTTGTGCCAAGCATTGGGTTATGTTAAATTAGACTAGCGGCGCAAGCTGAAGGGGATGAAAAGTATTAAGGTAAGCATGAAAAATGCTTATCGGAAATTATGATTTTCAAGTACAAGGTTTTTTATGAAAAAGTATTGGGGAGTAATAGTGACTTTATGAGTACACTACACCCTTACCCTTAAGCGAAAATTTACTTTTTGAAGTACAATTTTTAAGACGGTGGAGTTCTGGCAATAATTAATGAACTTATTTATGTTAAATTAAAGTGTATGTACATATAATTTGTATTGTAGTGATTAATGTATAATATTATATTTTTATCTGTATTATAAGGTATATTACTGTATTCTATTTATACGTTCAAAATTTATTTAACAATAATTTATCGAAAAATAATGCTATATTTTCTTTATAATTAAATATATTACTATATGTATATACATTCAAAACTTATTTTACAAAAATTTAACGAAAAATGATACATTATTATCTTTATTGTTAAGTATATTGCTATAATTATACTTCTTTGTAATTTTAAATGTTTATATAATAATTTTAATGTTTTAATAATTTAAAAATATTTGAATTTTACGAGTACATTTAATAAAGAAAATATTTCGTAATTTAAAATTCTTTTTTTTTTTTGTTTTTTTTTTTTTTTTGGTTTATGTACTATTTAGTAATTTGTAACATTTATGTTTAATTATACGCTTACATACTTTTTTAAAATATTGTTATGGAATTTTTTATGTTTGTTATTTATTTCTATTATGGAGTTTACTCCGTCTCTACTTATTATTTTGTAAGGTCCATGGTATGGACTTTGACTCTTTTTTCTGTTTTCCAATTTCACTAAAACTAGGTCTCCTACATCAAAATTTGATACCATTGTAGTTTTGTCGTATTGGAATTTTCTTTTGTTTTTTACAATATTTATCAGTTTTCTAGCTTTGTCTAATGCAGTCTTTAATCTTATTTGTAGTTCGTTTTTATAGTCTTCTAAATTGTAGTGTTTTGTTTTGTCACAGAATAAATCACTAGGAAGGGATGGTAATTTACCAAAAATTAGTTCAAAAGGTGTGTAAGAATTGTCTACATGTGGTGTGGAATTGTATGCGAAAGTGTAATAGGGTATCCATTTGTCCCATTCGAAATCATCGGCAAAAGACAAAAGGTATTCGTTAAGTGTTCTATGATTTTTCTCAAGTGCACCAAGTGTCTCGTGATGGTAGGGGGTTGAAAATATTTGTTCTATTTTTAGTAGTTCGCATATGTTTCTCATTAACTCGTTCGTAAATTCCGTTCCACGGTCAGATTTCAATTTTTTGAATAAACCAAATTTTAAGATTAACTGTTCGACTAATGCTTGTGCAACTGATTTTGCGTCTTTGTTCTCAATGGGGTGTGCAATTACGAATTTTGTGAGTTCGCACTGCATCGTAAGTATGTACCGGTATCCGTTTGATATCTTGAGTGGACCTACTGTGTCAATGGATATTGTTTGGAAACTCGTATTTGGTGTGTCTGTTATGGTCATATTTTCTTTTATGTGTCTCGTGTGTTTATTACGAGCACATTTTTCACATTTATTTACGTAATTCTTAACCATTTGCCGCATGTTTTTCCAAGTATAGCGCTGTTTTAATTTTAGTACTGTTTTTCTGATTCCTAGGTGTCCTCCCTGGGGTGAATCATGGAATTCTTTTATCAGTGTATGTTGCATGGTTTTACTTGTTATTTTCTTCGGGGTTACATATATCAATATATTAAGAGTTTTATTACACTTTGATGTTCTCTTCTGCTGCAGCTTATTAAATTTTCTTTTTAGTTCATTTTTATCAATTATTTCAAATATAGCATCATTTACTTCTAGCGCTAGTTCTTTTATATTCTTTTTATTCATAAGAGATGATAGTTTCTCCAAAGTCGAATCTAGATTCGTTGGATTGTCACCACATCGTACTTGTACGATATCATCTATAATTTCAACACGTGTATAATTTTTTTCGCTTTTAATGAACTTTAATCGTTTTATATTTCTGACGTCAGTAATAGATGTGCAATCCCATATGAAAAGTTGATCAGACTCGTTCTGAGATGTGCAGGTATCTTGTTCATTTTCATTTGCTAGCTTCTTTTTAATTCCCCTTGTTATAACCAATGCTTTACTTTTTGTTTTGTCCTCTTCTGAGGGTATCATATTTATTAAAATTTCCGAATTTATTTGTATTCTTGATAGCGCGTCGGCGTTGGTGTTGATCTTTCCTTGCTTGAATTTGATTTCAAAGTCATAATCTGAAAGATCCAATCTTATTCTCGTCATTTTTGATGATGGGTTTTTGTGACTGAATAATGAGACTAAAGGTCGATGGTCTGTCACGACGATAAATTTCCTTCCATATAAGTAGGGTTTAAAGAAGTTTATTCCCCAGTGAATAGCAAGTAATTCTTTTTCAATTACTGGTTTATTAATATCATGCTTTTGCAAGGTTTTACTTGCGTAAGATATAGGCAAGTCATGTCCAATTTCGCCCTGTGATAGAATCGCTCCTAATGCAAAATTCGAAGCATCAGTTGTTACAATAAAAGGTTTTGTAAAATCCGGATATTGTAATACTGGAGGTTCTATTAATTTTTGCTTAAGCGTTTCAAAAGCAGATTGGCATTGTTCAGTCCATTTGAACGGTTGATTTTTCTTCATCAGTTTGTTTAAACATTGTGCAATTGTCGCGAAGTCTTTTATAAATCGTCTGTAATAGTTACAAAAAGCTACAAATCGTCTAACGTCGTCTGCGTTTTTTGGTGTAGGATAATTTTTAATTGTGTCATACTTCGAGGGGTCTGTCTTGATACCTTCTTGCGTTATCAAATGTCCTAGATATACTACTTCCGGTCTCAGAAATTTACATTTACTTGCATTCAGTTTTAAATTATATCTTGAAAGTCTGTCAAAAACTTTAATAAGGTTGTCATTGTGATGCTGTAAACTGCATCCGAAAATTATAATATCGTCAACATATAGGAATGCTTGTGAGCTTAAACCCGTCAATGCTAAAGTAAGCATGCGTTGGAAACTGTTTGAGGGTATTTTCAATCCAAAAGGTAGTCTTTTAAATTGGTAGTGACCGTCGTTTGTCGAAAAGGCTGTCAGTGGTCTTGAATTTTTATCAAGCGGTATTTGATGGAAAGAACTAGTCATGTCAAGTGTAGAGAAGTATTTTGCTCGTCCTAGTTTGTCTAATACATCATCTATCCTAGTTAGTGGAAATTTGTCGTTTATTAATTTGTCGTTTAATTTTCTGAAATCGACAACTAATCGCCACTTCTTAGTGTCGTCGCTGGATTTTTTGGGTACTAGTAATAAAGGTGCATTGTAAGGACTAATTGAGTCTTCTATAACATCGTTTTTTAATAATTCTTTTATCTGTCTATGTATTTCTTCGTCATGGCTTTGAGGTAATCTGTAGTTTTTTATGTAGGTTGGTGTGTTATCAGTTGTAAAGAGTGATTGAGTGTAGAAATTGTTTACTGTTAGTTGCTCATTTTCTAGGTGAAAAATATTTTGGTAATTTCTAAAAATTTCTGTTAAAGGGTGACTAGTGTTTATATCTAGTTCTTGAAGTAGTTTTTTGAATCGTTTGTCATTGTTGTTACATTTATATTTAAGCTGTTCGTAATTTGAGAGTGGTTCCATTTTCGGTGTGAATTTATTTATTTTGACTTCTACATCAGTTGTATTTAATAGTTTAATGTGACATTTTCCTTTTGCTGGGATTATCGAGTTAGCTATGAATATTCCTCTTTGAATTTCCTCGTTTAAAATGACTTTGTCCTCTTTTATGTCTAGAAAGATGGGGTGTATTATTTCTGTCCTAGGTGGTATCCGTATGACGTCGTATGCGTTTTTATTGACGTGTAAGTTTATTATTACGTCTGTATCGTCTAGTACTGTAGTCAATGTTTGTGTTTCGTAGTCTATTTTGCACATGTATTTTGAGAAAAAATCTCTGCCTATTATGCCGTCTGTTCCTATGGGAAAATTATCATCAACTGCATGAAATATGTGGGGTACTATACGGTATTGGAAATCGAGTTCCAATTTTACTGTTCCTAGTGTAAGTATTTCATTGTCTGTAATACCTGTTAGTTTGCATTGTTTTTCCGTCATCAAATCTAGTGGATTTATATTCCCGAGCTTGCAAACAGATATATCCGCGCCTGTGTCTATAAGAAATTTCAAGTTTCTGTTTACGTTTTTACATCTTATGTTTATATAATTTGTTGTGTTATCCGAGATTTTGAAGATCTTTAATTTTGCTGTCCCGGATGATCTTCTGTTACGATCTCCGAGCGTTCTTCGTTTCCCTGGTCATTTATTTCTGTAATGTACATTCTATTTTGATTATGCGGGTTTCCATTATATCTGTTGTTATTGTTGTAGTTCTTGTTATTACGTGATACTTGATTCCTGTTAGAGTTGTTGTTTCGCTGGTTTGAATTGTTATTAAAATTGTTGTAGTTATTTGGGACTCTGCGATTGTTATAGGAATTGTTATTATTATTTTGTTGTCTGCGATTAGAATTGTAGTAGTTAGTTTGTTTATTGCGATTGTTGTTATTGTCGTTGAAATATCTACGGTTTGGATAATTATTGTTATGTGCGTTGTACTTCCGATAATTGTTTGAATAATTGCTATTATTTGGTTGATTTCTATAATATAGCAATTGGTTGCTTGTTTTGTTATTTCTTTCTAATTCGAATGCTAAATTCGTTGCATCGGTTAGAGTTTTAGGTTGAGCTGCAAAAACGGTTTGCTTCAGGTCATCGTTCAAACCATTTTTGAACACCGTTAAGGCATAGTTTTCGTTCATTTTAATGATGACGTGTCTTTGTGCATCATCGCCTGTTGTTTCTGCTATATGTAGATTGTTAAGTTCAGTTATAAGGTTTACTAGTTTGTCTTTGAATTGTGTTACCGAATTGTTTCTTTGCGTTAATGTGGCTAGTTGTGTGTGTATCTGAGCTGTAGTTAGATTGCTCTTGTATGTATTTTGTAAAAGTGTCTGTAGTTTAGGAAAGGTGTCAATGTTGGCTGTGTATCCTAGAGTGGTTTTCACGTTTGTGCTTAATTTTATGCTCACTATTAATTCTATTAGTTTCTTTTTATCGTCGGATGAGTAGGTGTTGTATAATAAGTCGATTAGCTTAAGAAATCCTTCTAGTTCTTTATAATTCCCTGAGAAAGTGGGTATTATCTTCATAATCGTCTCTAAGTTAAATTCTGCCATTTTGGGTTCTTTATTCGTTAAATTTGTCGGCTTGTTAGTGTCTTGTTTGTCTAGCATTTGTTTTAGTAGTAATCGTGATTCTTTTACTAATATATAGAACTCTTCCGTTAGTCTTAGTAGTTCGTGGTTTGTTCTTAGTGTCTGTTTGTGTTCGTCAAATTCATTTTTATACCTATTTATTTCCTCTAACTTATTTTCTATTGTTTTCGTTGTGTATGTTCTATTTGTAGTCTTCTTTATGTTAATTTTTATTGTCCTTATTTGTTTAAAAAGGTCAGTTAAAATTTGCATTTGATGGAAATTTTTTTTTTTTTTTTTTTTTTATATATATATTTATTTAGACATTTTGTATTCTATTTATGTGTTTTAGGACATACTTCTTATAGTAATTGCTAATCTTATAAAGTATATAAATAATTAGAATTACAATGATTATTGTTATAATTGCTGTTGCTGATATACGCCTTACATCTGATGTAGTGACTGCTGATCCCACATTATTTATTATGTTTTCCGTGATTATAATTTTATCATTGTTTTTGTTGTCTAGCATCGTGAGGTACCAAGCTGCGTCTGGTGGTATTGGAAACATGTGTTTTGATTTATTCGGCTTATTTGGTCTTTTCTTTCCTGTATATTTTTCGCATGGTTTTTTCCATGGATTTGAAGATTTTCTTGTGTGTCCTTAAATGTGTTACTATTTGTGATTTCGAAATTTTCTTTTCACAAACGAAGCAGTACATTTTTTTTTTTGTTTTATTGTCGATTTAATTTATTTTATTATCTATCGTGGATTTTAAGTCAGTTCAACAATTTCAACAGTTTATATGTGGTGATATAAACTGTTTAGTGGTTGTTTATGGTCTTCTTGGTATTGTTTATATTCTTCTAAGTTGTTTATTTCTTCCATTTATTAATTTTTTTTTTTGGATCGGAGAAGTTTTTGATTAATAGAGAGTGTTTGCGGGATTGGAGAAGTTTTTAAAAATCAAATGTTCGCAGGATCGACAGGTGCAGGATCGACAGGTGCAGGATCGCCATGTAGTGTAATTAGGTTAGGGTAGAAAGGTGCAGGATCGCCATGTAGTGTACTTAGGTGTATGGTCGACAAGTAATGTAAGTATCTTGAACTGTTTGTGTATAATGCCTGGGTCTTGTGTATTAGAGGCGCACACGCCTTTTTTTATTCAGCCGCAAGGCTTTATCTTGTGAGAAGCCGCAAAGGCTAATTAAAAGAGTGAGATATTTTGGTTTACAGCCACATAGGCTATTTCTTAACATCTCTCTTTATTTTTGAAAAATCAAAGTTTATATACAATTTTTACCACTATTTTTCTTAAAAATATTGTGCCAGTATTTTCTAAACTCCTCCCTTAAATTTTGTCTTTAACATCGATCGCCAATTAATTTCATTTTTGGTCGATCACATAATTATTTACATATTTACATATTCTATATATTAACAATTTAAATTTTTAATCCAAAACACCAACAACAACAAGTGCATTTATTTTGGCCTTGAATTAAAATGTGTCGTTAGCACTATTGTAACATAATATTCTTCTTGGGCAATGCACTCATAATTTTATTGTTGATGTTGTTGTTGTTGTTGTATACGCTTGTGCCAAGCATTGGGTTATGTTAAATTAGACTAGCGGCGCAAGCTGAAGGGGATGAAAAGTATTAAGGTAAGCATGAAAAATGCTTATCGGAAATTATGATTTTCAAGTACAAGGTTTTTTATGAAAAAGTATTGGGGAGTAATAGTGACTTTATGAGTACACTACAAGGCTTTATAAGAGGTTCATAATTTTTCTGAATACAGCCTTAAACATTTTTTACCTTAAAAGTTTTTGTTTTTTTACGACTATTATGGAAATTGCTCACTAAAAAATAGTTATCTATAACTTATATTCATTTATTTGAAATTAAAATGTACAAAGTAATGCACAGCAACCCATATTCAAATATGCATAAAAAAATTACTTTAAAAAAATGTCGCACAAAACCCTGATATCAATTTTTCAAAACAGCTGACTGATAATTTACAATGAGAAGAAGAACAAGATTTTAAATTTCGAGAGACTGTCTTCTCTCCGACCTACCTTATAATTGTATCATGACTTCACATAATGTTTGAAATAGAATTTATTAGAAAAAAAAATAACATAAGTTAATGTTTCTTTTTGTACTTTTGTAAGTTTAATATTTTCTGATGATATGTTTCTCAGTTATCTTTAATGTTGTACCATATCATAAACCGTACCAATTTAGTCAGCAGGCTGTTTTGATACGATTGGCACGATTCTTTTTTTTTTTTTGTTTTTTGTTGTAGGCAAGCATGTCTTGAAAGTATTTAAACATTTCAGCCATATTGACTGTTTACTTTTTTCTAATGTAAAATAAAATAAAACCTGGTTTAGTACAATGGGAGAATAACATCTAACAAGTAGTGAATATCTTGTGTGAACGAAGGATTAATTCTAAAATATGTTGAATTTCAGAGATATAACTTAGACCCAATCTGAGTTGGCCTAATTTTTCACCCCTTCAACTATGATACAATAAAAAATACAGTTGATTTTTCTAATTGACTCCAAATAACTGCTACGTTACTACAACATTTGAAAATTATATCTATTTTATTCTACTAGCAATAAGAACCAAAAATAGTCATTTTGTATTGCTTGTACCACCATCTTATTGAAAAAATATTGTCATCTTTTTTCCCAGAAATATATATTCAAATTCAGTAAAAAAAAGCTAATTTTAATATTGCCACAATAAAGTTTGATATTGATTATAAACGTAGCTCTGCTAGTCTTTCTAAACAAAAATAGGCCACATGACAAACATGTAAATAAGAAAATCATAAATTATGCGTAGATAGACCTCCTTCGAGATACTTGCGAGTTTTCACTTTGCAAGCGCGAAAGGAGCCAAACTGCAGAAGAAATTATTCGAAAAATCTAAAAAATAGCTGAGCGAAAACTAATTAGAGTCTATAAAAAAGTAACTCTATAAAAATAGTAAGGCTTTAATTAAAGAAATTCTGTGTTTTTTATAAAATTTTGTTTTAAAATTGTCAAGTAGCTGCGTCTTAATTTTGAAACTACAATTGGATGGACCTTGTTCTACACAGGTCTAAAAGGTTTCACTTTTCTGCAAAGAATCCGAACTTGTGATCAGAATTCGCGGATAACGAAATAACCAGGATATTTAGATATATGAGGTAATTTATTCGAAATACGGACTTTTTGGGTTATTTTTGAGGTTATATACAGGAGGCACAATTTTTTTTTTTTAAAAAAAATTTCTATCAATTTTCATCACTTCATCTCACATTTAATGTATCATTCAATAATTTATAACTACAACTCACCTTTAAAATTATCTATCCAATGGCCATCTATCATTTTTCTTTGAAAATAATAGCTACACACTTAAAAATTTCCAAAATAAATTCACACCGGTGAGTGGATATTTACATGTTTTACACCGAACGGTGTTAATTTACACCGCTTTTCCGGTGTGAAATAATGAACTTATCCGATCGGTGTGAAATAAGAAAGGCAATGAAGAAGAGCAACATTGAAATCACATTATCATTGACAAACAAATTAAAAGTTGAAGTTTCTATGACTGAAAGTGAAAATTTTAAATAAAGAAAAAAATATTTAAACTAAAAATTAAACTTTAGTGCTTTAGTGCTTAGCTAAGTGAATAATTTGTGAAGTTTTTGTGAAAATCCTGTTGCAGTTTTGGTGAAAAAATAGGCGGAATTCGAAAGCAAATCCAAATAAAATTTGAAAAGCCTCTTTTGTGTACCAAATAATTAAAAAAATAATTCATTCAATACATACATATGTGATAAAAATATACAAAGTTATAAATATCTAAATTAGTGCTTTAAATAATTTATGCTAGTATAATATTTATATACTCCAAAGTATTGTTCTCAGAGAAAAATTGAATAAAAAACTCATTAAATAAAAAATGTTTATCTTTTTTCTCGTTAAAAGCGATTATTAAACCGCAATTACACCGTTCGGTGTTAAAACAAAAAATCATAATTATGCTCTTTCTAAATAAACACCTAATAGGGGTACAAAATAAACATCCTTTAATTCCTACATCCAACATCCTATAAACATTCAAATTATAGCACTTTGAAACGGTGTTTTTTAACACCGAACGGTGTAGGACTCCCTGGAACACCGATCGGTGTAAAAATTCTATACAAATTTTTTGGTGTGTAGCTTATGACGCCATGATATTTTCATTCCAACTTTGGTTGTGACCATAACTAAAATGTAGAAGAGTAGCTCTAAATGATGTATAAGAAGCTCTATCCGTCGTATACATAACCTGAACTGAAGCCCAAAAAGTATTTTGGGAGTATATTAACTCAAATAACTCAATATATGATGTAATTAAAAAAAGTCCATATGTAAATAGAAGGTTATAGGAGTCTACTAGCCCTCATAATCAGTATAACTTGTCGAGAATGGAAAAAAAGCAATTATCTGTGTCTTATATGACAATACATCTTTATCCTCGTCCTTATTCTTCTCCGCATCCTTTTCCTTGTCTTTTAACTTGTCCCCATCGTAATCTCTATTGATCTTATTCTTGTCTAACGGCTTATCCTACTCCTTGTCGAAATTCTTTTTTCAACCCATGTCCAAAATCTTGTTCATGTTTTAGTCCTTGTCTGAATACATTTTAAAATCCTTAAGCTACTTCTTGTTGCAATCCTTGTATACATTTTTTCCTAATATTTGTCCTTAGCACTGCTTGTTCTTTTATGTCATACATAAACATTTCTCTTAGCGCCATGCCCAAAATCAGTGTAACGATAAACATTTTTGTTGTTTATCAGTGTTGTTTATCAGTGTAACGATAAACAAGCTGCTACCTCTGAGATCTGACGACGTCATAAGAAATTTGTTTTTTTTTTTGTCGGAATGCAAGTACAGATCCTTTATTTTCGTTTTATAACATAGCATATAACATAAAAGTGCATAGTATAGTTATATCGTGCATAACATAACGCGTAATAATTTCATGCAACGGATTTTCTATCTTGTAGCGGCTCTGTCTGCTGCCTCATAACGTTATAAATTTTTTGTCTTTTTTAAAAAAATGTAGTCCAGTCTTTATATTTTTTAACTGTAGCATCCTTACTAAGCGAGTAATAATTCAATGTAACAAATTTGCAGTATCGTTGCTAAGCCATTTCCTCCACGTCTCGATGACGACTTTGAGAGTTGGCAAAAAATGTGAGTTGCAGTCTCGGTCATCTGTGTACAAGCATTTACTAAGCATTCTTCTTTCGATTATAAGATGCTTGATGAAAATCTGAAAAAGTCTGGAATAGCATTTGACCAGCATTTCTGTGACCAACATTGGAAACACACAGACGAACGTTCGAAGGTTAGGACGAAATACTGCGTTTTCAAAATTCGTTAAGAAATCACGATTTTTTTTTATACACATTTGAATTGAGTGGGGCAAAACAGGGGTTATTTTATTTCAGATTTTTAAGGAAAATTATTAAAATTAGCGGTTAGGAATTAGTAGGAAAAAAAATTAAAAGTTATCGAAATATCATGCCAAAAACTATTCCATAAACCATTAAGCCATTAAGTAAATGAGTAAGTAATTGGTGACTCTTACTTTAGATTTTAAATCAGCGCCACTTGAAGGAGTCATAAATAATGTCCGCGAATAATTTGTTTGGTGAATTTTACAGGTAAAAACAATGTTAGATTTCGGAAAAAAAAATCAACTTAGAGGAGGTTTTTCCCAATTACAGTAGTCATATTATTAAAGTATGTATCCATGCAAAGAAGTCGATAGAATGGATCAAAATCAAAAAGTTTATTTAAATAAATAAATTTTGCAACTTCAAAATTCTACTCCGGAAGTGGAGAGCTTAAGTCCGGTCAGAAGGATATTGAAGACCTGAGAATGATATATCCAAAGTAAATTTGTAGTAATATCCCAAGTAAATGCATTCGAAAACAAACAGCTTGTATAACACCAGCTCTGACTAAGCTGATAAATTAATTTATTCACACTTAGGATAAGACAGGCTCATTTCCAAGTCCGAACTTGGCATCAAGATTGTCGATCGTACAGCTAGCAACACATGTAATTTTCACAAAAAGCTAAGCGAAATCTGCCAACTTTTTTTTGCTATTTTAATTATACAATGAATTAATTTAATAAGCAGCCATGGAATGGCCGTGAAAAGCCGCTAGAGCCAGCGTCAAGTGCGATGATCGCTTCCTGCAGATAAGATGGCTTTAATAATAATGCTGCAGCAACAACCAACAACAACAACAACAACAGCGATGGCAACTACAAATAATGAGGAAAATTGTAAATAAACAAGTAAGTGAGTGGATCACGTCAAGCGAGTGGGTAACAACAGAAGTCGTTGGACGAGATGTGCTCGTTGTACAATGCATTCGCATCTCTACATTCGAGACCCATTCAAGAGATACAAAATGTATCTGCGTTTATGATTATGCAGTTTGCTGCAAGTTTCAGCTAATTTGGCGGAGTAAAAAACAAAAAAAAACAAGAAAATACAAAACACTCAGTGAAGAAGACTCCACAGAGACAAGTAAAAACTTAGCACAAGTTCGCATGGCTCAAGGGGCGCCGGCTGCACGCATCTCGCTCCTGCTTGACTTGACTTGGCTTAGCTTGGTTGGGCTTTTTTGTTGTTGAATGGCCGCTGCTAGTGGCAGCAATGTTGTTGTTGCTGCTGCACTCAATGCGATGGCGTGCTACATGGTAATCAAAAAACTTTGAAGGCGTTCTTGGTCGGTTGGTCGGTTGCTTGGACCCGGTTTTGGCGTCGACTTCTTCCAATCGCAAGTCGTCGATGTAGCGTTTTTTAGTTGAAACATTTAATATATGTATATGCTGGCTGTTGTTGTTGTTGTTGTTGTTATGCCAAATAGTTTGTTGTTAGTGTTATTTTTCTTTTTGTCGTATTTTTACATTTTTATATGCAGGCTAGTGAGTCGTCCAGCGGTTGCCATTTTAAAAGCAGCAATTTACTGCCAAGCAGTAGTTTTTTTGGAGTGGTTGCTATTATTGCAGTTGTTGTTGTTGTTGTTGTTGTTGTTGTTGTTGTTGTTGTTGTTGTTGTGGCTTTTGGAATGGCATCTGAAAAGTTAAAAATTGCCCGCGAGAATAATTCTTTCGATAGCCTGAATACTTAATATTTTTTTTTTTTTTTGTTTACTGCTAAAAGTTACTGTTGTTGTAATTGGTTGATGTTGCTGTTTTTCATAATTATTTCATTGCAGGTTATAATGTTATACAGTGGGATAAATACTTCAGATATATAGAAACTAATCTGAAATGAAATGTTTTATGAAGTTAGAAAATTAAATTTATAAAAAATCGATCTGGAGCCAGGTGGAAGGTAATGCGTATCAATTTTCAAAGATTGGTTTTGAAAATATAATTATTCATTATAATACGGTCTTGTGGTTTCTATTACCTATTTCACTATATTTACGGTTTGAGGATTCAAAATGCTTGCAATGCGGAAGTTTTTCCAGAACTCTTAAGCATAAAGGGCACAAAATCACGTCATAAACATATATTTGGTAATCTACCTTTTTCATATATTGATTATGGATTCTTGCAAGCAAAGAGTAATGAAGTGTTGTTTTTGTATTTTTTCTAAAAATTTTAGTTTTTTTTTTTAAATAGAAATTCAGTAGGGAGCTTATTTCCAACTTAGTGTAATTATTTTTTGACCGACCCCCGTATTTCAAAAATTTTTTTTTTTAAAACCACCCTAATTATTAAGTTTTGAAAAAAATAAAAAAAATAATTTATTATTTGTTATGTTTTCACAAATACCCTTATTTTAGAAAATCTTACCTATGAATTTTTTATCTTTTGAAAACCACGTCTGCGGGCACTTTCCCCCCTCATTTCTCGGAAACCAATCATACGTTTTGTACGACATACTTTAAACTTGAGCCACTCTTGTCAGTACCAGGATCATGAGGATAGCACAAAAAAAAATAAAAAAACAATAGAGCTGGAACTATTTTAAGTCCTCAAAAATACCTTTTTATGGAATTTAGATATTTGGATGCTCAGTTCCGTTATTTTTTTTACTACCCTCTTAATTTAAGTATCGATGATAACAGCATTCATTCTAAACATATTTCCGTTTTGCTTTTTATATTCAGACTAGCCTTTTCCCGGCTCGCGTTGCTGCACCCTGCAACTATATGGGAACATAATAGGTGTATTCAAAACTTTTCTTAGACTCAACATTTGACACCACTGCCATTTTCCACTGCCCGTTACAGTTTCCCAGTAGCAGGAGATCACCAAATAGTAACTCCATTTTGAGTTTGTATGTAACATAAGTACTGCTACTTTACTTTCAAAGCTATTCGATAATACAAATTTTAATTGTATGGGTGGAGCCACACCCACTTATATAATGCCCATCCCAGTTTTCTAGTAGATGGACATTACCCAGTTTTAGTACAGTTGCCGACAGTGAGCATACAAACTAAATTATCAAAATGTAGCCAAATCGACGAAAACCATAGGAAATATAGCATTTTTATTGATTTGTGGGCGGTAAAAGGGGGTGTGACAGAAATTTAAACCATCTCGTACTTGAAAAAAATGTACTGCCAAACTTTCAGCTCTATCGGCTCAGTAGTTTTGAAGTTTCCAGCCAACACACAGACAGCGTTTTGCTTTTTGTATATATATTTTGGATAAAGATTATTGGCTATAACTTTTGATTGGTAAGAGATACTGAGATTATTTTTTCTAAAAATTAATTTTTTAGCTTGTTTATTTTTTCAAAAATATAAAAACACAATATTGGAAAAAAAATTTTGCTCGAAAAAATCAAGGGTAGGCCTCGTTTTTTTAATCACAAAAATGGTTTTTAATTTTTGCGTAAAATTTAAATAACTTTTGCTTATAAATGTTATAGCTTTTAAATAGAGTTGAAAATTTGCGAATTTGAATTTAAATTATTTTTACAAAAACAAATTTTGAGCCCTTATTGAGGAAAACTCCAAAATTACAGACCTTTTTTGAAAAAAATATTTAAAATATATATACTCAACTATAACAAAGTTTATAAAAAATCAGCGGAGATATTTGAATCGAAAGTCACAAAATAAAATTTCTGATTGTGTTTTTTTCATTTTTGAGCACGATGTTGCATTAACTATATCGTTGTAGTTAAATTTTTCATAGTTTTCAAGATATGGTCATGTTTTTGATGTCAAAATAACAGATATTTTTTAATTTTACTAAATTTATGAAATATTTTATATTTTATAAATATTTGCATATGTAACAACTAAAAATATGCGATTTTGTAAAAAATTTGTACTACCGCACCATCTGGTGGTTCAAAGAAGATACTGTCAAAAAACTCATCGTACCTGAGAACTACTATATACCAATTTTTATTCTAATCGCATGAGCGGTTTGGGAGTTTTTGGTGGTTTTGCAAAAAATTTGTACTACAGCGCCCTCTGTTGTTCAAGATAGGTCAAAAAAGATTGCAAAAAAAACACTCAACCTACATGAAAACGACTGTATACCACTTTTCATTCTAATCGCATAAGCGGTTTGTGAGTATTAGGCAGTTTTGTAAAAAATTTGTAAAAAATTTGCGCCCTCTGTTGTTCAAGGTGGATAAAAATTGATAGCCCACAAACACGCACCGTACCAAAAAACTTCTATACACAAATTTTTATGCTAATCGGACGAGTAGTTTAGGAGTCTATTGCATAATTACATACGACATTTAGTTCCAAAGCAATTCGATATCATAAATTTGGCCTGTGTGGCCAAATTCCCCCTTGTCTAATGTTCGCTCAAATATATAATAACTACCTCTTGGGCCCATAACGTCTACATATCAAGTTCCACTATCAAAACATGAGAACTCAGGAATAATAATGATTTCTAAAAAGTGGGCGTATATATAGTTAGACCACGCCCAGTTTTAGTATAGTTGCCGACAATAACCATACGAACTTACTTACCAAATTTTAGTCTAATACGACCAAAAAAGTCTTAAATATAGCATTTTTATTGATTTGTTTGGGGTATGGAAAAACAGGGGTATGGAAAATTTTTACTATGCCTATCTTTTTCGCGCAAATGCAAACTAAAGTGGGACTTGCCAAATTATTCCAATATTCCATTTATTACCAATTACCCTTGCAAATATTTCCCCATATACACCATATGTGCGCACCTGTATTTTTCACACCTGTATTGTTGATAAGTCACTAAAATGCCTATTATTCATGAACCAATACACATACAAGCACCATTTATACAAAAAACCTTCGTATTGACGTCACCTTTCATGGGAAATTTAAAGAAACAAAATCGGTTCACGCATTACCGAGAACATCAATTTCATACACAATGCAGCTTATTTTTATATATATAGATGAGGCACTAAAATATTTTTATAACAACAAGTGACCTACTTTTTTTTGTTAGTCTACTTTGACATGACAAACAACAACAACAATAACAACAATAACAATAAGAAAAAGAAGAGTTGGCTGTGTCGTGGACACACCCGTAGATTTTGACGTGACGAAGTTTCTTGTTTGTTGTTAGTGTTGGTGTTGTTTTTGTTGTTGTTGTTGATGTTGATGTTGATGTTGATGTTGATGTTGATGTTGATGTTGATGTTGATGTTGATGTTGATGTTGATGTTGATGTTGATGTTGATGTTGATGTTGATGTTGATGTTGATGTTGATGTTGATGTTGATGTTGATGTTGATGTTGATGTTGATGTTGATGTTGATGTTGATGTTGATGTTGATGTTGATGTTGATGTTGATGTTGATGTTGATGTTGATGTTGATGTTGATGTTGATGTTGATGTTGATGTTGATGTTGATGTTTATGTTGATGTTGATGTTGATGTTGATGTTGATGTTGATGTTGATGTTGATGTTGATGTTGATGTTGATGTTGATGTTGATGTTGATGTTGATGTTGATGTTGATGTTGATGTTGATGTTGATGTTGATGTTGATGTTGATGTTGATGTTGATGTTGATGTTGATGTTGATGTTGATGTTGATGTTGATGTTGATGTTGATGTTGATGTTGACGTTGATGTTGATGTTGATGTTGATGTTGATGTTGATGTTGATGTTGATGTTGATGTTGATGTTGATGTTGATGTTGATGTTGATGTTGATGTTGATGTTGATGTTGATGTTGATGTTGATGTTGATGTTGATGTTGATGTTGATGTTGATGTTGATGTTGATGTTGATGTTGATGTTGATGTTGATGTTGATGTTGATGTTGATGTTGATGTTGATGTTGATGTTGATGTTGATGTTGATGTTGATGTTGATGTTGATGTTGATGTTGATGTTGATGTTGATGTTGATGTTGATGTTGATGTTGATGTTGATGTTGATGTTGATGTTGATGTTGATGTTGATGTTGATGTTGATGTTGATGTTGATGTTGATGTTGATGTTGATGTTGATGTTGATGTTGATGTTGATGTTGATGTTGATGTTGATGTTGATGTTGATGTTGATGTTGATGTTGATGTTGATGTTAATGTTAATGTTGATGTTGATGTTGATATTGATGTTGATGTTAATGGTTATGTTGATGTTGATATTGATGTTGATGTTAATGGTTATGTTGATGTTGATGTTGATGTTGATGTTGATGTTGATATTGATGTTGATGTTAATGGTTATGTTGATGTTGATGTTGATGTTGATGTTGGTGTTGGTGTTGGTGTTGGTGTTGGTGTTGGTGTTGGTGTTGGTGTTGGTGTTGGTGTTGGTGTTGGTGTTGGTGTTGGTGTTGGTGTTGGTGTTGGTGTTGGTGTTGGTGTTGGTGTTGGTGTTGGTGTTGGTGTTGGTGTTGGTGTTGGTGTTGGTGTTGGTGTTGGTGTTGGTGTTGGTGTTGGTGTTGGTGTTGGTGTTGGTGTTGGTGATGGTGTTGGTGTTGGTGTTGGTGTTGGTATTGGTGTTGGAGTTGTTGTTGGATTTGGAGTTGGTGCATTTCGTTTAGCTTTTTTTTTTGCTTCCCCATTGGTTGTGCTCTAATTTCAATTAATCCAGCAAAAGTTATGCATATGCGTCACATTAGGCGGTCCCCTGGGGGTTTTTGACACGCCGTCAATTTTTTTTTTATTTTTGTCATATGCCCGAAGACTTCACCTTTATTTTCGTTCCTTAAAATTTACCGTTGCACCAGTAGTCACAGAATTAAAAATCCATGCAACGTTTTTTCACGACCTGACGACACCGGAATTTTTTTTTTATTTTTGTCGTAAAGCCATGTATAAAAACTTTATTTTCCTTTTCAAACTTTTATCGTAGGTTATATACTCATTGAGTAAAAATTCAATGCAACGCCGCTGCATGAATGTTGCGTTATCGATCTTTGAGCGGCTCTCTCAGCGTCCCCATGATGTCAGAAATTTTTTGTCTAATTTTGTTGTGAGGGCTTCCAGTAGGCCTTTATTGGCGTATCGTATTTTTAATCCTAGCGCTAATACTCAGCGAGTAATAATTCCATGTAACAAATTTTCAGTTGCGTTACTTACGCAGCTCCCACTACGTCCCTATGACGTACTAAATTTTTTTTTTATTTTTTTAATATAGCCAAAGAATTAACCTTTACGGTCATACTGTTTTTTTAATCATAGCTCTTATACCCAGCGAATAACAATTCAATGAAACGCAGATGAATTTTTAAAAAATTCATTTTTCAACTTTTTTGGAAACTAGAGCAGTATAACGTAACTTCGTCACGTCAAAAAATTTTAATCGAGTTTAATATTTTATCTATTAAACTTAGTTCTATTTGGAAGTCATATGTTTATGATGTCAGAACTATGAGAATGTGATTTAAAATGACGGATTCAATATAGCCTCAATTTGTCGTTTTGTTAATCATTATTATACTGTACTTCCGAGGTTTTTTGAGGTGATTCTGATGTCACAAGTCTCAAAATGACGAATCTATTATAACGACTATTTTTACGTGATAGGACTACATTTTACCGCGCAGGTTTCCGCGCAAAGTTGAAAAATAACTTTTTTTTTCAAAATACTTCAGTATACTTCAAATACATAGAATTTTTACTCGGTGCCACTATAAAAGTTATGATACGAGATTAAAAGTCGACTCTTTGGCTTTATGAGAAAAATAAAAAAATTATACAATTAATAATGTCATTGGGACGCGGACGGAGCTGCTTAAGTAACGAAATCTCTTGTATGGTATTATTAATCGCTTAGTAAAAGTAATACGGTAAAAAATATGGCTCTCTACCACAGAATGGTTGTTAGTCTTCACGATAAAAAAGATCGAAAGCGATCGAAAGTGCAACAATTGTGCAACGGCGTTGCATGGGATTATTACTTAGTGTGTATATGTGTTAAGGTAAAAGTTACAAAACAGAAATAAAGAATTGTACTTGGCCTTATGATGAAAAAAAAAACAAAAATATGACCTCATCAGGTCGAGGATGTAGTAGCTCATGCAACATGAATACGATATTGTTGCATGGAATTATTACTTGCCTAGTTGGATTGCTACGATAAATTTTATGTTACGACAGCAAAAAAACGTTTTCTGTTCTCATAACGAAAATAAAAGTAAAAACATGTTTGGCGCAATGACACCATGTAGGCCACCTATTAATGAAGTGAAAATTGCAAGAATTTACCACCGGTGTATCCACGGCGCAGTCAACATCTTTCTTTTTTTTTTTTTAAGTGAAACTTCTTAGGCGGCGCTTCGAAATTTGAATGAGAATATTGAGGAGTGAAATTTCAAGGTCAATTTACTTCATTTCGTTACACGATAGAGAAGAAAGATATGTTTTACAGTAGAGAGAATGAGAGAGATATACATTGTATAAAAGACTGAAAAAAATTTCTTTGTCAGCGCTGAGTATCGAACCTGCAATCTCAGTTTTATAAAGTCAACGTGCTATATGCAGGGCTAAGGTCTTTATATATAAATGTAGTCTACATACCAATTAATCAAACTACTTTTGCTGTAGATGCCCAGCGGGAAAATAAACAGCGCTCCTAGCGGGAAAATATAACAGCCTTATTCATAAACACATTTTAGAGGCAGTGTAACTTTAAACAAGAAAACGCTATTCATAAACATTTTCGCAACCATGTTTTTTGTTTGTCTTTTCGTTTAATATCAAAGACATGCTCCATATGCGCCCTTTGCAGCATTTTTTTTATGTGGCGGCCATTGCAAATCCATTGGAATTCTTAATTTTTGTAGAGATTTTCTTTAGTTCAGACACAAACCTTACAAACATGAGCAGCGAATGAAAAAAAGTTTATGAATAAAGCCCAAGAATGATAGAAAAATAGATTGCGCAGATAGTAAAAATAATTTTCTACGATCTGCGCATCTACGTTACGATAGACTTACGATATGAGCTTACGATATGGCTTTCTGCCAAGTCTTGTTAAAAATGTGAACAAATATGAAACAATGGCAAAAGATTCAAGAAACAAACTTGGTCTAGCGTGACGTCATGATCGTAAAAAATACTTTGTTCGTAGCTAGAAATGTCAAAATGAAAAGTAAACAACATAACGGACCTGCGCAATGCGTAATCTTTTTTTCTATCATTCTTGAATAAAGCGTAGTATGCTGTAGAAACGAAAATTTCTTAGCATTTAATTCTACACCCGAACTATTAGTGTAGAGTCAAAAATGTTTGTATGGAGAAAAAAGTAACTACAGTACGACCTTGCTCAATGCAACTAATAGAAATTCGGGCAATTGACATAGTTAACGTTGAAGAAACGCAATTAAACTTCTAAACATAAAGCTTTATGTCTCTGAATCTTAGATATTGTGGGTTAATGCACTTTGTATCCTTAAATATTGTTTGAATAGATTTTTCATTAAAAATGTATTTTACAAGCAAAGAAGAACTGAAAGAATATAAGATAAAAGTTTATGCAAGTTTACGCAAATGCAAGTTGCGATAATTGTGCAATTTTTTTTTTTAATGTTGCGTTTACTGACAATGAGTCAACGATATACAGCCTTATTCAATAGATTTCCTTAAACAACCGTTCGAAGCTTGTTTAGTTACGCATTGTTTGAGGCTTTACGCAGCCTCTACGCAATTTTGCTTAAGTTGTTATTCATAAAAATTTTTTCATTCGCTGCTTAAAATATACACATTCAATAGTATGTTTAGTTTTTTTATATTAAAAAAAAATTAATATTAAGGTAGATACAGCACTTTTTTTAGAGCGCTCTGTGAAAAAGGTGAAATGCGGTGACCAAGATTGCTCCTCCTAAATTCATCTGAAACATAAA
This sequence comes from Pherbina coryleti, assembly GCA_943735915.1. NCBI lineage: Eukaryota > Metazoa > Arthropoda > Insecta > Diptera > Sciomyzidae > Pherbina > Pherbina coryleti. The sequence goes on from OX030951.1 coordinate 19,074,784, forward strand.
AATTAATAATATTATTAAACTAGATACTTAAAACTCGTACTTGTCATAGCCGGACTTCCTAACGTAAAGTAACGATTTTCGACAAAAATTCGTCATTATTTTGCCTCCCACAAACAAAGTAAACAATAACTAATGAATGAAGCTACGAAAAATAAATTCTATGACAAGTACGAGATTATTGTGAATAAAATAAACCTGCAAAAAAATCAAAACGATCGGTTCACTGAGTTTCGAGAAATCTTAGCCTAATAGCCTTATTATATAATATAAGATTATATAAAATCTTAACTAATATTTTATTAGAATACTAACGTTGGTATGTATATCCTTAATTCAATATATGAATATAACCTCTATGAATTTTGCTCATATTACACATATTAAATTATTATTCATAATATTGCGATATAAAATTATATAGAAACCCAAATTCATGAAGTATATGCTGTCGCCCATGACGCCAACTTGACACTGTGCGCAAGAAAAGTTGGAATAAGTTCTTTCAATAGATAAATCTTAGTTATATAATTTTATATCGAACTATTTACTATTAATAATAGTAAGTATAATGTGTGTGTGAAAGTTTTAGTTATCTTTTCACATTTAAAGTTTTGAACAAAAAAGTATTTATAAGGCTTAATTTTTTTAAAGCAAAAATAATAACTAAAATTTGTCCCATAGTTTTTGAGTACAAAATAGCCGGTAATTTTTGATTTTTAGTTTTTAAGGCAGAAATAAAAATGAAAGTTAAGATCAAGTTTACAGTTGAGGTAGATTTATTGTTGTGACATTGTTCTGTGAAACTCCTTATTAATATGCCAAAAAAATTTTTGAAAAACAAATTTATAAATGCACCTGAAGCTTCCATTGGCAAAAAATTGCTCATTGTAGTTATGTAAAATAAAAAATCCCTTTTTAAGAAATTATTCTCTTAATATGCGGAATATGCAACACTTGATTTTCTCACGATCATACTCTCGCTCTCAAACTTTCAATAAAGCTACGCTCTGAGTTTTCTCCCTAGTGCAGCGATGGGTTCTATTCCAGATAGAACTCTACGCCACGTTACGTTGCGTAGCTTTACGATTGCATAATCGAGCCTTTACACTAAAATCGTTCTTATTCTAGAAAAGAAAGAGTGTATACAAAGAAGAAGTTTCACTTCTTTACTGTTTACACGGTATACTGTATCTTTTTTTTTTGTATATTAGTTTTGGAATTTTATTTATTTTTTAGTATTCCCTTTTCTTTAATTAGTAGTATCTTTCTTAAATTTGAAAAATTTTTTCATGTCCTTGAAATTTCAGGGGATTTTGGAGGTCGTTGATTACAATTCTGGTGCCAGAATTACAAAGACCAAAATGACAGATCCAATATGATTACTTGTTTTTAATAAGTTTTATGTTGTTCGTTTATTTCTAAAATCCTCTTTCAACATTAGTTTTATTTTTTTTGACGTGACGAAGTTACGTTATACTGCTCTAGTTTCCAAAAAAGTTGAAAAATGAATTTTTTAAAAATTCATCTGCGTTTCATTGAATTGTTACTCGCTGGGTATAAGAGCTATGATTAAAAAAATAGTATGACCGTAAAGGCTAATTCTTTGGCTATATTAAAAAAACAAAAAAAAGAATTAATACGGTATAGGGACGTAATGGGAGCTGCGTAAGCAACGCAACTGAAAATTTGTTACATGGAATTATTATTCAATGAGTATTAATGCTAGGATTAAAAACTAGGATTAAAAATACGATACGCCAATAAAGGCCTACTACAAGCAATCACAACAAAATTAGACAAAAAATGTCTGACATCATGGGGACGCTGAGAGAGCCGCTCAAAGATCGATAACGCATCATTCATGCAGCGGCGTTGCATTGAATTTTTACTCAATGAGTATATAACCTACGATAAAAGTTTAAAAAGAAAAATAAAGTTTTTATACATGGCCTTACGACAAAAATAAAAAAAAAATTCCGGCGTCGTCAGGTCGTGAATATAGCAGCTTATGTAACAGAAATGTAATATCGTTGCATGGAATTATTACTCACTCAGGAGGAGTGCTACAGTAAATTTTGTTTTACGACAGCAGGGATGTGTTATTACGCTTCACAACTAAATTACAAAAAAAATTTTGTTGTCATGATTTCAGGGATGCAATCACATAATGCAGTAAAAATGCTACAGCCATGAAAAAACGTTGCATGGATTTTTAACTCTGTGACTACTGGTGCAACGGTAAATTTTAAGGAACGAAAACAAAGGTGAGGTCTTCGGGCATATGACAAAAATAAAAAAAAAATTTGACGGCGTGTCAAAAACCCCCAGGGAACCGCCTAATGTGACGCATATGCATCACTTTTGCTGGATTAATTGAAATTAGAGCACAACCAATGGGGAAGCAAAAAAAAAGCTAAACGAAAAGCACAAACTCCAAATCCAACAACAACTCCAACACCAATACCAACACCAACACCAACACCAACACCAACACCGACACCAACACCAACACCAACACCAACACCAACACCAACACCAACACCAACACCAACACCAACACCAACACCAACACCAACACCAACACCAACACCAACACCAACACCAACACCAACACCAACACCAACACCAACACCAACACCAAAACCAACACCAACACCAACATTAACACCAACACCAACACCAACACCAACACTAACACCAACACCAACATCAACACCAACACCAACACCAACACCAACACCAGCACCAACACCAACACCAACACCAACACCAACACCAACACCAACACCAACACCAACACCAACACCAACACCAACACCAACACCAACACCAACACCAACACCAACACCAACACCAACGCCAACACCAACACCAACATCAACATCAACATCAACATCAACATCAACATCAACATCAACATCAAAATCAACATCAACATCAACATCAACATCAACATCAACATCAACATCAACATCAACATCAACATCAACATCAACATCAACATCAACATCAACATCAACATTAACAACAACAGCAAGAAACTTCGTCACGTCAAAACCTACGGGTGTGTCCAGGGCACAGCCAACTCTTTTTTTTATGTTTTTTACCGAGTAGATTTCCAAAACAGTTAAAATGCATTTTTTCAAAAAATTTGGTACCACATTGGCAACCGCTGAACGCAGTAAAAATACAACTACAATACAAAAACTTTTTATGGAATTATAACTTTGTGACTATAGGCACTACGGTAAATTTTATGCAACGCAAGTTAAGCTGAGGTGTATGGCCAAATGATAAAAATAATACAAAAATTAATGGCGACATGAGGGTTTGAAGAGATCTGCACCATTATTGCATGGATATACTGCATGTCGCTAAGGTAAATGTTAAAGTACCACACAAAATTAAAAATATAAAATAAAAATAAAAATAAAAATAAAATTAGGACAATAAGGACAAAATTGAAAAAATGAATAGGACAAGGATTGGGATAATGAAGATAACAAGGATTTGGAAACGATAAGAAAAAGATTTCGAACAAAGATAGAACATTGTCAGATGTGCACACTGCTCCTGAAACAACTTCAAGTTGACCTAAAATGGCAACGTAAACTGAATGTCTCCAAGTGTTTGTAATGTTTTTCTGATGAAATATCACTTTGAATTAAAATCCTAGCTGATTTCGTTTTGAAAATATCTCAATTTTTGCATTTTCACATGATTGAACCAACGTTTGCATTAGACAGCGCAATATATTCAAGTATAAAAGTGTTTATATATGTACGTATGTATATATATATATATATATATATATATATATTATACCTACGTATGTGTGTGTGTGTGTGTGTGTGTCTGTGTGTGTGTAAAATATTGAGTATTGGGATATTGTTTCCACACCATCTATTGAGATAAATATCGCGGCGCGTTTTTTTTAAAGTGGTATCCCCTGTAGGCCTATTCCACTATCTGGTCCCGTCCATAAATTACGTAATAACTTTTATACGTAAATTGGGTCAAAGCCTCCAAAAAATATACATCTATCATATATTACAAATGTTGCGAAGTAAATGTGACTGCAGCATTTTTTAAGCGACTTGAGTAAGATGAATCTTCGATAAGATTTATTTTAAATCTTTCCCAATACTTTCTAAATTCCCTGTGAATCGACTCTACAGCCACACACACACACACACATACACACACACATGCACGCAATAAATAAAGAATGAGGGCTATATTAGAAAAAAAAATTATTTTTAAATTTAAAATCATTAATTAGAACAAAAGTTCTAAAGTCAGTAGGTGGGTGGCGCAGGGAAATTGTGTTGACCTGCAAGTGAAAGCGTTAAGTTGACTATTTAGATACCCGAGTAATTTTCATTTAATTTGATTTTATTATTCAAAAGTTATTCAATATTGCATTCGACAAGAGTGAGATGCACAAATTAAATCAGTGTATTGACTTTGAAGAAGAGGAAAACAATATACTTTTAAAAACATTCGAAAATTTAAAGCAAGATTTCAAAAAATTTAAGCAATTTGGCTATCAGAAAAAATTTGCAAAAGAATGCCACAGTACGGTAAATCATCCTCTCTTAGTCGAAAAAGAAGGTGATGAAGATGAAAAAATGTTTGTTTTAGAGAAATGTGTTCTTCCCGAACTTCATCTTTTGCAGGGATTTGTCAATCATTTGTTTTGGAGTGGTATCGTACCTCTTGTTGGGCGGGAAAAAGCATTGATTTGGCCCACAAAGTTGAAACTAGTGGCAAAAAATTATCAAGGAGAGATCTTTGAAGGCAATGCATGCAGACAACTTTTAAAGGAATCTGCAAAACTTGATGACCCCGATATTTACGAAACGGTTGGACCTTATGCCTTGAAGCCCTTTGAGTGTGCTTTTCAGACAATGAATAAAATTGTACATTCTTGTTTTACAACTAAAAAAGCCAATTTAACCGATTTAGATAAAAATTTGATAACTCTCCGCAAAGCCATTGAAAGTACTGGTGTCTCGCAGACGATAAAAATACATGTTATATTAGATCACTTGAAGGATGCAATTATAAAACTAGATGGAGATGGTTTGGGATTGTGGTCGGAGCAGGCTGGAGAGTCGATTCACAGGGAATTTAGAAAGTATTGGGAAAGATTTAAAATAAATCTTATCGAAGATTCATCTTACTCAAGTCGCTTAAAAAATGCTGCAGTCACATTTACTTCGCAACATTTGTAATATATGATAGATGTATATTTTTTGGAGGCTTTGACCCAATTTACGTATAAAAGTTATTACGTAATTTATGGACGGGACCAGATAGTGGAATAGGCCTACAGGGGATACCACTTTAAAAAAAACGCGCCGCGATATTTATCTCAATAGATGGTGTGGAAACAATATCCCAATACTCAATATTTTACACACACACAGACACACACACACACACACACACATACGTAGGTATAATATATATATATATATATATATATATATATATATACATACGTACATATATAAACACTTTTATACTTGAATATATTGCGCTGTCTAATGCAAACGTTGGTTCAATCATGTGAAAATGCAAAAATTGAGATATTTTCAAAACGAAATCAGCTAGGATTTTAATTCAAAGTGATATTTCATCAGAAAAACATTACAAACACTTGGAGACATTCAGTTTACGTTGCCATTTTAGGTCAACTTGAAGTTGTTTCAGGAGCAGTGTGTGTGGGACAATGATAAGGAAACAGATTCGAACAAGGAATGGATCAGGAATTTGAAATTGGGTTAAAACAACAATTTGGACAATGATAAGGACAATTATTAGGACAAAATAAGAACAAGGATAAGGATAAGGTTTAGGAAAAAACAATACGCTGTTGCGTCAAAACCTATGGTTTTGCCAGGGTACAGTCAACTCCTTTTTATAGTTCCTTCTTTTTGTATTTTTTACAAAAGTAACAATTTCGCATGTACTTATTTAACTGAAATTTCTTAGTTCGGATAACAAATTCATATTGCAACTCCCTCGAATGATCAACTCCAATCGAATGATCAGGTCATATAATCATTTTTAAAGAGTTTTCATATTTGCGTGAGTCATTTTTGATTCGATATCTACAAACTTGTGATATGCGACTCCTAAAACCTCCGAGTACAACTTTTAACACAATAAGTCGGTAAATCCATTAAAATGTCTTTGAACGTTTGAGTATTAAAAAATTATAAAATTAAACCATGATACGATTAAAAAATATATTTTAAGAATTCGATATAGAGCTTATGCGAAATGATTTATGAAGTAACAGGTTGCTACAACAACAAACAGATCAAAACACCAGCAGACTAGACAGCTGTTTCCTTTGTCGAAACGTCAACTCATCAGTAGTGTTCTGTGGCTTGTTTACTCACAAGCACAACTTCCTTAAACCAATGCAGAATTATATCTGCCTTTCCCATAAAAGTAGCTCTTTCTACTATTTTGCAAGATGCACAGTTTCGAAAAAGGGGCCATATTAATTCTGTAAAGATTTGTTGTAGTATTCTTTGCTTAATTCTTACATTTCATCTAGCCTCTTACAAATTTTTGGATATTAAACCATTACCGTCAACATACTTGTAAACAATTTTTTTTTTAAAGGGTAACTCCGATTGTAACGATATCAGTACGGGTTCTATATGAAGAGTTTATTCAAAAATAATATTTCGTTGAGCTTTGAGAATCGAATTTTAATATCAACGAAACATCTTTTGGTAAAATTTCGGTAAAAATTTATTTTAACAACGCTTCAGTACGGGTTCTATATGAAGAGTTTATTCAAAGGATTCAAAGAATCGAATTTTAATATCAACAGACCACGTTTTTGTAATATTCGGCAAAAATTTATTTTAAAAACGCTTCAAATATAATTTTTGGACAATTTTGAATTATTATTAAAAAAATTTGACTATGATAAAAAAAACATCACGACAAAAACGACCACAACATAAGAGCCAACCTTCTTATCATGAGTAACTAACTACCATTGTTTTTGCTTCGAGTAGACATTCGTGTAAAGTTATAGCCTTATAAAAAACTTTTTAAAAATTCAGTTTAATTTCAAGCCTAAATTCAAAATTATGAACTCAAATTATATACCGAAAAACCGTATTCAACAAAATTTCATGCAAATACTAAAATATTATTTTAAAATCTGAACTTAAGGCGGTATTCTAGTCTAGAAATTTGAAAAAATCGAAATTTTTTTTCCATATTGCGAGAATTTAGATATTCAAGAATATATCCCTAAAATGATTTTTCCGAATTATAAATTCAAATTATTTTTAAAGTTATAGTCATTTTAGTGACGTAGCATCCAGAACGGTTTGGGCAGAACTTTAAACGCGTTTTTCTCGAAACTACTTTTTGCGATGCGGTTGACATAATATCTCAAGTTCTAGTTGAACGATTTGCTTGAAATTTGGCACGAATATTTTTTATATATTCCTACCAATAAAAACTAGAAATTTTTCTTTTTTAATATTTTTAAAAAATTCGGGAAAGTTAAAAAATTAGTGGGAAAGTCGACCTCAATTTTTGAGTAACCACCATTTTGCGAAAAAAAAAAATGTTTTCACTTTTTCTGGTTCATACGATACTGGCATTTATACTGATTAAAAATTATCCATAATTTTATTTTTTAGGTGACCAAGAGGGTAGATATCATGACGACCGGGCCACCCTTGAACTAAATTTCAAGCAAATACAATAAATACAATAAAAACTAGTAAGACATGATTTTTGACTGGGCCGAAGTTAAAATACCCCCACGGCCGAACCAAAGTATGTTCAAAGTCTTAAGCAGTCAATAAAATGTTTATTTGTAGAAACATTTTCATCATAGTTTTAAGTTAAAACTTTTAACAGAAAACTTTTGCTTTTGTTTTTTTATAAAGTCACTTTGTATAGGAGGTGGGTGTGGTTATCACTCGATTTAGTTGAACTTCATACACAGAGTATATGATATATATCAAAGTTCATTTGTAAAATTTCAAGTCCATTAATTTTTGTGGAATTTAAAGAGACTTTACTTTTTTGATAAAGTCACTTTGTATGGGAGGTAGGCGTGGTTTTCATCTGATTTGGCTCATTTTCGAACTTGACCTTTATTTTTTAGATAAAAGCTTAAATATCGAATTTCGTGATGAAAGCTAAAAAAGAACGGCTGTAATCGTGATCACAGACAAACAGACGGACAGACGGACATGACTAAATCGACTCGGGTGGTGATACTGATCAAGAATATATATACTTTTCTATACATGCCACGCCTCCTTATAGGCGTTACAAACGGAGTGACAAAAATTAATATACCTCCATTTACGGTTTTTAAAAGTGGGGGGGGGGGGGTATACATATTAACGTTTTTGCATTTAAAATTTTTTATCTCAAATTAAAAAAAAAAAAACTGAACACCAAAACCCCATTGTTTAAATTTTCGATCGGATTTTTCATATTCAGATTCATCATTTAGTGTTCTACTTTTTTATATCAAATTCCAGTTAAAGAAGACCAAAAAAACGACCCTTCCTAATTTAAACGACCCTTGACAAACCTGTTAAAATTTTGAATAACGGCCAGATTTACTTGAAAGCTATCCCACTGTGCACAATGCAGCTAAAATTTAAGTTAAGCGCAAAATAAAAAAAAAAAATAAAAAAAAACAAAAACAAAATGCAAAACGCCAATCTTAATGGCTCAAATAAATACACACTCACACGCACAAGATAGCCGATGGGCTCATTTTCCATTTTTTTTGTTTCTTCTCTGCACTTATTCTTGACGCATATTTTTATGCATGCATTCATAAGTTAAAAGAAATAAAGTTGCATTTCTTTTATTGGCGGCTATGCAGTGACTACGACTGTTGTTTAGTTGTTGCTGCTGCTGCTCACTGCCGGCTTTTTAGTTTGTTTGGGCCAATTTAACTTGCATGAGAATTATGACTAATTAGAAAGAGACGGCGTGAACGTATGCATGCAAGTGAGGAATGTGAATGTTACTGCATGTGTGTGTTTGTTTTGACCGCGCAACGCCTGAGCCATGCAACAAAATGGCGCTGTTAACGTGTTTTACCAGCGCGATTTCTTAGAAGCTTATAATTGGTAAAGAAAAAAAAAAAAAAATAAATACAAGAAGAAAAACATGTAACAGCAAAAAATTAAAATGAAGCAGCGATTTTTTGTTATTGTTATTGTTGTTGCTGCTACAGTTTGCTCTCATTTAAGCGGCTACCGGTTTTCTTACAACTTCTGCTTTTTCTGTTTTTCTTCTTCTTCGTCGTCGTCGTCATCGTCGTTGTCGCTGACGTTGTCGCCTTCTTTTTATTCTTATTTTACAGGCCATTTTAATGGTGGATACTTGGCATCCGTTTCGGCGTTCATTCGTTTCATTCACTGCAATTATGGCTGTTTTTAGCGCAATCATTTGACTTGGTCTCTAAATGGATTTAATGAATGCGCTGGCTATTAATTCAATTTTTTTTTTAGTTTTTTTTTATCAGAGCTGTTTTTATTTAACTATTGGCAAGAACAGTAACAACAAATAGAGTCGTTGTTGTTAGTGTTGTTGTAAATTTAAATTATAATTGGCCAAAGAGGACGCCGGGCTTTCGTTCGTTGATTTCTTTGATTGTTGGTTCCTTTTTCTTCGACTCGACTTCGACAGGTTGTTGCCTGTTGGTCGTTTTTTTCTTAACTTTTGGCCAACTGCAGCACGTTCGAGCCACAATTGTAGCCTACAAACGGAAAAGAATTGTGCAGAAAAATTATCGGAAATCGCAGAATGCATTTTTTGTTGAAATTTTGTGCTCCGCTTCGTTTTCTTGCTCTCGGTTACAAGCTTATTATTCGTCCTGTTGGCCGTACTATTGGCTCTGCTGCCGGATATTTTTTTTTATTGCACTATTTTCTGTTTGATTTCCAGCTTTGGTAACAAGTTTTATTTAAATATGGCCTGCGAATTACACATAATTGCTTAAATTATAGCTGGCCGCTGCAATAAATTTCGTCCATTTCTTTTAATGCCCAACAATTGTTGGCTTAGCATTTTCTTCAAATTGCCTTTTTTTATTGTGAATTTTTCCTTATAACATTCATTAAATCTAGTGTTTCATCTTCAGCTTTAGGTTAAGCGCTTAATTGGCAAACATTCACTTATTGGCCAATTTGTTATTTAGTGTTAAGGATAATGGCTAGTAAGAATTGTCTATAATTAGCAAAGTTTCTATTTAAACAAAAAAAAAACAAAAAAAAAAACAGCTGATGTATGTAAAAAACAATTACGAGGATGGAGTAACCATTTTCAAAATAAACATCGTGGAAGTGATATGATATTTAAATATGATTAAGATTAAAATCTTTGTCTCAGCTGAATTTAGGAACTTCAGCTCGAAGGATACAAGCGTTATTACATATATTTCGGGAATAAATAGAACGGTCGCATTTTTTTATGTTAAAAAAGAAAAAACTTTTTTTACAATTTTTACCATGTTACCATGTCAGATATGTGAAGAATGAGCGATATTCCTTGAAATAAGGCAAACAAACAAACGCCGAAGAATTATTCTTCATCAAGACAATGTGAGCTTGTGTCGTTTTTTGTCACTGAAAACATCGAATAATTGGGTCATCTGCCGTACAGTCCTGATTTGGCACCCAATTACTTCATCAACACAAGGACAAACTACTTGTACAACGAATTTCGACGCAGAAGAAGCCTTTGATGAGTTAGAAAACTATGTTTTGGGGATGTCCCAAGCCGAATGGAATAAATGTTAAAACGATTGGCTCGAACTCATCGAAAATGCATTGATCGTAAAGCAGAATATTTCGAAATACAATACAGAAAAAAATTCAGTCCTTATATTTATTCCCTAAATATATGTAGTAACCTACGTATACGAATGCTGCCTTTTCAGTATTGCGCCTCTGCAACACTAAGCATTGTCAGGTGAATTTTAATAGTTTCATTCTCAAATCTGACATTTTCTAGCATAAATGTACTCACAATGTTTTGGTCTATGTGCACTCATTGTGTTGCTTACAGTGGTTTCAAAATTGTATTGAGCAAAAATATGGAATTAATACGTGAACATTTTTGGGCGATGGACATTTTTTTACGATTTTCGACATGGATTGATAAGGAAAGAATGCATCGTTAAACTTAGTTCGACTTTTAGTGATGTAGCACCACACCCAGCAACTGTAAAACACTGATTCAATAAGTTCGAGAGTGGTCGTTGTTCTCTCCAAGACGAATTTCGTGAAGGTCGTACCAAGAACGGCTTTTGTGGTAGAAAATATCGTTAGAATGCATGAAGTGTTGGAAGAAAAAAAAAAGAAATGCTTTTCGTCCCCTTAAAAATTGTTCAAAAACACATAAACTTTTTTGTATGTGCAACGATGATGTGACATATTGTGATCTCTTATCCTTGGACATTAGAGAAACCAGCATATGTTCCTTTTAACATGAACATTGAGGCGGAAAGAAGATATGTTTCCGTTGGATTCTGCATAATTTGACTGTTGCTCAAAAAAGTGGTGTAAAAATACAGCAGGGTGGTTTAAATTTTTAACTCAGCCCAACTTTTGGACTCACCGTGAATAAAAACCAATGTCAGAAAACAAAAGAAAAAAAAATTTTGATCGTAAAAATCGTCCTTCCCATGGTTAAGTTTTTGTTTTAGCTTAGAACCAAGGATTTCAGTTGAAATACCTATTCAGTCAAGTCTGCCTTGGTTCGAAATGGGGTGATAGATTAGTGGGAAGGAAAGGGCAATCAAGTGAACACGTGCAGGATGTTCTAAGCGTGGTGGAAAGCCAAAGAAACATGTGAATTTGAATCAGAGGCAAGTGTAGTGCCTTTACCTTCCAGTTAATTCCAGTTATGAAGCAATCTCATCCACAAACTTCTCTACCATCAACTACAACTTCAAGTCGTAAATATGAATGAATTTTTAATTTCAGTTGATTAGAAATGAGGATAGAAAATTTAGAAAGGTTTAAAGCGAAGGACAATGGCCTGGCCGGGAATCGAACCCGGAACCTCTGGGGTGGCAGTCGAGGACGCTACCAACTCGACTACCGAAGCCGCTTGAAATGAGTTGTTAGCAATTCTTTTTCGATTTTTTTTTTTTTGGGCTAACAGGATTTTTGCTCAAAATTGTAGTTTTATACGGACAATAAATTGAAACTATGCTCGAGTTTCGGTCTATCGTCCTTGGTACCGAAATTTGAGCTGAACTGCGGAAAAATGTGATTTTTCTATGAAAGTCCGATTTCCTCACCCCGACACACGTACCAAAACAAAAGTTCTCATCCTAGATTTTTGATATGTGATAACTGAAGGTATAAATATGATTTTGTCCCCTGTTCCCCAAATTGCTATCAATCGTCCTTTATGCCGTTAAATGGCCTAGAACTTAAAAAGTCAGATCATGAAAATGTTATGAGAGGAGGAAGCTGTAAAAGCTGTTTGTACCACTTTGATACTGTCAGAAAAAATTTCAACTATTCTTTTGATCATAAAAATCCTTTTTTCTTTGGCAAAACGAGAAAAGAGGTAGAAGATATAAAGTTCTCATCCTGGATTTTTGCTCAAAATTGTAGTTTTATCCGAACAATCGATTGAAACTATGCTCAAGTTCCGCTCTATCGTCCTTGGTACCGAAGTTTGAGCCGAAAAGCGAAAAAATATGATTTTTGAGGTGCAATCTGTCCATTTTCAAGTAAATCGCTTTTTTTATTTTGACTTCTACAGTTATTTCCTCTCATAACATTTTCATGACATGACTTTTTCACTTCTAGGCCATTTTACGGTATGAAGGACGATTGATAGCAATTTGTTGATGATGAGACTAATTTGTGTTTTAAATTCCATTCTTTAGTAAAAAATTTAATAAACAACTATTTTTTCATTTCGGTGAATTCAGCATTCAGAAATGTTTGCGGGGAATTGAGCAAAATGTTGGGATGAAGATTTTGGGCTATCTTCACAGAAGTGAATGAGTCATGGATTTACGCTTTTATGCCACAAACAAATGCCACAATTGTTCCTTAAAAAAAAAATAAATAAATAACTGGCCATTTGAGCCCTTGAAAGGACTTTGAACTAGCTTCTTATGATCAATTGTGTTGTGCGTGTTATTAAGTTTGTACACAATTGACCGATAAATGGACCTACAGGTTTAACGCCGACTCCAAACGGCGATGAACGAAATGTTCTTATTCTCAAGAAGCTTTACATGGCATTTTAATTACTCTCTGAGGTTTGCCATTGTCTGCAGAAAGGTGGCGGCCGTACAGAAAAATTATTTTAATTCAAATAATTTTCTGTCGCTGCTGGGGTTCGAACCCGGGTCTCCAGGTTCGTTGAAATAGAGGCCACCCACTTTAACCGACTACGCCACGGACGCCACTTGTTTGCCAATTGTTACTTAGACAAGGCTATATTTGGAAAATATGACTGAAAGAGTTGAACTTTTTGTTTGAGCCTATTTTAATCGCCTTTGCCACGTGGAGATGAACGTTATCGTCTTTCGGCCGTGTTTGCTTCAATTTACTCATTTGCTTCAAACGCTTCTGCGCCCACCAAATACAAAGACTGAGCTCGGATCCAGGCATATTTTGCTTTGCCGCTGGTATTTATAATTTGCCGGGCTTAACCCATGACTTAACTCATGAACTTTTTTTTTTTTTTTTTAGCTTTGAACCAAGGATTTCAGGTGGAATACCTATTCAGTCAAGTCTGCCTTGGTTCGAAATGGGGTGATAGATTAGTGGGAAGGAAAGGGCAATCAAGTGAAACACGTGTAGGATGTTCTAAGCGTGGTGGAAAGCCAAAGAAACATGTGCATTTTTTAAGTATTTAAGTATTTGATATAGGTTTTCATTGAGCAATGCCTCCAATTTTTAAACTTTGCACTTTTTTGGCTGTTAACGTCGTTCTTTATGTTTCAAGTCAGAATCAACACTTTAAAAGTGTTAACCACATCCGACACGTTTGCTCAGCTAGAGCTTCCATTTAAATACGATGACTTTTGACAGCAATTTTTTCATGTTTATGAAATGAAGTAAAACTTCCCGCAGAAACCATTTATCCTGACCTTATGACTTGAGAAAATTTGCTTAAAAAGGAAAATGGTAGATTTTTTGCCTATTTTATCTTTTGTTAAAAGCTGCTACCATTTTTTATATACCTATTGAATAAATATAAATCTAAACATAAATATTTATGGTTGGTTCAAAAAATTTCCGCCGGTCATTTTCTACAATTTCAACATTAACATTTTTTTATGTTGAAATGACTGACAGACAGACTCTTATTACATTAGACATTATTTCAAGATGATTTACAACATTATCGTTTATTTAATCTTGCATTAAAAATATCAGCAATAATTATATTTTATGAGCATCTTAATTAAAAGTCGGCTTTTCAGTTTCTTGCTACAATCACATGCATTTTATTGAAACCCACTATTTTCATAATTTTGCCATTATGTGCTCTGCTAATTTTTCAAAAATTTACTCAGTTAATTGCCAATTTTTTTTTTTGTTATTTTATTCTTGCATAAAGCTCAATGAATGTTAACGCAGCAACAAATGAAGAAACCATCTCTACAAGCTCTGGCAATTCATGATAACTGCGACTTGGTTTTCCAACAATTGTATTTTTTTGTTTTCATTAATTTTCTAGTTATGTGGTTTTCTGTTGATCATGACTGCTCTTCGCAGCTGCTAACAAAGCAACAACCAATGTTTCATCTTAATTTGGCTCTAATTAGCTGCAATTTAATTACCAACAAGCTGCACAACGTACCAACTAGCCAGCGTAAAAAAATGTATTGCTCTCGAATGGTTGCTTGCATGTCTTGAAGATGTTAAGAAATTTTATTTACAATTTAAGCATAAACAGCAATTTCAGGTTAGAAATTAAATATTCATAAAATTTTTCATATTTCCGTCAATTTAAGCAACAAGGAATGAGCGCGCAACCCAATTAAAACTACGCATTAACATGTTATTTTTGTGGGCGTGGCGCGGTGCTGTAGCTAAGGCGTTGTGTAGGCGTTAGAAGCAGGTGATTTCGTAGCTTTAATTCGGATGCCGTTTATTAATTATGCAAGGAATAGTAAATAGTATAAAGAGAGTAATAAAATTTAGTATGCATAAGAATGGAAGTATCAAAAAAAACAAATTTTATTGCTGATAATTATGGGGTATTTTCTGTTGTTGTATAAATATTACAATAACAAATTTCTGGCGGGCTAAGCATTTTTAGTAAATCTTCTTCAGAGAACTTTACCTTTGTACGTTTTCTTTAATGGAATTAAGGAAAATAATATAATAATTTTAGGTTTAGCGGAAAGCGTCACTGTTGTTAAATATGCAACAGAAATTATTTTGGAAATTTAACTGTGTGTTAGGTTAAGCAAAAGTGTAGCAATAAAAGAAAATAATGACAAAAAAAAAAGCGGGTTGTATTTTGGACACACCCCAGGGCGTCTACAGGGGCACTTGTCCACCCCCTGAACTGAAAAAATTTTATATATTTTTATTTCCTATGTGTATATGTTACATTTTCGTATCATCATTTTCATATAAGTGCACAGCAACGCATACCTTTATCCCCACCCTCGAAAAGTTCCTGCGGAGGCCTATGAACACACCCGTAGGTTTTCAATTTTTTTTTTTCAATTTCAATTTCAATTTATTAAGATATAGTGTTAGCATATAAGACAGTGTCTTTTAAATGCAATACGAATTATATAATAACAACAGGTAATAGGGAACATCGAATAAAATTAACTTAAAACTAACATAAAATGTATTAAAAAGAAGAAACATCAATTAATTTTATTATCAAAGAAAAGTAGAAAATAAATAGTTTATGAAGAAAAAGGAAGTTTAAGAAAAGTGTTGAAAAATTTCATGCTTAAAGTTGCGTTTATTTTTAATCGCTTTAATTCTAACGGGCAACGAGTTCCAGATTCTGATTGCGTTAACAAAGAAAACTCTGTTGGAATTTAAAAAATTGTACACAGGCATTATGAGGTTTAAATTACGGTTCGACCTGCAGAATTGGATCTTGTCAAATAAGTATTTAGGTGTTTTTGTGTTAATCAAATTATGCAAAAATATACAGTTTCTGGCATCAAGATAATTGAAAATATTACAACCAAGAATTTGACTACTCAAATGACTGATGTGATCGAACTTTTTTAGGCCATAAATATACCTAACAGCACTATTAAAAGCATGTTGTAACTTCAGATTGGATCTGGAATCAAGTTTGCTATACACAACGTCTGAGTACGAAATGATTGGAATTATGAGTTGGAGTACTAATTTTTTCCTAGTATCGACAGGTACAAATGATGCAGTCCATCTCAGGTTACGTAGGGTATAGTAAACTTTACAAACAACATTATTAATATGATCTTCGCAAGAAAGTGATGAATTGATATGGAATCCAAGATTTTTAGCTTTCTCGACATACTTTAGCCCTTCACCATGTAAATAAACCATTGGTAGCTCAGTCGTAGTCAAACTAGTTTTGGAAATTGGCAAAACAAATGACTTAAGGGGGTTAAGGTTAAGCTTATTAGAAATAGCCCATTTAGTTAATTCACTCAAGTCCTCATTCAATCTAAAGCATAAATTATCAATTAGGCCAATTGGGCTGGACAAGTACAATTGAAGGTCATCAGCATATGCATGCATGGTAACATGACGACATATGCTAAAGATATCATTAATGAACATAGAAAATAAAAGCGGACCAATTACTGAGCCTTGCGGCACCCTACATGATAAATAACAAAACGCGGACAGACTGTTTCCAACCTTAACTCTTTGGGACCTTCCGACAAGGTAGCTATATATCAGGCGGACCGCCATCCTCGAAAAACCAAAGTTAACATATAATTTTTGACACAGTATTGAATGATCAACGGAATCAAAGGCTTTCGAGAAGTCTAAGAGACATAGCAAACTAATGTGCCCGAGATCGAATGGCACTCTGATGTCATCTAAAATTTTTATTATGGCAGTAGAGCAGCTGTGACTAGGTCGAAAGCCTGACTGAAGTGAAGACAAAAGGTCAAATCTTCTTATGTGCTCTGAGATTTGCACGGCCATGAGAGACTCAAATGCTTTAAATAAGGATGATAGCAAACTTACAGGACGATAGTCAGACGGAACACGAGCATTGGATTTCTTTGCTATTGGGATGATTGTGGCTGGTTTCCAAACGTCAGGAAAGTAAGAGCTTGTGAAGCAGTGATTAAAAATGTGAGTAAGCTGGCTAAAGACATGCGGTAAAATCAGTTTAATAAATTTGATGGAAATGTTATCCTCACCCATTGCGTTGGATTTTATCTTACTAACACTTCGGGCTACGTCATGCTCGCTAACAGCAACAAACTCAAACTGAGAAAGAGACTCAGAAGGTAACGATCGATTGTCAAAGGCAAACACATTATTGGAAGACGTAGAATTAGAAATGAAGTATTCATTAAGAATATTGGGGTCAATCACACAATCTTCAGATTTCGGTTTACAAACTCCTGCTTGCTTTAAATTGCTTATTTTGACATTACAATGTTCTTTTAAACTGAACATTACTCTTGTCACTATACATTGCTTTCCTTTTTCATATATTTGTCCTTATGAGTGTTCTACTTCATGTCCAAACTCTTGTTCTAATCCTTATTCTTGTTCGAGTCCGTTTCGTAACCCTTGTCCCACTTCTTGTTTTAATCAGGGTGCGGAAAAATTCGCTCACGAACGATTAAAAATTCAATCTTCTCATGGAAACTCATTTTGCGATTGTATTTTATTATGATAAATTCTTTTGAAATCGAACGTTCACGAAAACATTGCCTTCGTGTTCTCTCACGAGAGACTAAATGCAATGATTTTTTGCTCCCGCGCTCAAATTACGAACAATCGCTTTTGGTAGCTCACTCATGAGAAAAATGTTTACATAAAATAACTGCATATATCATGAACGGGTATGGGCACCACTTCATTTAAAGCTTCTGTACTGTTTCTGTGTTTCTCTTTTGTCTTTGATTTGTTGTTGCCTTTTGTGTTGCTACATAAGCTTTTGCTCTCAATTCTTACGCTCAACGCTCCCGGAGCGCTCTCTGCCCATACCCGATCATGAACGTTCAATATCTAAAGAATTTATCATAATGAAATCCAATCGCAAAATGAGTTATCGTGAGAAGATTGAATTTTTAATCGTTCGTGAGCGACTTTTTTAAAGTTCATGAGCGGGTATGGGCAAAAGGCGCACTTAGAGCGCTGAGAGCAAGAATTGAGAGCAAAGGCTTCTGTAGCAATACAAAACCCAACAACAAATCAAAGACAAAAGCCAAACACAGAAACAACACAGAAGCTTTAACTATAGTGGTTCCCATACCCGTTCATGAGTAAAGCGCAGACGGAAGAAATCTTTAAATTCATTCTCTTGTGAAACGGACGAAAGCAGATGGACGCAATCGATTACTTAAATTGCTTTGTTGTGTATTCGCTTGGTTAATTTGAAAAATGCACAGAGTGTCAAATATATTAATAGGCAAAAATTATTGCCTATTATAAAGAGACAAATTTTTGTATTATTTAATTATTTTGTATCAGTTGAAGAGTGTTTTTCTTTTCGTTTTGTTTTTGATTTTTTTTTTTTTTTTAATTATATAAACACAAAATTTTACTTATTTCTTCGCTGTCAGAGTAAAAATTGATCACTGCAAAAATACGCTCACGAACGATTAAAGATTCAATCTTCACAATATGAGTTACGTATCGAATTTTAAAATGAGCGTTCACAACCAAAGAACGATCATGAGTGAGCGAGCCAACGACGCTTGCAGCGAAGTTTTTTCGTTAGTGATATTAACGAACTTTGCTTTTGATGGTGAGAGATCGTAAATGCTTCTGTTCGTCGCATAACTTTCTCACTCATGAGAAATTGAAAGCATGAAATTATTAGCAGTGATTAATTGTGAGAACAATCGTATTTTGATCGTTCTCCGCAACCGTGGTTTTAATCTTTGTCCTAAATATTGTTTTGCGTGTGTCAAAATTCTTGTTCTAATCCTTATCCCACTTCTTGTCCTTGTCCTTTTCCCAATCTTGCCTTAAATATTGTTTTAGGTTTATCTAAATCTCTCTCCTTATCCTTGTTATAGTCCTTTTCCCAGTACTTGTCTGTATTTCTGTCGTAATCTTTGTTCATTTCTATGCACTAATCGTTGTTCAGATCTTTGTTACACTCCTTATCTAATAACTGGACCTAATCTTTGGTCCAAAACTTTGCCACATCCTTTTTAAAAATTTTACCCTTTAGATGTAGTAAGAAGAAATCCAATATTTTTCCACTAGATGGCTTTAGTAATCTTTAACTCGCTTGATATAAGTGCGATCGGGTAACGCTGGATGGCATTAGAAAGATAAGATTTTGTACTAAAAAAACTTCTCGGACGTCTTTGTGATTGCTTGACTCAGTTTTGTTTGAGCGCACGTTTACAATGGACACCAGCAAAAAGAAAATGCAACATATTTTATAGTTTTTCTTCGATAAAGGCGATACCGCAAGGCAGGATGCTGAAAATGTTAATAATGTTTATGATAGTTACGTCCTGATACGTAATTTCGTACGAGCCCATCACGCGCAATTTTGGTTTCGTCGATTCCGTTCCGGTAATTTGGCAGTCAAAGATGCCCCACTCTCTGGAAGGCCAGTTGCCGAAAATGTGGATAAAATCATATAAATCGTCTAGTTCGACCATTGTATAAGCACTGTTTCGATTGCCCATGAGCTAAACATTGCACAAAAAACCGTTTGGAACCACTTGAATAAGGCTAGATACAAAAACAGGCTCTATGTATGGGTACCACACGAGTTAACGCAAAAAACCTCATAGACCGAATTTCCATCTGCGAATCGCTGTTGAATCGCAACAATATCGACCCCTTTCTGAAGTGGATGGTGACTGGTGATAAAAAGTAGTTCACTTACAACAACATCAAGCGAAAACGGTCGTCGTCGAATCGCGGTGAGCCGGCGCAAATGGTGGCCAAGGCCGGATTGACGGGCAGGAAGGTTTTGCTGTGTGTTTGGTGGGATTGGCAGGGAGTCATCTATTATGAGCTTACGGCCAAACTCTTAATTCGGACCTGTACTGTCAACAATTGGCTATCGAGGATCGATTCTCGAACGAGTCGATAAGTAAGTACTTAATCTCTTACCTTTTGTGGGCATTAATCTAGTACCCACTTTATTTAGGGTTGCGGCCTAAACAAGCACCAATAGTCGCGGAATTATAATTCCATGTAACTTTTTTATTATTGCTTGTTGTATTTTTACTTTATTAAGGGCCTCCGGGAGTATTTCAAAAAAATAAATTACACTTTTTTAAAATTTGTTTTTGTAAAGCTGTGTTTTATTTTAGACCAAATTTTCTTACATTATTAAAATTTTAACTATTCGAGATTTATCCCTGATATTTTGGTCCAAAAATATTCAGCGAGAACGCAGAAAAATACGATGCCGCGTAAGAGCTTAAATTTTGCGGTGAGCAAGATATCTGGAGACGTGGCGTCCGTGGCGTAGTTGGTTAAAGTGCGTGGCCGCTATGTCAACGAACCTGGAGACCCAGGTTCGAACCCCAGCAGCGACAGAAAATTATTTGAATTAAAATAATTTTTCTGTACGGCCGCCACCTCTCTGCAGACAATGGCAAACCTCAGAGAGTATTCCAAATGCCATGTAAAGCTCCTTGAGAATAAGAACATTCCGTTCATCGCCGTTCGGAGTCGGCGTTAAACCTGTAGGTCCATTTCTCGGTTCATTGTGTACAAACTTAATAACACGCACAACACAGTTGATCATAAGAAGCTAGGTCAAAGTCCTTTCAAGGGCTGAAATGGCCAGTTATTTATTTTTTATTTAAGATATCTGGAGACTGGTTCATCTGAAAAAATAAAAAAAAAATAATTTCCGGTTTAGAAACGAGTTCTTGGGCGTTTAATCGTTGATTTTTGAAAAATATTAATTTTTGGCAAAATGGCGGGAGTAAAAAGAAAGTTTTCATTTCTTGTGCACAAAATTGAGGTCGTTTTAGGTTATAATTCAAAAAATACGAACACTAAAAAAGATCGAACGATTAAACACACCTTAACGAGTCCTTAAGTAAGTGTCGAGCATTTGGTTGCAATCGGATGTACTAGTAGTTTTTGTAGTAAAAAAGTTTTTGAGCAATCTTGCTCACCGCAAATTTAAGGCCTTTCACGGCATTGCACTTTTCTACCTTATTGACGAATATTTTGGACCCAAAATGTCAAGGATGTATCTTGTGTAGTTATACTTTAATAAAGTAAAAAAAAAATTGTTTGAAATAAAATACGGCTTCAAAAAACAATTTAAAAAAAATTTAATATCTTTTTTTGAAATACTCCCGGAGGCCCTTAAGCGATTGCCACCATGGTGTCGTGGCTCCAATTATTTTTTTAATTTTTTTTTTTGGGGTTTTTTGCTGTCGTTAAATAAAATTTTTATAGCACTTCTTCTCAGCGAGTCATAATATTGCATTGTTGTTGCATAAGCTGCTACCTACGCAACCTAACAACATTATCATTTATTTTTTTTTTTAATTTTGTCGTAAGAGCAATTGGAAATCCTTTATTTTTGTTAAATATCATTTACCTTGCCGCATTTATTCATCCAGTAATAATTGCATGCAACGCCGTTACATGCTTGATGCAATTTTGCTCTTGTAGCGGATCTGTTCGCGGTCTCACGATGTCATTTGCCTTGAATTTTTTTGTCTGTTTTCCTATCGTTGCTTCAGTTCCCTCTGCTTCACTATGAAGTCTTGATAGAATTTTTATTTTTATTTTTGTCATAAATTCAAAAAATTAGTCTTTACCATAAGGATTACTTTCATCGTAACACCTAAACTAATTGATTTACAATTCCACGCAATGCCGAAGCAAATGCTTTTTTCAGCTTTTTTTAGAAACCCAGTAAAAATATAGGATCGCTTCTATGAGGAGCAACACGGGAGCGCTCTTTTGTTGTTTTATACGAGCAAAAAGCGAACACTTTGCGCTAGATCTCCCTCACTGTTTTATTGGAGCAATAGGTGAGCAATTAATGAAAAAATAAGAAAACTAAGTGGGGGACGTGCATTTTAGAAAAATGCTCTCACTATTTTTGTAAACAAATATATTAGAAAAGCTCCTTTACTAAATAAATAAATTGATCGCTTCTTATCCACTCGCCTGGGATGTTAGAGGGAGTGCTCTAGCGTCCTTCCTAGGACATGCAATGTTAAAAAAGAGTACAAAGAGCAATCCATCCGGATCCCAATCTTCCCGGATCGCTCATAGGATGATCTACTTTTTACAGGGACACTTGATTCTGCTTAACTGCTTCCTAAAACATCCCATGCTAGCAGATAAGGAGCGATCAATATATGATCCAAAAATAGTGAGAGCATTTTTCTAAAATGCACGTCAATCACTTACTTTTTTTATTTTTGCATTCATTGCTTGCCTATTGCTCCGATAAAACAGTGAGGGAGCTCTAGCGCGAAGTGCTCGCTGTTTGCTCCCATAAAACAACAAGAGAGCCCTCCCTTGTTGCTCCTTATAGGAGCGACCCTAAATGTTTTTACTGGGTTAGGCCATGGTATAATAATACAAGGTAGCATTGACAACTGCTTCTTTTCTCTTCTGCAAGAAAACATCTCCTGTCAAAAACAGCTGTCTGTTGAAAATACATCGGCAGCTGCTGAAATTGTTGTTTTTTTTCACTTCAACGTTTTAAACATTGCGTGTGTTTTCAATGGCGGATTGTAAGCGCTCTCTTTTTGAGTATATTTTGTGACAGGAGATGTTTTCCCAAGCAACTGTCAATGCTACCTTGTATTATTATACCATGGGTTAGGCCATGGTGTAATAATAATAAGGTGTTAGCGAATTTTTGACAACACCAAGAATAGCTTTCTTTCTGTCAAAAAATTGAGAGCGATAGAGAGGAACCGTTGATAGTTATCAAATTGTGTTATTTGTTTAAGTTGCTAGATGATGATGTAGATTAGGTTATTGTGCGAATAAAGGTTAAATAAATAGTTAATTCAATTAATTGTGCCGGTTGTGTCGACAAAAAGTTATTGCATTTGTCTTCGCCCATTTGCCAAGTTCGCCATTGAATGGTTTTGTCATTTTATAAAAAACGTGCGCTGGAAGGTGCCACCGACATGAAGCTTTGGCCAGCATGCAAATTGAATGCAAGATCACATCGACTGCTTCAAGAAAATATTGAATGCCATGACAGAATGTTCAACACCTCAACTGATAATAACCATCAAAAGAAGTAGACATGGCATTGAGCTTCGACCGACTGCACGTTAGCTGATTTATTTTCATTCCAATCCACCATCAGCTGTTTTTGACAGGAGCGGGGCGAAAAAATTTATCATTTTGAGAGAGAAGTGTCAAATTCACTAACACCTTATTATTATTACACCATGGGTTAGGCAAAATGAAAGCAAAACAACAGCCGAACGCACACGATCGAAAGCCACTCGAAGTAGCTTATAGTGTACGTGTGTCGAAGTCTCGCAAGAAGGATTTTGTTTCCAAGCACGCGTGTTTGGGAATTGAAAATGTGCCCTTCGCTGTTCTAAGCCCATAAAAAAAAATAGTAATTGATGCATTATCAGGATACTTTGGTTTTTGAACCAAGTGAATGACTATGAGTGCAAATTGGGTTTCATAGACATCACTTTTCTTAAAAAAATGGTTAAAGTCATTCCCTAAGCTCTTATATCAAGTTCATTTCTTAAGTCTTTTGTATCGTTTATCAATTATTTGATGTTTTAACCCTTCGAGCCACACTGGTGCTTTTCATCGCCCAATGCCTTAAAAAACCTATTTTTTTAAATCAAAAACTTTTTATGCATACTCCTTGCGCCACCTAGGTGTTCACAACTTAACTAGCTTTACTCTCAAGCAATTTAGAAGGTCAGGGATGCGTTAGTGTGTTGTTGGCGTTCTTTTAAAATCGACTGGTGCTCTCATATACCACACGTGTGGCTTAGTGTATATTTTTAAAGATAACTGAAATATTTCACTTTATTGAATTTGATTATTTTTTTATTGTTTTAAGGTATGTATGAATACAAATTGATAAATTAAAATAAAAAAATGTATTTTTGTGTAAAAATTTATAAGTTTGACTATTTTACTACTTTTTTCTCTAAATATGTTATAAAACTACTTAAAAAAAAATATTTTATTTGAATGTTTATTTGAACATTATTGGTAAAAAAAATCTTTTTTTTTTTGTTTTTTGAAAAAGTGGGTGCAGTTTTTTGGCAGAATAAATATGTTTCTTGTAACTAACGCTATGACTAATATTTTTTCTTTGTAGCAATGTATTTGATGCCTTCAAACATAAATTTTTTTAGGTCTTAAATTAAAACCTGTAAAATTTATGAAGTTTTTAGTAAAAGAGCTAATTTTTCACGTTTTTTTAACTGGGAAGCGCTCCTAAAGTCAACCATTTTTAAAATATTAGAAAATAACTATACTACATGTTGAATAAGACTAAAAATAGTAACCATGTAAAGTTTTAAGCTTATATATTCAAAACTCGGGATCTTACAACGATTTTTCGACGTGGGGCGATGACATACCCCCATGTGGCTCTATGTTACTGGAGTGAGGGTTGTTACTAAAAATAATTTTTTTTTACATAAATAGCACTGTTATTAAATAGAATTTTTCAATTATTGTTGCTTTGGATATTTTAATTGAAGTTAAAACCAAAAATTAAATTTTAAATGTCTGTGAGCGCACACTCGAAAATTATTAAATAGATTTCAATAAAATTCGAAATTTTTTTCTTCCGGATCAGCATATCGGATACTTTTCCTCCGAAAAGGATTCTCTTCAAAACAACGCTTTTTCCGAACAAAAAACTGGAAAAGAAAATTTTTCAAAATATCTAGAAGATTATGGACCATTAAAAAAAATCGACAAAAATGAGTTGCACTGTGTTCGAAATAATTACCGAATACACAAAAGTATGCTTTTTTGTGTGCAATATACTAGGGCAATATGATAAAGTCAGTGACTTTTTGGATAAAAGGTACTTTTTTCGGCAAAAAGCATTTTATTCCTCATTGTAGTCTTCTTTAAGATCGATACATTTAGTCTAGTGTTTTTCAAAATTTTTATTTCTTCCAAATAGTAGGGTTTATCAAGGTCTTAAAAAAAATCTTTTTTTTAAGTGATAACCTACCTCTTCATTCGACCCAAATCTCTTATCGCCGAGCCATTTTTTCAGGTTTGAAATAGAAATTAGTCTCAGAGGACTAAAGCTAGAGAATATGATGGATGTGGTAGCAGTTCGTAGTTCAATTTATGGATTTTTGTCATATCAACTACAGACGTGGCGCCGCGACGGTGCGTTGTCATGGTGGAAGCACACTTTTTTCTTCGCCAAATGTGGTCGAGTAAGTCTCCCTTTAATACTGCTATTGTACAAGATATATCGACTGCAAAAAATAAAGAATGTTTTTGTTTAAAATTTTTTTAAATTAAATAAATTAAATTTATTTAGATTTAATGTATCAAAATTTGAACTTTAACATCGTTTACTTTTAAAAAACAAAAAAAAAAACATGTCTTTATCCGAAGTTGATTTAAATAATAATTTGCTTAGTTTTTGAAAATAAAAAAAAACAATATTTGCTTTTATTTTGCTTTACATCGGTAACATTTTCAAAGCCAGCCAAATGAAACAAATTCAATTTTTATATTTCCATCAAGATTTTGATCGCATCAACAGCATTTTTTTTAACCACTATAATCAAATTTCTACAACTAACAACTAATTTCTAACTGCTTTGTTGATTTTTTTTTAATATAATATCTTGAACACCTTCCTCCACCTTGCCATAAATGTTAATTTAAGCAATAAAAATGCTTGATAAATAAAAATGAAAAAACTACCATTCGGAATAAAATAAATTGAATTTGACGCGTAAGTTTGATGAATACAATTTCTAAATCCACATAAAAAAAGGTGCTTACATAGGAACGCTAAACAAGCGACGGCAATCGACGCGAGCAACCCCCGAAGGTGTGTGTAACGCCAAGCAGCGTATCCCTAAAGAGGCGTTAACCACCTCCTATTTAGCTGTCATACAATACATCCTGTTTTGTTTGCAGGGTTGAAAGAGGGCACAGAAAGAAAAAAAAATAAATATTAGGCAGCAACTGGATGATAAAATCGAGCAAAGCGAAACAACCCCGGATATAAGGATTTTTTATTTAGAATAATGATACACAGATAGTTTTTTATTTTTTTATAAATATTTCTTGTTTTGTGATTGCAAGAGTATATGTGTGTGTGTATATGTGTGTAAATTGCGTGTTTTATGGATTTATAAATTAAATTCATATTTTTATTGCATGTGTCAGACACCATTCGAATGATGATGGCAGCCGTAGTTTTTCCCAGCTTCCTAATGGTTATCTCTGTGAATAGCGCATCCCTAATTCACACCATAAGCAAAAACCAAAAAACAAAAAAAAAAACACCCTTGAGGTGATAGCTTCAAACATGCGTTAATTTTTTATGGTATTCGAAATAAAGAAACATTTAAATACATCCGTTTCAAACACATTTATTTTTCTCTTAATTATTTTGCAGATTTAATGGTCACAGAAACTTATTCAAAAGATCACAGAATTAAAAACAAATTAATAAAAAATGTCAAAAATACGAGTAATTCTTAAAAAAGATAGCAAAAAGAATTCTTCGCATATTACTTCGGTTAAACTGAGAGGAACTTTCTTTTAAACTGCAGGTT
Source organism: Pherbina coryleti (assembly GCA_943735915.1). Taxonomy (NCBI): domain Eukaryota; kingdom Metazoa; phylum Arthropoda; class Insecta; order Diptera; family Sciomyzidae; genus Pherbina; species Pherbina coryleti. The sequence goes on from OX030951.1 coordinate 19,101,722, forward strand.
CGTGTCTTAAGTCTTTTGTTTTTGCTATTTGCAGCTTAAATTCATTTCGTAGAAACTGAATATTTCGAAGGAAAAATTCTTTTTTTATATTATGTCTGTATTTTTAACATATCTTTGCAAAAATACTGTTAAATAAATTATTGCATTTTCTAGAAATTTTGCGCTTTTGACGCACCAACACGTGCTTGCAGCTCAGTCGTTAATTAGACCTTCACCTTTGCTTTGTTGGTCGCCATTATTTGCACTGAAATATAATTCGCGCATTTCCTGTTTAGGTTTAATTTTTTTCTTTCGCATAATGGCCGCCAGCAGCGCGAATTTTTTTTTTCTCCCTCGTTACATTTTTATGACATTTGGGTGCTGTGACACCCTTGAGTAGGCTTAATGCATTATGCTGTGTTAACAAAAAATAATAAACACCTCTACTTAAAATGTAGCTTAATATTGTCACAAGAGTAGCATGGATCAGCAGTGCGCTTAATAATCATGATTAGCGTCCCATGGCGATAATCACATAATTTGCAGCTCGTGCGCTCTACTAAAAAAAAAACAAACAGGATCTAGTGTTGATGATATATAATTATTTATTTGCGCATGCGCTGGTGACACATGCTAAGCGTACTTTGACAGTCATTAACAAAGGTTGCTTTGAGGTTTGCAAAAAATACTCCATTCACAAATTGAAACAAAGAAATCAGTCGTTTAAAAGAATTTTCTCGGAGATCATAATGTAAGAACTGTATGAAAAATTCCCAAATCAATTGCAAGAAAGTCTCAAATCAAAGGAATTTAATAAAGACAGACTTATTATATATCGTGTAATCCTCAAAATAAATTATAAAATATTACATTTTTTGGGCGTTACGAAAAAAAAAAACCTTAAGAAGCAGTGTTTCAAAATTTCCTAATTGTTCGAGTGCGTACACTATTCCATGCCAGGATCAAAACCCGAGTTGAATCGGATACTTTTTCCGATTGAAATTAATTTTTCTGATTGGCTGACAGCTCTCGGCAGGTAATGACAAATCTCAGTGAGTATATAATACTATGTAAAGCTTCTTGAGAACATGCACATTAGCCATTTGGAGTAGCCATAAAACTAAGTAGTTATAATAGGCGATCAAGCTCCGCCCAGATTCCAACAAAATCTCCTCCATCGCACTCACGAAACATTGCAACTTGGTTAAAAACTACGAACTATAACAAACCGGGAGTATTCAGCGATAAGCAAGAATCTTTATTCTAAAAACTTCATTGATAAACAGCAGGAACAGAGTGCGATGTTGTTGCTGATTGTCGCCTATTTCAGCTGTTTGGAATAAGTCAGAAGCTTCACTGTGTGGTGAAACTTTAAAAGTGAGTTTAAAAAGGTGTTTTTCATTTGGCTTAAATGCAGAAAAAAGCAATTTAAAAAATAACCAAACAAAATGTTTTTTTCTTTTTTCGTTCCTCGAATTAAAAAGACTCCTTAATAAAAGCAAATTTATATTTCTTTATTAAGAATGTTTGTCTATGTTTAAAATATAAATTGAAATCAGATTTATATTAAGAAATGTCAGCAGTTAAGTTTCACTCAAAAAAAAAAGAAAAAAAAATCAAAACAAACAAATCATTGTGCACATCTGGAATTGAACTCACTATCATCAGATTGACAGACAGAAGCTCTAACCACTGAGCTACCAATACCATACCTGAGTTAGAAAAATGAACATATCATATTCAGCAGGAAAATAAAAATATTTATTCAATGCATAAAAACTCGCAAAAACGAATTTTCCCAGAGATGAAACCTAGCTGGATCTATTTTTCATCCCACTTTTCATCTATATTGTAAATATCATCGAAATCGTTAGCGCCGTTTGCGAGAACTCATTTACAAACAAATATATAAATATTGCTCGTTTAATAGTATAAGATACAGTAGCTATATAGTAGTATATAGTATATAGTAAAGTATTTATATAGTCATATAGTAATTATATAATAGTAGTGGCCATAAAAAATATCCAGTTCTAGATCATTTGTGCACACAAAATTTACGAGTATAACATGCCTATATTAATTTGAGCATAAGTAGCTCGGTTAGTCTTTTCAAGTTTTTATTTAAATTTTTATTTTTTTTTTATTTTTTATTCAGTCAAAAAATACTGAATCATATATTGAATACTTAGCTTTGAAATGCTTACTACTTTACGTTACATCTAGAATATAAGGCAAGAATTGGGCTCTTAGCCTTAACTTAGACTCTTAAATTTCGAGACCTTATGTTCTGAATTCTGGGCCCCTTTAAGTGGAATTTGAACAAAATTCTGACAAAGTTCTGACCCCCACTTAACTAACAATTGAATTTACTAAAGGCTATTACGAGGAACATTTCCCCTACCTCGTTAATGTTTGTGCGAAGCTTCTTTGAAGTTCATTTCGAAAACTTTAGTGGTTCACTTTTGCATGACATGGCAAACATGTTTTTGAAAATAGATTTTTTTTCAATTGATTATTGAATATTTAAATTAATATTCAAGAAAGTTTAAAAAAAAAATATGTGTGTAGCCACAACGCTCGATAGAAGTGCAACTTTTACCCAAAAAAGTTGATTTCTAAGTGGTTAATTGATTTATTCCTTAATATAGTAAGGGAGGGCCAGAGAGGTTTGATATGTATGAGCGACCCCCCTTATTTTTGCAAAAGGAAAATTTTTTTCTTGAAGACTTATTTCCATCGACCACTCCTTATGGGGGCTCCCATACAAATTTTAAGATTTTTGTATTTTTATTCCCTACACCTGAACAGGGGGCTTTAAGGGAGGGCCGGAAAGCATTAATATGTATGACCGAACGCCATTATTTTTGCAAAAGGAAAATTTCTCCCTCGGGAACCTATTCCCTCCAACCACTCCTTATGGGGGCTCCCATACAAATTTTATGATTTTTGTATATTTATTCGCTACACCTGAACACGGGGGCCTTTAGGGAGGGCTGGAGAGGGTTAATATATATTATAAAACTATCTGATATGTAGAATTTTGTATCAAAAACAAAAAGATATAAGGAAAATTAATGCAATACAGAAATATACTATGTGTACTCTTTTGTTACTCTCAAACGCAAGGACAAAGTTGTTTTTTGAGGAAAACAGTAAAAAATAACGACCTTGCAATGCTTTGACTTTTATAAATAAAACTACGTATGTCTTATAGCAAAAGTAAGTATAGGCTTAAACTAACAATACATTGCTAAACACGATGCCACTCACAATTTTTATCCACAGTGTCCTGTGTAAAGGATATACGAAGCGAAAGTTGTAATCGAGATAACACAGTACGTGGCGTCCGTGGCGTAGTTGGTTACAGTGCGTGGCCGCTATGTCAACGAACTTTGGAGACCCAGGTTCGAACCCCAGCGGCGACAGAAAATTATTTGAATTAAAATAATTTTTCTGTACGGCCGCCACCTCTCTGCAGACAATGGCAAACCTCAGACAGTAATCAAAATGCCATGTAAAGCTTCTTGAGAATAAGAACATTCCGTTCATCGCCGTTCGGAGTCGGCGTTAAGCCTGTAGGTCCATTTCTCGGTCAATTGTGTACAAACTTAATAACACGCACAACACAATTGATCATAAGAAGCTAGGTCAAAGTCCTTTCACGGGCTGAAATGGCCAGTTATTTATTTTTTATTTTTTTAATTTTTATTATTCAACACACTTTCCTCCTCTGGCTTGATTAGTCTAGCGATCTTCCAACATTTCGATACTTTTTGTATAGGACATATCGGTTTCAAATTTAACTTAATCATTTGATGTAAATATATTTTCTGTGAGTCGTATTTTGAGATTGGAAAAAAATAATAGTCGGGGCAGGGCCTTATTTGGAGAATCGATGGATGGAAAACCAATTCAAAGCGTGAATTGTTTTCCAACTAGCCACTGCTTTCAATATATTCTGAGATGCTACATTGTAATTTTTTTTTTTGTTTTTTTTTAACACCAAATATTTCAGGTGTTATACCTATTCAGTCAAGTTTGCCCTGGTTCGAATTGCGGTGATAAGAAAGAGGGAAAGAGAGACATTAGTACAATGATTTTTAAGAATGACGGGAAGCCGTAGAAAAATGTTAATTATAAGCAAATTTTTTTGTGTGCATAACATTTTTAATAAAACGTTATTTAAAAAAACGAAAGACTTAAGAAACAAACTCCCTACGCAGTACATTTGAAAAAAAAAACACTTGATAATTGCTTCTTTGTATTTCCAATAATTTGTCGACCTTAACTGCTTAAACCACAAACGTTTAAAATTTAATTAAAAGCGAAAAAATATATTTCTTAACATGCCACCAACAAAAACCCAAACAAGAAAAAAAATCATGAATCTTCTATCTCTTCTTAAGGAAATGCAATTGACCGCAAAATTGCATTAAATGCTCCCCTCATGCTTGGCAGTAGCATTTTTAAGCCATTGTCTGACGTCCGTCTGGTGTCCTTGAAAATGTGGTTGTGCTTTTGATCAGGTCAGGACAATAAATAGCTAAAGGTACAATTTTAATGCGTTTAACCGCATTCCAAGCAATAACGACGTTATGACGCTATGCAGCGACATGCATATACATTGTGACCACATGTGAGTATAAGATGGGCAAGAATGTGTAGGTAACACGGCAATGCACTTCTAACCACAAGAAGTTCAACTAAACTAACAACTGTTGGCAACTGACAATAACTTGGTGTACGTGATAGCTTGGGAAATCTTGTTTTAGTTTTAACTATTTAGGTATTTTAGAAATTTTCTATAGATATTCTATAGAACGTTGAAAAAGGCTGCATTCTTAACATGTTTTCGTGCTTCACTTTTTGGCATATATAATTATGACAGTATATCTATAACTAATAACGGCTTTTTAGTGCATACCGTTAACTTTGTACGTCAATAAAACGAATTATATAACGCTAATTGTCAATAATTAGCGAACTTGCGACTGAAAATTGCGATTACGTGCTGCACCTTTTGTTATATTGTGCTCAGAACAGCAACAACAATAACATCAACAACAATAACAACAACAACAACGAAGTGAACACCAACGCACAAACAATTTGGCACTATACTCCAACTAGCTATCCGACCTTGACCATATACAATGTAGCAATTTTATCAAAAACCTCAACCACAGACCAAATCATCTGCCGGGTTTTTTAACGCTTCATCTTATTAATAAGCTACAGCTTTCACTCTCAAATCAATAGCGGTACGTGAGAGCCGTTTTAATAAAATAAATACCGCAATCACTGGAAGTTAAAGTTGTTGCCATCGATCGAACGATCGATCGTTCGATGGCTGTGATCAATGTTATTACAATAAAATCAAGGATAATGATCAATCAGCTTGTCTGCATCAATTTGACCCTTAATTTTGTGGAGAAAAAAAAAAGAAGAAAAGAAAAGACTTTGGTGAGAATGCCTAAAGGAATTTTTAGAAATTATAAAGAAATTGTGGGTGATCAATTTGATGATATTGACAATGATTGGTTTGGCAAAAATTTTGCGCTAATTTCCCAATATATTGATATTTCTCGATAAGTAAGTGAAGGAAAGTCGATTAAACTAGGAATAATTTTGTTAAAGATCGAAAATAAATGAAATAAAAATTAAAAAGTGATAATTGCTCACAAGCGTTTCCCGACTATATAATAAGTTTGTGGTAAGATTCTCTCTGTATCAAGATTTTTATCAGATTTGGCTATCAAACTAGCCAAATTCATTAAAATTGTAAACTTTAATTTGGACTGTATAATTATGAATGAAATACAAAAAAATCATTGCCTCGTAACTGTTTGCAGGACTAAATCTTTTTGATAGTTTCAAATAACTTCATCGTGTTAATAAGATACAGCTTTTGCTCTCAAATCAATAGCGTTACGTGAGATCAGTAAGTTTTGTATCGATCGATCGATAGATATCATCCAACAATATATCCAAAATGTGGTATGTTCTACTGCTTTCGGTGCCGTATTATCCAGATCAAGATTTTTCAATTTCAGGCTATAGTAAAAGGTTTTCCATTAAACATGTCTGAACTTTCCAATTGCATAGAAAGAAATATGAAGTGCGAAATATGATGGAAACCCATATTGCGAATTAGAGTAGGGTAAAGTAGGCAGTTATGGACAGTCGGTAGTTGTGGACACCCCTGTGTAACTTTTGACACAGAGCAGATTTGAGAGATCTGACAAATTTCATGTGTGCGCTATAGTAGCACGATGTTTTTGTGCCAAATACAAAAGTGAACAGACGTGTGTGCTTTGTGCTGCAAACAAATTATTTTTTTTACCTCGAAAAAAATCACAAAAGTTGTTTTGAACGTTTTTTAAAGTGTCACCGTGTGAAGTGTGTTAAGTGAGAAGGTGAGTGCAATGGATTTTTTTACGTGGAATTTAGTTTTCTTTCAGATTCAACACCGGGTTCGGACACAATCTACACAACAAAAATTTTTTTCATATGATTTCAAAATGGCTGCTCAAGGGAGTTGTGGAGGTTTCTAGCTTTCTATTATTATGCATATGTCCGCATAATATGCCCCAGGTAAAAAGATATGATTGAAAAACAAAACTATGTCCACAACTGCCTACCTTCCCCTACATTAAATACCACTATGTTTTGAAAATAATATCACTTAAATGGTCAACACGGCTTCGCTTACAGGACTTCATTAGAGAGATCAATTTGTATATGACTCTGTTGCATAAATCGGTCGGGATCTTACCAGAGGTTTGAATAATGTTGTTCTGAAGTTAGTCAATTGTTGTTAGTTTGTTGGTGTAAGCCCGCGACTTAATGTTGCTCAAGCGAAAAAAGTCGAAGGCCTTTAGTTCGCATAATCTTTACAGCCATTGCTACAACTCCAATATAACGCCCGATTTGTGAAACTTTGCGCCTTCTTGTTGGAACCAAATGTCGCTCAGAACCATGCCATCAAAATGAGGCCACAAAAAGTCAGTTATCATGGCCCAATACCAAACGCTATTGATAGCAACCGTCTAGCAATTGTCGTTTCATAGGATAGACCAATGACGTCGCCTGACCAAAATCCACACCAAATTTTCAGTTTTTCAGCATGGAATAGAGACTCTTTAAACTGTTGTGAATTAATCTCTCCCCAAATGTGCAAATTTTTACAAAGTCGTTCAACCAAATCACTGAATATAGTTTCGGCAAAATTGGGATACGTTTTCTATAGCTTCAGAGCCCAATCAGCGAACTTATGACGAGTTTGGTGGTCCTGGTAATTCAGATATTGTGTCAATTGGGTCTTAAACGAACTCATGCCTAAGTTCTTTTGAAAATTCGTCAAGTTGATGTCGCAAAACATCCAACTTCTTGTGGGCGACGAGAATTCGAAAGGTTTGGGTCTTCAATCACACCATCAACAACAGCAGCGATATTCTTGCTTGATCGCACCTTTTGGCATAAAACAGAGTGCTCGATCTTCAACCGAACCAAGTTGCTCATATTTCGCGAAAATTCGTTGAAATTCTAGCTCAGTTTAACGATCATATAGGAGGCAAATATTTTTGTAGCTAGTGTAAAGTTTGGCGAACCGAACACAAATTTTTGTGTGTAGCGCTCTATGCTAACATCGTGAATATGATATAACTATAATAGAACAAAGGTCTTTCGGCTAAACATAATTTTGGAAGAGTTTTCTTTTAAATTTTATTATTTTTTTTTCAAATAGTTGAACATCATCGACACCGATGAAGATATGAAATCGATGCTGATTCCACTATTTCAACCGATGCGGATACATGCAGATCTGCTTATTAAATATGTTGTAGTATACTCTGAAAGCTATCGTACGGTCTAGAATCAAAAAGATTATTTTCCACTCTACAGTTGATTTTGCAAACACATAAGAAGGGTTTTTCAAATAGCATCCGATATTTTGTTATTCGCGGGTGTAAATAATTCCTTTTAGTTCATACCGTAGTTGCTTTAGCAAATAATAATTTGTCATAATTTTTTCTAAATGATGCCTTCGTCCGAAATCATGATGAAATTGTAAAAGCCACAAAAACTTATAATACATAGTTCAAATAAATAATGTATTCTTTTAAACAGGTCCACAAATTTACCTTGCAGATAAATGGGCTGAATTGGAATATCTTTGAGCTACTTTCATAAAGAGGCAAAAAAAAAACAATCGCTAAAAGTCTCACATAAAAAAAAAAATATAAAATAGGAATTGGCCATTTCAGTTCTATAAAGGACTTTGATCCAGCATCTTATGATAAAATTATGTTATGCGTGTTACTAAATGTTTTGTACATAAATAACTGAGAACTATACCTACTAGTTATGCCGACTCCGAACGGTTAATGCTCATGTTCTCAAAAAGCTTTGCATGACATTATTTATTTATTCTCTAAGGTTTATAATTGTCTCTAGAAAGATAACGTCCGATTAGAAAAATTGATTTTAATTAAAAACATTTTCTATGTCAGTTGGGGTTCGAGCTTGGTCTCTACTTGCAATCAAGCGATACACGCACTTCTTAATGCACACGGCCACAGCCGCCAATAGTCCTGACACACCTATTAAAAAAACCTTTTTGAATGGTACACAATACCACATATCTTAGGATTGCCTCAGATCCCAAGCAGAATTGAGATTATTCGGGGCTTTGCTTATATTTGTACAAAACCTATTAACCAGCAAAAAAGTTTTAGGCAAAATGCTAGTTCCACCTTGTATCAATTTGAAGTCGAGATTTAAGAAATTATAGACAAATTTTGTTGAATATTGAACTCATTGCTTTTCGTATGAAAATTGATTGTTTGCTGAAAATTTATTAAAATTTATTTTTTGTCTTGTACAATTTTCCAACTGGAAATTGATTGTTCTAGTACAATATAAATGACTTGAAAATGAAAATAATCAAATCTGAACTTTATTCTGTACACAAACCATCTGTTTATACATTTCTACAACAACCGGAGCAAATTGCCAAATAACACCTGACTTTGTTCAGTTAAAAATATTCGTTTTTTCGTTTTGTTTTAATTCTACTGACAGATTGCAAAGTGAACACAGTTGTTTTTTAATCTATTTGCTTGCTGATAGATATTTTTTAGATTGCGTGAACATGAGCCTTATCCCTCAATGAACAAAAAAGATGGTGCTGGCAGTGCTTTTGCAGGCAAAACGCGCGTTTCGTTTGTGGAACGTGAACTCAGCTGTGAATGTGTGGATGGTATTTGCTGTCATTCAGTTTGCTTTGTTGCTCTTATATTCTGACGTTTCTTTTGTTTCTTTTGCTACTTCGTTTGCATGTGCCACGGTCATATCGATTGGATTCACCGGGAACTAACGAATTTTCATGTAATATATTGTTAAATTTTATAAAATTACATTTAAATTTATTTTCTAAACTTCTTTTTTATACGGCAGCTGCTAAGATTTTGCAACAAAAAGTGTTTTAATCACAGCTGGTGAGTGTTGATAGGAACAGCGATAATGTGAGGTTAGAAACAGCCACTCCATTGTTGCCATAAATAGATGAAACTGCTACTGCCAATAAATTCAAATATTTACCTTTCAACAATATGCAGAAGCACTAATTTTATCATTTAATTACAGTTAAAATGCCACCGAAGAAACATGATGAACCCGAACGTAAACCGTTGATCGGACGCATTGGCACCAACTTGCGCATCGGCATTGTTGGAGTACCGAACGTCGGCAAGTCTACCTTCTTCAATGTGCTAACCAAGAGTGCTGCACCAGCTGAGAATTTCCCCTTCTGCACCATCGATCCAAATGAGAATAAGTATTCCAGTTATAGTTTTTTTTTTTCTTTTGATTTTATGTTGTTGCTCCGGAGTGTTGTTATTTGTGCAAAATTATAAATCGTTGCCTGCGGCTGCTTTCCGAGGAGCTTGCAAAGTATAATCATCGTTATTTCCATTTTGTGCCAAGTACTTTAGCTCGCGGTAAGCGAATAGTTGCAGTTTCAACCGGAGCGTTTTGCAAGTGCTGTGGTACATGCAGCACAATCTGCGCAATATGAAGGGATAACATTTTAATGTAAAATATTTTTTGATGAAGATTTCACAGTAATACGGTTTGCGACTTTTCGAATTCAACTCCTTAAGACCATAAATAAAAATTAAAAAATTACAAAATGAAACTTAATAAGAGTCGACAGATTAAGTCAAAATGGAATAAAATTATTAAAATGTATGTATTCAATTACGCAGATATTGCTGAGATTTAAGAGAATACGAGTAGAAGGATTTGTTTCCAAAATATTTTTGAGTACGGTTGCATTGTGAGGAAAGCATTAAAATACTGTTCAATAAGTGTTTTTTATGTAGTTTTTTCGGCAAGAACTTTTTGTCAGTATTACAACATTTATATGCCATCTTCATCGGTTTTTGTGTTGTTTAATAAAACTTTTGATAACATCATAATTTCCCAGAAGAAAATGGTCCAGTATAGGAATGTGTTTTAGAATGTATCGCCCCTATGGAGTATACATTCCAGAAAGGCGTGATTTTTTACACGGCGATGTCAACGGAAAATCATGCATCCTTTTTGCCTTCCTAAAGAATGTGTGAAATATTACATGATTTTAACATGAACGAAATCTTTGTGAAAAAATGATGTACTTTTTCTTTCATGAATAAAGAATGTATGAAGAAGTCAATGTTTTTCATCATTCGTTAAAAATAAGAAAAACGTTTGCATTCAAAGATACTTTACTCGGTCATGTATCTTTTTTCTCTCTTTTTTCGACGAAGAATTCATGCATTCTTAAAGTCATATATTCCACACTTTCCTTCTGGGTTAAGTTATCAAGCGATCAAATATAGTAGAAAAGAATAAATTAATAGATTACTCAGTTTCTTCTCAATTTGAAATTTTGATGAGTTTTACTTACAATTACATACTTCACTGATGCATTTACATAAATGTAGAGAAGCTTAAAAGTTTGGATGAGTTCCTAAATGCATTTTAACAAAGCATCAGTGTGTTTTTCCCTGAACTGCGGCTTACCAGATAGTTATATCGTTCCTGAATAAATAGTATGACTTCAAAGTCAGTAAAAAACCGTTCCTATACTTGGATATGTTATCTTAACATAAAGTTAATCAAAGGTGCTTGGTACAATACCTGTCAAAATTTCAATTATTTAAAGTAAAAAAAAGAACATAAAAGTTTTAAGTGAAAACTAACACTATTTTTTAAAAATAAATTAAAAGGCTTAGACATAATTATTAATAAATTAATCGTTTAATATGAATTTTTCAAAGAATAAGATTTTTGAGCTATATTCTTGCAAATAACTAAAAAATTAAAAATGTTGGTTTTTTGAAATAACTCAATAACGACTCAAAATAATTAAAAAATTAGTTTAATATTGCGTTTTAAAAATTGTATAAAAATTATAGTTTGCTGACTTGTTACTCATTACGAATCAGATATTAGAATAATGGAAAAAAATTTAAAAATTGATTAGGAAATTGGTAGGGAAAAATTTCATTGTATAATGTATAAGAAAAGAAAAAGATGCAGTTGGCTGTGTCATTGACACACCCGTAGGGTTTGACGTGACAACGTATCTTTATGCTCGTCTTTATTCTTATCCGTATCCTTTCCCTTGTCATTAAACGTGTCCCCATCCGAATCCATTTCACAGTTCCTGTCCCAATCCTTTGTCCAAATTCATGTTCTAAACCTTTTCTAAATCGTTATCTGAAATCTTGTCCGAATCCTTGTTCTAAATCTTGACAACATCCTTGTTATCGTCCTTTTTCCAAACCCTTATCTTAATCCTTATCCCTTATCTTAATCCTTAAAGTTTTGCTTGGTCTAATTCGTTGTAATAAATAAAATAAATAAATAACTGGCCATTTCAGCCCTTAAAAGGACTTTGACCTAGCTTCTTATGATCAATTGTGTTGTGCGTGTTATTAAGTTTGTACATAATTGACCGAGAACCGGACCTACATGCTTAACGCCGACTCCGAACGGCGACGAACGGAATGTTCTCGTTCTCAAGAAGCTTTACATGGCATTTTGATTACTCTCTGAGGTTTGCCATTGTCTGCAGAGAGGTGGCGGCCGTACAGAAAAATTATTTTAATTCAAATAATTTTCTGTCGATGCTGGGGTTCGAACCTGGGTCTCCAAAGTTCGTTGACATAGCGGCCACGCACTTTAACCAACTACTCCACGGACGCCACTATATAGCAGTGCATATACTAACCGAGTAATAATTCACTGCAACGTCGTTTTCAATCTTATAACATCTTTTTTCTCCACGGCCTTATAACGTCATGAATTTTTAATTTTTTTTTTTTTTTTGTCGTAATGGCTAACGACCAGTCTTTACTAGCGTGTAATAATTTGTACCTTAGCACCTTTATATAGGGTGTTATAATTCCATGTAACAAATTTTAATACTCAGTTTCCAATACTCAGCGAGTATCAAGTCCATGCAACGTCGATGTATTTCGAAAAAAAATGCCTTTTTAAAATTTTTTGGAAGCCTGCGCGGTGAAACGTAGCGTTGTCACGTTAAAGTTTTACAAGCTTGATCTTCTTTATAGATTTTATGTCCCATAGGTCCCACATTTTGTCTAGTTATAAGCTGATAAGGAGTAAAACTATTATATATGCCCGAAAATATTGCTGCTTTTGGGGATTTTTTTCGGATAAAATTAATTTAGAATAATAATGTAGAATAAAACAAAGTGTTTTATATGTATAAAACAAAATGCTCTATATATATAGAACAACATATTCTATATGTATAGAACAAAATTTTCTATATGTATAGAACAAAAGTTTAACATAAAGATCAAAATATATCACAAGGACGAAGATATATATCGCTCATTCCAAATAAGGCCTTGGGACATTTGGAGTACATATTTTCCAATAATATTTTTGGAATATTTTTTAATTTTTTCTACAATAGAACTACTTATGTCCTAACCAAATACATTTACATTTTTAGATGACATTTTGTAACACAAGTCTCTGCGTTTTGGATACTTTTACAAATAAAAGTTTTTCCACTAATTTTGTGTAAAGCATTGCCACTTCATTATATAGCTTTATAGGTCAGTTTTATGAAAAAATCTCCTATTTATCTCGTATGGCATCGAGACACAAATTGCAAGGCATTCGAACTTTTCCGTTTTTTCATGAATAATTTCATATTAAACTGACACACAAAAAAAAAGATACAGTAGTTTCGACTATGTCGTAACACAAGACGTAGAATTAGTCAATTCGCTTTTGATGACATCTTTTTTAAAAACTATTTAGCAAAATATTTATTCCATACACCTGAGCATATGACATTTAAAAGAGTGCCGCAGAGGGTTAATATGTATGACCGACCCCCATTACTTTTGCAAAAGGAACATTTTTGCGTTTGACACCTATTCCCTCCGATCACTCCTTAGGGGGGCTTCCTTACAAATATTATGGTTTTTGTATATTTATTCCATACACCTGAGCATATGACCTTTAAGAGAGTGCCGGAAAGGGTTCATAGGTAGGACTGACCCCCATTATTTTTGCAAAAGGAACATTTTTGCCTTGGACACCTATTCTCTCCGACCACTCCTTAGGGGGGCTCCCATACAAATTTTATGGTTTTTGTGCCGGAAAGGGTTAATATGTATCACTGACCCCCATTACTTTTGCAAAAGGAGCATTTTTTCCTTTGACACCTATTGCCTCCGACCACTCCTTAGGGGGCCCCCATACAAATTTTACGGTTTTTGTTTATTTATTCCATACACCTGAGCATATGACCTTTCAAAGAGTGCCGGAAAGGGTTAATATGTATCACCGACCCCCATTATTTTTGCAAAAGGAATATTTTTGCCTTTGACACCTATTCCCTCCGACCACTCCTTAGGGGGGCTCCCATACAAATTTTATTGTGTTTGTGCCGGAAAGGGTTAAGATGTATGACCGACCCCCATTACTTTTGCAAAAGGAACATTTTTGCCTTTAACACCTATTTCCTCCGACCACTCCTTAGGGGGCTCCCATACAAATTTTATGGTTTTTGTTTATTTATTCCATACACCTGAGCATATGACCTTTAAGAGAGTGCCGGAGAGGGTTAATATGTATGACTGACCCCCATTACTTTTGCAAAAGGAACATTTTTGCCTTTGACACCTATTCCCTCAGACCACTCCTTAGGGGGGCTCCAATACAAATTTTATGGTCGATAAAACCGGAAACTGTCGATAAATAGGTAGCAAGTTTAAGCAAACAAAAACATCAAATGTTGGCTTTATATTTCATGTAATTGTGTAAAATTTATATAAGTTAGAGAGTTCTAACATGAATTTTTGTCGCATTGAGGATCAAACAGACCAACAAGTGCTAACATCAACATTGTACGATCAGTACTTTAGGCCCACCAAAGGCTCAAAAAGTAATGTAAATACCGACACCTGATCACTATCAACCACCCTACTTACCTCCGAGAATGACGTATTCTACGTCAAAAAAGTTTGAGTGCGAGAAGGACCAAACATATTCCCATGTATTTTGACCCACTGAACACGAATCTGGCATCCATTTTGACCAGTTGGCTCTTGGTTATCTTCAAAATAATTTTGATTTTGATTGACCAAATATTTTGAAGAAAAAAAAAAAAATTATAACTAAAAAAATTGATTTATTTTTGAAATAATAAATTCTCTGTCTAAATTTTCACGAACCAATTCCATCGAAAAGAAAAATAAAATAAACACTTCAAATATCGGTTCAATCCGTTAAAAATTTTCAAAACGAGGTTTTGAGCCAAATGGGTTTGAGATCCTTTCTGAGCTCGTGAGTGATCTCGTTTTAAATTTTTAAAAATTTAGTGTGTATTTAATTTTTAAAAAATTCTCTATTTAATAATATTTAAAGTACTCGTATTCCCGTGGCGTCCGTGGCGTAGTTGGTTAAAGTGCGTGGCCGCTATGTCAACGAACTTTGGAGACCCAGGTTCAAACCCCAGCAGCGACAGAAAATTATTTGAATTAAAATAATTTTTCTGTACGGCCGCCACCTCTCTGCAGACAATGGCAAACCTCAGAGAGTAATCAAAATGCCATGTAAAGCTTCTTGAGAACGAGAACATTCCGTTCATCGCCGTTCGGAGTCGGCGTTAAGCATGTAGGTCCGGTTCTCGGTCAATTGTGTACAAACTTAATAACATTCACAACACAATTGATCATTGGAAGCTAGGTCAAAGTCCTTTCAAGGGCTGAAATGGCCAGTTATTATTTATTTTTTTTTTTTTTTACTCGTATTCCTTAAAGAAGTTTTCGAAACTTTTTTCATTACATTTCTTTTTTCAGCCACCACTTTGAACCCACCCTGGACACAGACGGACAAATATTATAAGTTATAAAGAATAACTTTTTTATCGCATGCTTAATAACTATAATTTGCTTAAAATTTTCAATGCTGGCAAAACGTTTGACTTCATACCAAGAAATGCTGCCGTTGGCCACTGTACGAGGGGCGTGTCAGAAAATCTCTTTTACTTCGCTTACAAAAAAATGCAAAAAGAAGTTAATTTTTTTAAAATATTTATATGCAAATTGCTGCGCTTAAAAGTGATCAACTTCATTTTGCGTAGAACGAAAACCAATCGTTGCTGCTTAAAAAAAGGAAATAAAGAAAAAAAAACACGATCGCAGCATTGGTATCAATATTGATGAAATGAGTAAAGGAGAGTAGTGAAGAAAGAGTATGGCGAATGTTGGCCATAGCCAGCGGCCTTAATGATTGCAGAAAATTACAGAAAATTGCAATGATCGCTTTTAAAATCTTTGACGCAACGATCGGTCGATCGTTCGTTGAATGGATGGACGGATTCATCGCATGTTTAAATATAATCTAAAGGATAGTCTGGATTTTCTGTTGCTGTTGTGTTGTTGTACTTGTTGCACCAACAGCTAAAGGAATTAGCATCGAGAGTATTTATATTTTCTCAACTCCAAACTAGATTTTTATAAATTAATGCTTAACGATGACGATCTTGTTAGTAATTCGCTAAGCTAATAGGTAGAGGGTTTTTATTCAAGTTTTTTTTTGCAATGATTCCAATGGACCATAATTGTTGCCATTTTTAAAACATAGTCGTAAAGTTGGAGATAAAATCGAAGCTTAAGAGAATTGCACATAGGCCATAATCCGCAGGCAATGATCTCGTAACCGTATTAAAAAAAAAATACTCTGATTATTCTGGGAAACTTTTCTCTCACTTCTGAATTACATACAAAACCTTATTCTTGCATTAATTTCGATATTGCTTTGCTTATTTTCAGCACATAGGGTACCAGTTCCTGATGAGCGTTTCGATTTTCTCTGCGACTACCACAAGCCAGTCAGGTATTGTACAATTTTAAACATATTGAATTTTTTTACGAATTTCTCTTACCTGCAGCAAGGTGCCTGCCTATCTTAATGTAGTTGACATCGCTGGTTTGGTTAAAGGCGCTGCCGAGGGTCAGGGCTTGGGTAACGCCTTCCTCTCGCATATTAGCGCCTGTGATGCTATCTTCCATTTGTGTCGCGCCTTCGAAGATCCTGATGTCACACATGTTGAGGGTGAGGTAGATCCGGTGCGTGATTTGGACATCATTTCCGAGGAGTTGCGTCTTAAGGATGAAGAGAAGATGTTGCAAAGTTTGGATAAGCTAGAGAAGGTCGTTGCACGTGGTGGTGATAAGAAGCTAAAGCCAGAATATGACTCCATGGTGAAGATAAAGACAATTTTGGCAGATGAAAAACGTCATTTGCGCTTCGCCGACTGGAATGCTCATGATGTCAGTGCTTAGAAAATGCTTCTTTAAAACATTTAATGATTTTTCATATTATTTGGCCCATTTCTGCTCAGATTGAAACACTCAACAAGTACATGTTCCTCACCTCCAAGCCGGTTATCTACTTGGTCAACTTGTCCGACAAAGATTTTATACGCAAGAAGAACAAGTGGTTGCCTAAGATCAAGGAATGGGTGGATAAACATGATCCTGGTGCAACTATCATACCATTTTCTGGCGCCTTTGAACATGAACTTGCCGATAAAGATGATTTAGAGCGCAAGGCTTATGAGGAGGAAACCAAATGCAAGAGCATGTTAGAGAAAATTATTATAACGGGCTATAAAGCGCTGCAGCTGGAATACTTCTTCACTGCTGGTGTCGATGAGGTCAAAGCCTGGACTATACAGGTTGGCTTTCTCTATAAAAACTAAAATTTTCTCCTTTTTAATGCTTTTTCTCACTTATTATATCTTATATTAATTGCATTAAAAGAAAGGCACCAAGGCTCCCCAAGCTGCTGGTCGCATTCACACTGACTTCGAGAAAGGTTTCATTATGGCTGAAGTGATGCACTATAAGGATTTTAAAGAGGAAGGCTCCGAAGCGGCTGCTAAAGCTGCTGGAAAGTATCGCCAACAGGGTCGCAACTACACTGTGGAGGATGGTGATATTATCTTCTTTAAATTCAATGCCGGCGCTGGTCTCAAAGACCCAAAAAAGAAATGATCTAACTGGATTTTTGTACTCTTTGCTATTTTCTACTTTAATTTGATTTTATATTCGCAAAGTTTTTTAGTTTCCTAAATGATGTGCTGCATGATGATTTTTTTTTTTTTTTTGGTTGTATGATCGAGAGTTAAATTTAAACATTTTTTTTATCTCTTTACTGTCTAATTATTTATACATGTTTGTTAAATAACTATTGATATCAAGAATCGTTGTAGAATTCAATAAAAAATATATTAATGCTTTTTCATATATAAAGTGGCCGAAAGCGGCTCGCAAAAAAATATAAAGCTTTAATTGGTTAAATTTGGGCAGAATTCCAGCAGCTGAATGGAAAATATCATCATCTAACTTGCGATCTAAGCAAACATTTTTAATGCAGATTTTTGCGCAAACTTGTCTCATTTTCAAGTATTTGGTATAGTCCTGCCAAAACCACATTTCGCATAGAAATAAAATAATGAATTTTAACAGTGAAATCCAAAAACTAAAGAAAAAAACTAAGGGTAAGGAAAATAAAACATCCCATTTTTACGATATTTTGAGTAATGCTGTTATTCTTTGTGACCACAAAAATATTCCGATTTAATTTTGTGGCAATTCTTTCTTGGATATGAAGTAAGTGATCAGAAATACTTTCTCTTGATCTGTCGAACTGACGAATTTCTTAAAACTCATAAAACTTATGAGAAAAGTTAATTTGCTGCAACCTTGCTCATTACTCTATGTTTATAGCCAATTTTAAAAAAGCCATTTCTAAAGAATCCGATATAAAAAAATGATAACTAAAGTTTGGTTGACAGCTTGGTAGAATAAACAAGGTGTGTGTCGAAACTATCAAAATCAATACAAATTATTTTATTGTTTTTCCTGCTCTTTTTTTTTACTTCTGATAAAAAAATAACCGGAAATTTTCTACTACAAAAAAAAACGCTTAGATATTCAGCCCAATTCTGAACAGAAACTCCCCACTGAGGTTTCTCACTTAGGTTTTCTCCTATTCTGAACGAAAGCTCGCTCTGACTCGTTAAATGTTGTCTTCCATGGCAGCAATCGTAGCTGGTTTGTCCTTGTAGACGAGAGACTTGTCGTACCTCCACAGAAAATAGTCTAATGGTGTCAAATCGCACGATATTGACGGCCAATAGACTGCGTTTACCACACTTACATCTCAATTGGTTCATGGTATCACGTGTGGACCATCATGAACTGTTGAAACCACATGTGAACCATGGACTCGCTACGGAATTTTTCCCTTTTCGCATTCCTCTATTCTAAAAAATCTTTGAAAACGGGATAAATTTCACGGTAAAAAAAGTAGGCATCACGAATGCTAAAAAAAATGGAATGAGTTGACATTTCACGTGAGTTTTTCCGGCAAGAATTTGTTAGTGAGTTTGAGCAAAAATGTAAGTATTTTGCTTATCGTCGCCTGGATAAATTAATGTCGTATGTTGCATTTGAAGACTGTTGGAAAATCGCGATTGAAGTTTGAAGCCTTTTTCTCGAAAAAGCCACGGTAGATTTTAACGAAGAATACGTTATACGGTAAGGTAGGAGTGTTGATCTGGAGCACAACATTTTGAGAAAATGTTTGTCACTTTCATTAAAAGTTTTTAATACTTTATGCATGCATTGAAGAAAATTCAAGTATGGTCATAACATATTTAATATGTCTTCTTTTGATTTGTATTTAAATAATCATATTGCTACATATAATTTTTTTGATTCTATAAGTAAATCAAAATTTAACTCCTTCAAATTTTGTATTAATTTTCATATGCTTTGTATTTTATGTATTATAACATCATGTGTAAGAGCAGTACGATTATCTGTGTGTTCATCACAGAACCAGTGTGAGAAAGAGAAGAAGTATAATGACCAAGTATGGGCAAATGCAAACTGAAAATGCAAAAAGAGCGAACGATGTGTACATACACAACATTAGGTGCGTTTTTTTGGCATCGCTATAGACGCTTAACAACATTTTTCATACAAAAAATTGCTTAGCTAAGACAGGATAATTATAGCCGCTTAGCTCATAGTCGCCGATAGAAACACTATTGCCAGATCAAGAAAGTGGTATTTTACATAATTTATTGGCAGCACTTTTTGGAAAACAACCATGTTTACGTCAGACCGGTGATAGAAAAAAAAGTCTATCTAAAATTAGAAAAACAAATAAAGCATCAAAAAATTAAGCATAAAAGGGCTTACACATCGGCGAATCTGTTCGTCACACGGCGGCCATGTTCACACAAGTTCGCTAGTTAAGAAGCGATGTTCGACAGTTTGTCACACGGTTGGCCGTGTTTACAAAAATTTTTGATTTTCTCTGTCGAACAAGGGATGCTGCCGAAAATGATGACAAACAACAACAAAAAGCAATGGCTTGTGTGACGAACAGGTTCGTTCAATTTGAACGCTAGCTTTTTCACACACGTTCGCGCCGCCATGCTGTTCGACGAACAGATTCGCCGATGTGTAAGCCCTTTAAAAAATATGTTTAGCGCCAGCACCCGAAATCTTTTGCGCAGCAGTGTTTTGCATCGTTGCAAAAGCACCCTCGTCGTGGCTGAACACAACAATGAGGTTTTGAATCCTGTAACGCTGAATACAATCTCGGCAGCAAAGAAAATTGGAGGCGACGTAACTGCTGGTAGCAGGCACCAAATGCGGACACGTTTCCGAAGCTGTTTCTAAGGTGTCTGGTGTTGCAAAAGTTCTCGTGGCATGAATTTTGAAGCTGTCTCTGCGGACGGCGGTAGCAGTGCCATCGAACAGGCGCCCACTGGTGATTTCAAGTCAAGTCTAAGCGAGTACGTTTCGTCCGAGCTCACAAAGTCTGATCGCCCTGAGCTAGCTAGTGCCAAGGTGATTATATCGGGTGGTCGTGGCCTCAAATCGGGCGACAACTTCAAAATGCTGTACGATTTGGCAGACACGTTTTTTTGCTGCTGTCGGTGCTTCACGTGCTGCTGTCAAAGCTGGTTTCGTGCCCAACGACATGCAAATCGGACAGACGGGGTAAATTGTAGCTTCGGACCTATACTTTGCTGTCGGAATCTCTGGCGCTATTCAACATCTGGCTGGTATGAAAGACTCCAAAACTATTGTGTGGAGCGACTAAAGGATGCCGAAGTGCCAATCTTCGCTGAAATTGGTCTGGTTGCTGACCTTTTTAATGCTGCTCCCGAGATTACAAAGAAACTGTAAATACGTTTGGTATCGAAAAGTATTAAACAGTAGAAATTTGTGCATTTATTTTTTTAAACAAAAACAAAAAAAAAATAAAATAAAGGGTGATCCGTTTCGAAGCTCCCTACCTTTTTAAGAAACAAACACGGAAAATTCAATTTTAATGAGGAATATGTATTATCATTTGAAAGAACATTTTTTGGCATTTATTTTTTCAAGACAATGTTTATCAAATGTTGGCCGCGGCTACGTCTCAGATGGAAGCGGGATTGTCTGCATAAACTTTAGACTATTGAAAAAAGTCTCTCTACTTGGATCACCCATTATTATATCACCCAATATTTGACAGTAACACGCAATGCTGCCAAGTTTTTAAGAAAAAAGTTAAGCGAAATATTAAGCGCCGATGAGCGTTTTTTTGGACAAGCGTATATAGCGATGCCAAAAAAACACACCTATTGATAAGCGAAGCAGAGAAACAAAATTGTGCTTACCCAGTTGGCCACATCTTTAAGACATCCTCAATGTGCATTTACAACATATAACAACATAAGACTCACAGCCTGCATTTTCCGAAATGGTATTTTTATCAAAAATTATATTTAATTCATATATTTTAATTGCAAAATGACTAACTTTTTTTCCAAAATTTTGAGTAATTGTAACATTCCCACAGAACGAAGAGACCATACCATTATAATAGTTTACATATTATTGCTTGGAAGGATATCAAGGATTTTCTTTAATATAATTTTATTTTATGTTATATCTTGCAACCTGTTTGTGATCACTTCATACACACACGACAAAATTTTATAGATATGAATCCCTTCGAATAAAGTAAAACTGAAATTGTATGACGAAAACTTGAGTTTTTGTTTAAGGAAGTAGTACCCATAGTTGAATAAATAAGGTTGTCGCATGGGTGAGAGCGAGTTCCCATAAATGTCAAATCGAAGTTGACAGCTCATACAAAATCTGAAAGGGGAAATTATTAACATGCAAAGCCGATGAAGTTGTTGTTGTATCTTTTCATTGATTTTGACAATTATGGGTACTGAGAAGAGAGTACAATCAGCCACGAGACAACCTTATTTATTCAACCATGGTAGTACCAATCTTTTGGTAGAAAAAAACATATATTTTTAATATGTTTTTTTTTCAATCATATTTATTGAATACCAATTTTAAACTTTTTGTGACATATTTATACATGTTTGAAGATAACAAAAAAAAATTTTTTTGAAATCAAGCACTAAAAAAAAAGGTTGTCCCGCTGCTGCAACTTAATGTCAGGAACGGCTAATCTGAAACAAAAAAAATCAAATTGGTTATTATTGGTGACAACCTCTTACGTGGAAATTAACCACATTTAGGGAAAAAAGTCAAAAATAAAAAAATATACAAATTTTTAAAAAAATTTTGAAAAACGGGCAACATTTTTTTGTAAATTTTGGATACACCACTTTACATAGGGGACTTTTTTCCCTAAATGTGGTTAATTTCCACGTAAGAGGTTATCATCAATAATAGAAAATTTGATTTTTTTGTTTCAGATTAGCCGTTCCTGACATTAAGTTGCAGCAGCGGGACAGCCTTTTTTTTTAGTGCTTGATTTCATCGCCCTCTACCGGCTGAAGAAGTAATAAAAAAAAATTTTTTTTTGTTATCTTCAAACATTTATAAATATGTCACAAATAGTTTAAAATTGATATTTAATAAATATGATTAAAAAAAACAATTTTAAAAATGTATGTTCTTTTCTACCAAAAGATTGGTACTACTCCCTTAAAGAAAAATAATTACCAAGCAATAGTAAAATTTTGTCGTATGTGTTGACCGATCTTGCACATACTACAATATTTTACCGAGTACAGAAAACACTCGGTGGCGTCCGTGGCGTAGTTGGTTAAAGTGCGTGGCCGCTATGTCAAAGAACCTGGAGACCCAGGTTCGAACCCCAGCAGCGACAGAAAATTATTTGAATTAAAATAATTTTTCTGTACGGCCGCCACCTCTCTGCAGACAATGGCAAACCTCAGAGAGTAATAAAAATGCCATGTAAAGATTCTTGAGAATAAGAACATTCCGTTCATCGCCGTTCGGAGTCGGCGTTAAGCCTGTAGGTCCATTTCTCGGTCAATTGTGTACAAACTTAATAACACGCACAACACAATTGATCATAAGAAGCTAGGTCAAAGTCCTTTCAAGGGCTGAAATGGCCAGTTATTTATTTATTTTATTTTACAGAAAACACTCAATTTGTATGAAAAAAATGTCATGTGTAAAAGATACCCAGATACGACGAAATGATGACTAAAGGGATTGAGACCTTGCACATACGGCAAAATTAGTTTGAATATCTTCGGAAACTAAAGCAGATACCGAAAAACTGAAAACGCCATTCAAAAGATCTCACTTAATTTTGTAGAACTGCATCATTAACTCAAAACTGTTCGATTTTCACATACGACATTAATTTATCCAAGCGACATTATATTAACCCTGTTGCGACATTATATTACCGTGCTGTAATTATTTTTTTCGAATTTCTTCCGGGCCGCTGAATCTAAAAATATGATTACTGATATGATACACGAGCAGTTTTTGTGAACGTCAATGTGCGTGACCACATGATCACTCTGGCACAAAATCACCCTTTATAAACTTGGACGATATTAAATTACAGCA
Source organism: Pherbina coryleti (assembly GCA_943735915.1). Taxonomy (NCBI): domain Eukaryota; kingdom Metazoa; phylum Arthropoda; class Insecta; order Diptera; family Sciomyzidae; genus Pherbina; species Pherbina coryleti. Next base: position 19,125,190 of record OX030951.1, read on the forward strand.
GATGAAGCACCATGTCACACAGCTCTTTAAACAAACAATCATTTGCGTACTCAGTTCGGTAATTGTGTAATTATCCCACTTAACGATGTCGCCTTCCTGTCTTAGTGCTGCGATTTGATTCCGTTATACTTTTTTGTGTGATTTGCTGTTAAAAGTTAATGCTATGCGGATAATCCAGAAAGGATGAAGACCCTTAAGGCGCATATCTGTCAAAATGGAGTTGAATTTTGTTGCAGTAATAACTTAGCTTCATTCTAACAATTTAAATATATATCTTATTCATTCTTCTTGAGAGAGCTTCAAACATTTCTCTCGTCTCATAATAATAAGATATTCTTTTCAATGACCAAGTGACCAATGACCATTACCATGAATTGGCTACAACTTTTACGTAAAAAATATACTTTCTAGACTTCACTGTAGTATGGTTTCTATTCAACTCAGAGGTTCAACTTGCAAACTGTTTGAATTACAGTGCTGCTTCAACAGTTTGTAGGTTGTTGGAGAAGGTTTGCGTTAATGTGCTGCCATCTGGATGTAAATGTTACCAACTGTGTTGTAGTTGCTTTTCTTCAGTTTGGTACAAAAACATGAATAGGGACGGAATTTAGCAATAACAGAAAGATTCACAAACTGTAGGAAGTAGAACAAGATGTCGAAATTATTCTGGAAGCAGGAAGCAAAATACGATTATAAATTCAAATAAGAAGCGAGACTTGTAGATATAGTCAGAACAATCACTAACATCAATCAATTCAACACCAATCAATACGTCAGCCAACTGCTTACATGGTGCATCATATATGGCATTGATACCTTCAATTCTTCAGTAGATATTCGCAAGTCAATTCATGCCAAATTGCTCGTAAGTCTTCAAATCAAAAATATAGAAAAACTTAATCAGTGGTTACAGACTCGCGGCTGAGAGTCAAGAATTAGAATTGGTAAAAAAAAAAACCTAATAACGCACAATAGCGCAAAGAAGCTTAAAATAATTTGTATTCATTTTGACAGTTTCGACTCAAGCGAATTTTAAGCTGCGAGACTACCCTTTTTTATTATATCATGGAATCGCCTACAAAAATTGAATTAAAGTTATTAAATAGATGCTTTCGATTTGATTATTTTGCTTAAAACTAAAAAAACGGCTTGTGTAGTCGTTGTTATCACGGAAAAAATTTTCTCAGAAAAAGTTTTCTGAATATTCGATTGTTTAAATTTCATACACTTTATTTTTTTGTTAAGTAAACGACACAAATAGAGTGTCCAAGTAAACAAGTTTCTATCTATTGATAATAAATTAAAAACTGAAAATGAAAATTTATTAACATTTAGTTAACTAGGCTTTTGGATACTGTATAAAGGTTTCGAAATGCCATTTTACAATATGGATTAGAATTTTATATGGAATACAATTTTACCACCGAAGAACGCTTATAAATTGTTAAATTGTTGATTTTTGTTAACCCGTCGTCAATGAACATGGGTGTATTACACCCGAGTAGTTTTTTTTTTTGTACGAGGTTCAATAGATGCTATATATAAATAACATACATTATTGTTTTTTCAAATTAATATATTAATGACTGAATAAAATACAATAAAAAAATTTCTTTTAAAATATAATATAGTTTTTATTTTCTATACACATTTTTCCTCTGGTATGACACACCCAGTTCTTTGGCGGTGTGACAAAAAATGTACAGTGATTAGGTCCATTTTGTGAAGAAGCCATTGCATACGCAAAAAGCAGAGATGGGGGTAGTGCACTAAATTTTCAGCTTCAGCTGACATGTAGTGATATTGTAAAATTTTTCACTACTTCCAAGTGGTGTTGAGTGATGAATTCAAAAATATAAGCCTCACTATACATTAGTGATAGTGATAGTGAAACATTTTTCACTAAAATTCATTTAGTGCAACTTTTCTTTCATTGCACTAAAATTAAAAGTGCAAAAAACAAACCCGCACTAATAATAGTGAAATACAGAAATTTTTCACTCACTTGAAAGAAAAGGTCAACAGTTACTTTGAATAATTGCACCTACATATTTAATAATTGCATAAATTTAAAATTTCAAAATTGTTAGCCTCTTTAGAAAATTATATATTATTAATATAGAATTTTCAAAGTATTTTTGCTGACTGTTTTCAGGTCATGGAAAACAAAATACAAATTTTTGTTTTTTTTTTATAATTTTGTTATTTTTTTTATTTTCGATATTTCGAATTGACAATGCAATTCATCATCAGGAAATCTGAAGAAACAAAAACACAATTCAAATATTTAAGTAACAACAATTTTTACATAAATTTACACAATTTAAAAATCAAAATTAACAATTCTTACATTTTTAAAAAATTTTTAACGTATTTAATGTAACACGGAGTATTAAAAACTAAATCCTAAAATGTCCTCTATTGCATATTGTCCCCCTTGTTGCTTATTATGTGTCTGTAGCTGTGAGCGCAGTTCTCTGTGTCCATCTTGTAGTTAATACGTATGTTGCTTGGAGTGTGTGATATGTGGAGCATCTCGAGAGTGAGTCTTTTTGAGTAATTGTTTAAACAGTGCAAAGCAAGTGCTGTTTTTTGGCTATTATTGTGCCATGCTTTAATATCCGATTTGTGGGATGAAATCCGTGTCTTTAATTTTGATTTAGTTGTACCGATGTATACCTTGTTGCATACATTGGTGCCGTCGGAATTACAAGGAATTTTGTAAATAATATGGATTGGTCAAGTTTGTTGATCGGATCTTTGGTTTTACTAAACAGGTTCTTTAAAATATTGCACGGTTTGAAAGCTAATCTAAATTTGTTCTTGTCAAAAATGTCAGATGCGGCGAATCTTTCAGCGAACTCAGGTACGTAGGTATATCACAGATTTGAAAGGCTTTTCCATTTCCGGTGTTTTCGAAGAAGAGGTCTGATTAATATTGCACTGTTTTAGGATTTTATTAATGTAAGGAATCGGAAAGTCATTTTTTTGTAGAATTAGTTTAACTTTAGTAATATTTTCAGCATGAAATTCTTCGTCGCTAATTTGTAAGACTCTGTGTACAAAATTTTTTGCAGTGTTGTAAGTCATCGATTTAGGATGCTTCGAGTGAAAATTAATCAATCGTCCAGAAGCCATGGTTTTTTGGTACCAGTTTATTTTTAATACTCCATTTGCAATACGCGAAGATTCATAAAAAAAAAAAAAACGTTAAAGTACAAATCACTGAAATTGAAGTTAAACTTATTCTACTGAATTATTTTTGAAAATTTATTTTTCATCCAATTTTGGCCAAATGAATCTTAAAATGTTTGTATTTAGAATACACTTAAATTTCAAAAATATAAAATGTTTCTGATTTTAATTATCAAAAAAAATTTTCTTAAGGGGAGAAATACATGTAAAATGTACTGCCAGGAAACAGCATCAACTGGAAGATAATCAGCTTTTCAAGGAAGCTGAAGAGCTATTGTATGCGCCTGGAATTGCAATTACTAATAGTTTTATCGTCCTAAAACTTTAAACTTAAAAGTAATTAACCGATCGGGTTGAAATTTTGAGGGGTTTTAGTCAACATAATCAACCATAGAATAATCCTAAAATATTACACATTTTGCATAAATAAACAATTTTAAGGGGGCAATAACTGTCGAAAAAATAGGCGAAAATACGAATGTTTTATTAAAAAGTCTACCAAATTATTTATTTCGTACTTTTTCTCAATTTTATAAGTTTACCCTATGTCTGAACTCATCAGTAATTGAAATATTTTTTGTTTTTTTATTTTAGACCAATAGAAAAAGCTGGGCAATAGCAGCCGTTTTACGACTTTGGCAAAACCGGCCTTCGTGGAGGGACTGTACCGCCGCCATTTTGTATTAAAAAAAAAAAAATTGTATTTATTCCCAGACACATGTCATTAAATTATGTCAAAAGTGTAAAATTATTTAATTATTTTATCACCCCCAAAATAATTCACGAAAAATTTACATGTATTTTTCCCCTTAAAATGTATTTTTTTTGAAACATGAAAATTGCAAGAAATTTTAATTTTGACAAGGTATCACTTGAACATTTTTTTATACGATCTATATTAATGGAAAGGCAATTAAACAATTAAATTGTCTTTTCAGACATTTACTACTCATTTTTATCGGACAAGTAATTTAAGCTGCAAGTAAATTTAAATGAAATCATCCCTCGAGATATACAAAAGTACCGTAATTTTAAAAACCCTACAAATGAAAAAAATATATATATTGATTTTTATGTTCTCGAGGTCAAAATTAACTCGTCCATACATGTACCGTTTTTGGTAAATTTTTAAAATTATTATATGTAAAGCAGTCTAATATTCTCCGGTGACCATATTACCCTTTTCAATGAAATCGATATGAATGAACTTGTTGGCCGACAGCCCACCTTGGCCTTATTTGGTGCACGTTCATCCATAGAAGTCCACTGCTTTAATTGTTCCTTTGTTTACGACTACGAAACGGCGAAAAAAATCCTTCAGATTTTGGCTGAACATTGAAGAGCACTCCTTTGAAGTGGGCATACGGCATACGGCTTATGATCGCATGTTAGCAATGCAATCGAAATATTGAGGTAAAATGTGATGTTCCCCCTCAGGTGAAATTTAAATAATTGCTTTACGATGTAGCAGCTGAAATTAGGTTAAAACCAATTCTAGCGCTTTTTGTTTTTCTCTTTACAATTCGCGTTGGCCCATAATAATAAATATAAGTATGTTTGAAAGGCTTTGTATAGGAATTAAGAACAACTTTTAGTTTATTTAAAAAAAGTTTTCTATCAAACTGAATATTCCTTTTTTATGGTTGTCAGCTTAATTTCATGAGAGATGCTTTGTCAAAGTTGGACTTGCTATTTCAACAAAGCGAACCACATGTACAAAAGCCGAGTGCCACAATTTTTGTGTTGCACAACAGCCTAAATAGCACAACGACAACAAAAACAACAGCAATAAAACAACAACTTCAACAACAAGTGATACAAATAATCCAAGACATGACAAAATTAGCACTTCTCACATATCATTCATCGTCATCATCCTTGCCATCCTTGTTTTGTACATGTATAGCTCAACAAGGATCACATGCTATGCTTCAATGTATGTGTCAATATTAAGCTGAGCACAGCTCTCTTACTGTTGCCGTTGCAATTGCATCTTCTTCCTTTTCTTCTTCTTCTACGTCCTCTTCTTCTGTTTTAATCTGCATTTGCTGCACACAAACAAACAGACAACAAGTTATCCCCACAGGATAACGAGATGCTGCTAGTTTTAAATTGAAAACAACAAATAAGAAAGTTTTGCTATTTGTAGGGTTGTTGCCGCTAGTTTTGGAATTTATTCCTTATGCTTCCTGCATTTCTTGATCCTCATCTTTTTTTCCTTTATTTTCTGCTTCTTCATTTTATTATGATTATTTGCTTTGCAACCTGTTTAAATGCAATTTGGAGCTGTTTAAATGTTTGACGAACTAAAATTCAAAGTTTTTAATCAGCACGAATTTTGGTATGCAACTAAAATATACACACACACACACACACACACATGCACACATACATACACTTGCATAAATAAACACCTATGCAAGCTTAGCAGCAGTTTAGTTACCGCTAAACTGTGTAACAGCCAGACACTTGTTTATGTTAAGCAACTTCCTGTTGGCAACCAAGAAATTTTAATTTAAATGCTAAAATGTTGAACATATGAGATGAGTGAGTTTCTACACATTTATTTATTTAGGAAAGTTTTTTTTTACTAATTCACTTACTGAAGCATCTTGTGGTCCAACTTTATAATTTAAATGCTAGTTAGTATTGTCATATTTTTATTTTTTTTTTAAGCTAATTATTTAGCAGCAAAAATAAGTCATCGTATTAGGGGCCTCCAGGAATTTTTCGAAAAAATAGACACTTCCTTAAAATTTTTTTAAGCCGTATTTTATTTTAGACCAATATTTTTTTTACATTATTAAAATATAACTATTAACATTTATCCCTGACATTTTAGTCCAAAAATATTCGTCGATAAGGTAGAAAAGTGCAATGACGCGACAGACCTTAAATTTGCGGTGAGCAAGATATCTGGAGACTGGTTCATCTGTTTTTTTTTTGGTTTAGTGGAGAGTTCTTCGGCGTTTTATCCTTCGATTTCTTTTTTTTTATACATACTTTTTTGTTTATAACCTTATTTTTGGATCAAATGTCAGGGATAAATCTTGAATATTTATGCTTTAATAATGTTAAAAGAATTATCCCCATGTCTGAACGAGAGTGATTTTGGGAAAAATAGTAAACCTTTTTGGGTCACACCGATTTAAAGCTTTCGTTCTCAAACGGTTATACTTACAGAATTCAGCTGACTGAATTATTTGGATTAAAAGTATATAATGCAAAAAAATAAGGCCACGCACTTAAGGGTTAAGCTCACTATAATAAAGGGTGTACCATCAAGAGGTCCAGGGTTACAGGGGTGCAGGGGAAGTACAGTATTTTTATGTTTTGGATTTATAACCAAATCACAATTTAACAGACATCCAAACAATTGTTCGTTTTTTCTAAAATACATCCTAACCTCTTCTTGATTCACTCTGTATATTATGCACCTTAATCATAAAAATAATAAATTAAGTGTTGTTGAACGGTCAACAATACTAAATCCATTAAAGACATGCTCCTTAAGCCACTGTTTGTTATTGTTGACTTTATGGGAAATTTTTATTTCATTTTAAATCCTTCGACAATTTAGATTCAATAAAAATGATTTTGCTTTTTTGCTGTCTTAGAAGTTGCCACTTCGCACAGTGGCTAAATTTTGTTCAAATTAGAATTAAAAAGAAGGAGTTATCGGAAAATCGTTATTTTTGTTACTTGAGGTGATTAAGCATCATGGATTTTGGAAATTAAGAACAATATTTCAATTTTCAAAAATTGATGAAAAAATTATATTCAGAGTAAAAAAGGGAGTTGTCTGTTTTTGTCAAACGGATCGAAAAAATAAAAAGAGTTGCTTGTTTTTGATGAAATTTCATATATTAGTGTTAATATTATACTATTTCATCATAGTAAGTGTTCGTACTTTGTTATTTTTTCAAATGAATTGGCGCATTTTCGTCAAAACATGCTTTAGAAAAATGCTCATAAAATCGTTAATTTTTAGTTTCTTCACCTTAAATTTTGGAACTTTATTAACAAAGAGTTCTTTTAAGACATACTAAGAAAAAAAAAAAGAAAAACAAAACAAATACGGATTTTATTTTCTTGCTTTTCAAACTTTATAAAAGCGTAAACTTTGTAAGCGAGTGACAAAATAACGCTGCAACTCGGTTAAAATTTGCTTTTAGTTGCTTAACAACACTTTCTGTGATCTCTTTAAAACTCATGCAATAACAAAACCGTTACACACAACAAAAACAACACCAAGCATTCGCGACTGCGTACAAGTGCGCATATTATACAAACAACAACGTACAAAAAAACATGCGTCTCTGAAATGCAGCATATAAACGATGACAAGTAAATCCCGAAAGCCAAACGAATGAAAATTAAATGCTTCCGAAAGCAAAACAAAGCAAAGCGCATAATTGTTGCTTTCGTAGTGCTGCGACAAATTAGAAAAGCAAAATGAAAATCACAGCACTACAATTATTTCTTATGCTTTCGTAGCACTACGCAGCAAAACAAATTCTTTTTAGTGCTGCTGCTTTTGCTTAGCCTTTCGAAGATTCAGAAAGCAAAGCAAAATGAGCAGCATACGCTTGTCTTGAAAAACTTTAGGTAGCACTACGCAGCAAAATTTTCGTTGCTTTTGCTGTTTTGCTGAAAGCAATTTAAGCCCTGTCAAAAAACTTATGATTAGTTTGTTGAAATAAACAAAAAGCAAAACAAAACGAGTAATTTGTAGGATTCTTTGGTAAATACATTTATTAACTTAAAAATATGATAATAAAATCTATAAATAATATTTTGCGTTTACAGATTGCATCTAAATACATGGATGAGCATTGCGAATATCTTCGCAATGAAGAGATGGAAGCAGTGAAAGTAATTTTACTTACACTTGCTCCATTTCGTTTATATGTACATAAAAAAAATGAGTTTGACGTTTGCTTGAAATTTCCTAAGGATTTTTTTAGAGCTCATTCACAATAGAGCAATTTTCTTACTTTTCAACACTGCATATCAAGTCGGATATTAGTTCACCGAGTTGGCTGAACTCGTATAAACAACCGAGTTTGTATTGTTGTATTACATGTATTTAGTGCATTTACCTAGTGTTCTTTTGTAAGTCTTTAGCAAAAGAATGGTGCTATTATAAAGAGTTTTTAAGAAAACTCCAAAAACTGATACACGATGGTACAAAAATATATAGAAATATGTAAATATGGAGTTGCATTTATATAAGATAGATGAGTTGATATAAAAATAAAGCAGGAAGTTCATTCACTGCATTTGCATATGCGTCCGTCTACTCGATGGCACAATTTACGCAAGAAAATTATGGCAGAGTTCATTGATTGCGTTTTACATTGAAAGTAAGCAGGGCTTCAAAATTATAAAACATTTGGTATGTTCTTAATGTTAAGTTTTTATCGTATTTATACACAAATACTCGAAATGTCTTCATTTATAATTAAAAAAACTTAAATCCTGAGTATAAAAAGTTCTTTTGAAAAATTAACAATGAAAAAATTATAGACATTTTAGATTTTTAAGATTTATTTACAAGAGCCATCCCTTAAAGTAATGAGCTTCTGACTCGTTTCTTTTTTATTTCTTCTTTCTGTTCGTTATAAGTAACGAGCTGTCAAAAAACGCAAATTACGCAAGAAAAGTTGAAATATTTTCGACTTTGCTTGCGTAGCGAGTAAACGAACGCATATGCATATGCAGTAAATGAATCATCTGTAAGCTTTCACATATTTCTATTGCATAGCGTTGAGCGAGTAGACGGACGCATATGCATATGCAGTGAATGAACTTCCCGCTTAAAAAAATTTTCAAAAAGCCTGCCTCCGTCAAGTGAGACCAGACTGAAACTTGTAAATAGTCATTTTGATCAAACCTTTCAGTAAATAGACACTTTTGTTCAGTCCAAAATTGTAAATAGCTACTCTTGAAGAAACTTAAACTTGATGAAAAAAAGTAATATTGAACAAAATTAAATACACTTGGCACACCTTCTTCAAAAGTTACACAACTCAAAATTTTGAAATTTTCAGGAGAGTCAAAAAACTATTTCGTTTTCAAGCAACTTCATACAAAAGAAGGATACAAAATGATTTTTTTAAAAATTAACGAGCAATCATATTAAAACAAAATTTTGACAGTCGATGGATATGTGCATTACAAATTGATTTATATTAAAAAGTCCAAATTAAAAAATTTCAAGTTGTGTCACTTTTGAAGAGGGTGTGCGACTTATATTTTACAAAAATGGTCCTTCATTTATATTAAGAGTCATTTTTATATGAAGCGTGTACATTGTTCAATTATGTGGGAAATCGTAACTTTAATTGTACTAATATCTGACTTTATAAAATTAAATGTACTGCTTTGATTGAGTATGCAATTTTTCTACCAAATTTGTAAAGTAAATATCCAGTTTTGTTTAAACATTTTTAACGTTCCGAATGAAAATAAATATATTTATATCGTAAATAATCCGTTTTGATCGATCAGGGTCATTTTCAGTTATTTTTTTTACACTAATTTTAAAAATTTTTCACGTTACACTGTGCAAACGTCGACGTTTGCTTTTGCTTTTGCTTTAGCTTTTGTTTATTTTTTTACTTTTGCTTTTACTTTTGGGTTTTGCTTTTGTTCTTCTATCATTTTGCTTTTATTTTTGTCTTTGTCTTTACTTTTGCTTTTGCTGTTACTTTTAGATTAACTTTTGAACTTTGCTTTTTGCTTTTGCTATAGCTTTTGTTTATGCTCTTACTTTTGCTTTTGGTTTTTGCTTTTGATTTTACTTTTATTTTTTTCTCTTGTTTTGAGTTTGTTTGCTTTTAGAAATATGCCTTATTTTATTGGATCTAAATACTTTTTGAATTATAAATATTTAAAAGTGTTTAAATGCTCGATAAATTTGGAGAATAAAACTTCAATCTTGAGCTCATTGAGCTTGGTTAAAATTTTTTTTAATTTTAAAGCAAATATTTTTAAAATGCTTACAGATTTCCTTAAATTTCTGTTTCTAAAGAAGTAT
>OX030951.1:19140426-19157926 GCA_943735915.1 Pherbina coryleti
TCACTGATATTTGCCATTGTCTGCAGAGAGGTGACGACAGATTAGATAAATGAATTTCAATCGAAAAACTTTCTTTGTCAAATGGGCTCGAACCTGGCCTAGATTTGGCATCGCGGGGTTCTCGTAGTTCTTAATGCACTTGATCCGGCATGCCATTTATTAAAAATCAAAGTTAATGTCGTAAAAATCAAGCTCATACATTAGATTTTGTGGAATATGGAAGGGGATTTCGATTTTGATGACGTCACTTTGTATGGGAAGTGGGCGTAGTTTTAATTTGATTTTGATAAATTTCAAGCTCGCATTGCATATTATTAAACAAAGCTTATGTTAATTTATTTCAAGTTAAAAAATTAATTTTTGTGGAATTTAAAAAAATTTTACCGTTTTTATGACGTCACTTTGCATAGGAGGTAGGAGTGGTTTTAATTCAATTTTGTAAAATTTCAAACTACGATCGTATTTAAATTAGAATCAAAGCTTTTGTGTTAGATTTCGAGTGCTTGGATTAATTTTCGTTGAATTTTTAGAGATTTTGCCGTTTTTATAAAATCACTTTGTTCAGGAGGTAGGCGTGGTTTTCATTTGATCAAAATAACTCTCAAACGTATTTGAAATCAAAACTTATGTACCAAAAAACTTTATATTGATTTCATTGGAAATTTTGAAAATTTTAAAATTTTGATAACACTTTGACAAAGTGACGTCTTTGTGGGGTAAGTAGGCGTGATTTTCAACAATTTGGCAATATTTTTTTTGGAACTTGATCTTCCTCCTTTAAAACAAGCTTACATATACGAGTATACTTTTTAAATTTCATAACGATAACTTCAAAATTACGGCTGTTATCGTGACGACAAACAGACCGACAAACGGCCATGGCTTAATTGACTCAGTTGATCATGCTGATCAAGAATATGTACACTTTACGATACCTCATATGCCTCCTTAGAGTAATTTCAAAAGGAGTGATAACGGAGATATGCTTAAAAATTCTCTGCTTTTTTTTTCCAAGTGAACAAACGTTTTTCTATGAGTGTAAGAAGACTTCTATTTTTTGTGCGCACGTGGAAGATGTCTAGAGATATTGCAGCGTTAATACAAGATCTGATGTTTTAAAGTACGTTTTATAGCAGAAAATCACAATTATTTGCAAATCAAGAAGAAACTCATTTAAATGGTAAACATTGCAATCAACGCTCAACCGATGTCATTAGCACCAAAAACATTGCATTGTTCTAAGGATGCAGAGGCAATGATCAGGAATATTAAATTTGCTTAGCGAGCATTCTTTAATCTGACAAATTCAGAATATAATAAATTTTTAAAAAGTTCTACTCAAGCTATTCAAGTGCAATAATGAATAATCCTTGATCAAAACAAACAAACAACACATCATGACGTTGTGAAGCATACAATGGGAGACATCAAAATCAACAGCAACAGCTCGAAATATATTGAATGATTCATTTCAAAATTGAATGCAATGCAATTCATTTCATTCCATTTCAATTTGCCATTCTCAAGTTCCTCGATGGTGCTGGCCCATTAATTTATGACTGTCATTTTTAGTGATTGCTCATGGTTGGATGTTGGTTTTTTTTCTTCCCTTGCGATCGTTCTTCGTTGATTTTCCATTTGCCATTTAATGCTGCAGATGACAGCTGCCGCTAGATGGCGCTAGCTGGCACAACGCATTCATTCGTCAAAATTTATGATATCCAATTGTTGTTTGACGTGGAGTTCAATGCAATTTATTCTTTACGCTGCCATTGATTTGTGTAGCTGTTTAATTTTTTTTGTTCTTTCAACATTTTTACTCGTTAATTGTTTGAATTTTTCAATTTAATATATTTTGCATTCGTTGTAAATTTATCATTTCTTCTTTTATGCAATCATTGTTAAATTTCCACAATTATTTAAAAGCTGCTTGTTGTCTTAATAACGTTTTATAGTTTTACACAGAATAAAAGAACTGTTCAGTTGCACGTGTGTATGTGTGTGTAACGTTTAATGCTTTATTATCCTTGCATCCTGCATATTTATTGCTGCACTTATAGAAGACATGCTTAAAAAGTTTGTTGTTCACGCGGTTGCTCAGTGGTTCTGAAATTATTTAAATACATTAACACATACGTAAAAATATACACACACGCACACACACACAATCACACCCATGTAAATTGACCGACTTTATGCTTTTTTGTATGCACTTTAATTGCATTTTAAATTAAGTTGCATTTAATCGCCTTTCGCGAGTATCATTAAAAAAAAACATGAAATGTAAGGAAACAGCAAAATATGGCAACTCAGTAATTATTAAGCTTCATATAAATTACAACTCGTGGCTTAAGTTGTTATTGAGTGTGACTTTAATTGCGGCATATTTTTGACGGTCAAGATTTCTCTTGTACTTTAAGGCATGCTTGGAGCAGTTTGACAAATATTTAGTTTTTGCTCTGCTTTTAAATATTCAATTGGAAACAGATAAGGCCAAAGCACATAGGAGGCATGCATGCTTCAAGCATCTGACATTTGTGATTGAATATACATATTCTTATGAAGTAGCCCACATTAAAAGCATGCACGCATGCATGATGCTTGAAGCATGCCTGAAGTTGGCCAACTTTTAACTTTTTGCAGGCATCAAAGCATTGACAGAAGACATGTGTGAAATAAAAGCAATATCAACACAACCAATAAGCATAAAATATCCTCAAATTCCATTTTTAGTTGTTTTTGATTAAATTTAATGTATTTTCACTACTTTTTCTTTAAAATTTCTATTCAGTTTAACATATTTGAAATTTATCACATAAGCGATGCATGCTTTCAATGTGCTTTAACCAAGCATGCTTCACAGGCATGATGCATGCTTGAGGCATGCATGCTTTCTATGTGTTTTGGCCTATATAGTTTCGAAGTAGCGTATTCTGTCGACCCTATTTTTCAAAAACTTGTTGACGGTTTCTGGCTTTATCTCGCATATGGCTCAATATTCGCCTTAAGGGTTCGGATAGTTACTGGACCATTCGAATAGCATCGATCTTAAACTCCACTGATAGCATCTCACATAGATACCAATGTTGGGCTCATATCGCAGCATATGGAAAAAAGTATTCCTGTATTTAGACCAGTGGGGCCCAAGAAATTTTAAGAGCGGGCCAATACATTAAAACACAAACAAAAACACAAAATGTTGCTCATCGTTGCGTTTGGCAAAAAATCGAACAAGTCAAAAAAACATTGAAATTTCAATGCAATAAAATCACACAAGTAACGGGACAATCAGCTTCAGCATCGACATCATCAAGTGTGCGTTTTTTATTTGGCTTTGCATGCATTTGTTTTTGTAAAGTTCGCTGGAAAATGTGCTGAGCACTGAACGAGTGCGGTTTGTGTTGTTGTTGTTATCTGCAGGCGTTCTTTGATGTTGGCTCATCTCAAAGACAAAATTAAGATAGAAAAAATTTGTATGAAGGGCCACGCGGACCACTACGTGGGCATGTTTGATTTAGACCAACACGGATTATTTATTTATTTATTTATTTTTTTTATTTATTTATTTATTTAATTCAAACATTAGTCTATGAATAATTATTCTTACAGTCTAGGATATAAAATAATGAAATAAAATAGAATTTATAAAAAAGTATTTAATAAAATTCTCAATTGATTTTTGGAAATAGAAAAATCTAAGTTATGAGTTGAGTATAAATTGTTGTACAGATTCAAAGCCCTAGAAATTGGGACATTTGAAGCATAGTTAGTGCGATACATGTTCAAATAGAAAGGATCGATATTTCTGAGTATTCTAGCAGGAAAGCAAAAAGCAGTCACAAAATACTTCTTCTAGCCTCCAAAGACTTAAGTCCAATTAAAAGACAGCGGGTACTATAAGATGGAATAGAACCCTCAAAGTTAAGAGAGCGTAAGGCAAATCTAGTGAAAGACTTTTGGACGCGTTCAAGTCTAATCTTATGAGTCTCATAAAATGGGTTCCAGACAATGGACGCATATTCAAGCCTAGAGCGAACAAGACTTGTAAACAAGACTTTCAACGTCTAGGGGTTGAAAAAAGCAAGATCCATTACAACGTACAAAGGCATGCATTGCATATGCCTTTGGAATAATGTAATCCAAATGAGGAACAAAAGAAAGTTTACTGTCAAAGAAAACGCCTAAGTCTTTAAATTGAGCCATAATGGGTAAATTAGAATAAGCAATGTGATAAGAAGGAGGTACGACATTAATAGACCTAGAATAAGACATAGAAACGCAATTAGCTAAATTTAAAAAGAGATAGTTTTTACAACACCAATTATAAAGTTTGTGAATCTCACTTTGAAGCAATTCTACATCTTCCACTGATTTAACTCTTAAAATCTTTAAGTCATCAGCGTATAACAATCAAGAACTATATGAGAAAAGAGTACTTATATCATTAATAAAAATTAAAAACAGAAGGGGCCCTAGGATGCTTCCTTGTGGAACACCAGAAGTAGCCACATATGAATAGGATTTAACGTTATCGAAAGCTACGATACACTGCCTATTTGACAAATATGAAGTCAACCAACGCAGAAAAGATGAATGAAACCCAAACATCCCAAGTTTTTTTATTAAAAGAGAATGCGATACTTTATCAAACGCTTTGGTGAAATCTGTATATCTGTACTTGTATCTGTATCTGTATTTCTTAAGAAATACTTTAAGTAAAGAAAAATGAGGATTAATAAAAATATTTTTTTTTGTCCATTACATGATGTAACACAACTTGACTTTAAAAAAATGTAAAAGTTCTGATTCTGACTCTGAAAGGTTTTCATCTGCTTAATACGAATTTGATTTCAGTTACTTTGATTCTGTTTAGGCTTCCGAGATATTCAGCTGTCTATTGTAAGTTTTTTCTCATATTTTTTTTTCGCACCCTTCTCTAGAAATCTTACTAATACATTAAAGAAAAAAGTAAATTCATTTTCAGATTTTTTTTTAATACTTTCCTAAGCTTCTTTTAATAACTCTTCAGAAAGTTTTCATTGTTGAACAAACTTCTTGAAAAATATGTTTTCTTATGTAAGGAGGTTTTCTCAGAGGCTGAGGTATGATTCAGCTATTCCAGGATCAACCAAAGAGGACCCTAGGACCTTCGCCTAATAAAACGACTTGTGGTTTTAATATTTCAGTATATTTATGTAAATTGACTAAAATCTGTAGTTATTCCGACGATTGTTTAATATGCCATTGGGTTTTCTGTTTAGGTGGTTTTCGGAAAAAATCAGTGGCTCTGTACGTATAAAGTGACGATGACGTATTCTTTATTCCCGGTTTACATTCGTCAACACCATGATACACTAAGAAGGTAGGATAAGGAGCTTTGACAAGACCTTTGACAATACTTTGAAACTTACTATCACAAGTACTCATAATCATGGTGTAATAATAATAAGGTGTTAGTGAGTTTGACACTTCTTCCTCAAAATGATAAATTTATTTCGCCCCGCTCCTGTCAAAAGTAGCTGATGGTGAGTAGGAATGAAAATAAATCAGCTAATGCTATGTCTACACAGAGAGTTTAGTTTGAGTTTCCAGTACAACGTTGAATTTTGCCACTGAACGCAACATAAACTCTTGAGTTCTCCAGTACAATTTTGAGGGATGAAACTCAACTAAACTCAACTTTGTTTCTGTGTTTATCAAAACTTAATTTGAGAAAGCCCTAAAAATATGCTATTGTTCTTACAAAAAGGTACGTTCAAAGGCAACTTTTACAATTTTGTGAGAAATGTCAAAAACAGCTGTTTGTGCAATGTACTATTTGCAAAAAATTTACAAAAAAGCGAAGAAAAGAACTTGGGCACGTGTAGAAGATGAGGTCTTCATATTAGTATGGGCCGATAAATATTCCAAATCGCGCAGCGCAAGAACTCGCATGTGTACGCAGAAATGGCTGCAACCTTGTCCTCAAGTGGAATTGATGTCACGGTGGTGGATGTGCCTACAAAATATGAGAACACAAAAGTTGACAAAAATGTCAATTCTACCGACGCATCTCTATGTGAACAGCTATGGTTAACATTAAACGAAACTCAAGCTAAACTCTCTGTTTATTATATTATATCCCAGCAGTTATTTTGGAGTCAATTGAAAAAGTGAACTAGTTTATTTCTAGCGCAGTTCGCAGTAGCTCTGAAAAAGTACAAAAGGCGTTCAGTATAGGCGTTCTTAGATTTTGTTTTCAAAAGTATTGCTGACAAAATTAAACGTGTTCTGGCTACTTTTTAAAATTTGCTGCGCACAAGAAAATATAATAAAAAAAAAATGTTTACGAACAAAATGTTTTTATGGAATGTGGATGGAAAAGATGGTACAAATGAGATCTTTAGGACCTTTCCATTGCACTAAATTTTTACACTTTTAATATGTCTACTTTAAAACTAGTTAAAAAAAGAACCACTTTCAGGCTACTGCGAAAGCAACCAGTTTAAAAATGTTCGTAATGCAACTAGTTCAAATATGGGGAAAAAGGAGTGTTTCTGGGGACAATTGTCTTTTCCTATGACATCAACCCGCAAAAAGCGTCAGTTCGTTCAATGTTAAAGGGTATTGTAGTGGAACTAGTACTGGTCCTTTTTGGAACTAGTTCAGAACTATTTCAAATTTGGTCCACTTTTCTGCTGGGAACTTACGTGACGTTACGTGGAGTTACGTCAATTAACTCCAAAATAACTGCTGGGTTCTTTGATTTTTATATTTTCTGATTATATTAAGGCACGCTACTTGTTGCTACTTGGAGCGCTCGGTATTCGAGTGAAAATTTAAAATTTTTTTACAGGAAAACGGTAAGAGATAATGAATGGAAAAATATTTGTAAATAGTTTAGATGGTTGGCATCTAAAAAAAATAAATTTTGCAAAGTATCGATAGGAAAAATCTGTACAAAAATTTACTTATATATGAATCTACTTATATAAGAATGAAAAAAAAAGAAAATAATCATGTTAAATTTATAATTTCATTTTTTAATAAATTAATTTCAACTTACACCTATATGTAAAAGTGTCATATAAAAATTACATCTCCTCTAAGAAATTCCAAACTGCTGGTGATGTTAGCATGATACCACATGTATGCATGATGTTAGCATGTTAGCATGATACCGCTTGCTGTTTCGGAAGATTTTCCATGCGGCCTTGTAGTCTCAAGAAAAGAAAACACTACAAAATTTACCAGGAAACTAATAAATAACTTACCGCTCTCATTTATTTCTGCACTGATACTAATACGGCTCGAGGCATTGTTTGCTACATTTTTGTTGCTGGACATTTTCATGGGATTGCTTGTCCCATATTAGTTTTGGATGCTTTATGAAACACAGCAACGTTTTTTTTTCCTTATTGAGCTGTCCGTTCCTTTTTCTTACATAATTGATTTCCACTGCAATTATTGATTGAAAAATATTTAAAAAATAATACAAAAACTATATTTCATTGTAATTAAAAACTAACTTTGTTCTCTTGTTTGCATTTATTTAAAAAAATTTATTAGACATTGGTCACTTGCGGTTCAAAATAAATAGGCCAATTAAAAAGTCGTGAAAAAATTTTGCCCAGCAACATGTTGCAAACATTTTTCGCAGTGGAACAGAGTACTTCTTTGGCGAACATGTTATGACCTCACTAGTTTCGCAACTGTCATTTGTTTTATGGAGATTTGGTTTGGAATTTCGCGTGAAACCAAACAGAGTACTATGCTTTACGAGCAAGAGCTTCTCATGAAGAAAGCAACACAAGTGTGTTCACTAAAATTTTGCACTTGCATTCATAAGTACTTACGAAATATTAGCGAATAAGAAAATTTAAAACTTGTATTCACAAGTATATTAGAAGTTATAACGAGGTGGAAACCTCTGATAATATTGAAAGTGGAAACGTTTGAAAGTTTAATTTTTAGATGTATAGTGTTTGAACGAGTTGATTATACTGCAGGGTGAACTCTAGCATATATTCATACAAAAAATGGCCAAGTCTTTTACTATCACTTTAGCTCATATGTTGTGCAACAGAGAATGAGGAAGTTTTTAGTCATCAGCCCTTTAGGGACAAATATGATTTTCAAACCTAATGCTCTCTAAACTTTTTTCCTAATGAAAGTAAGGTAAAGAGAGTGAATTAAATATGTAAAAAGGAAATGCCACAAATTTTAATTATTGTAATTATATAAATAGAAATGTACCACTTACACAACCACACACACACACATAACATCACCACATATACACACAGTGTTCACCGCCAACACTTACTTAACCACCACTAACAGCAACAACAATAACAATCACACCAACAACACTACCGCAAACATACATACTTACATACTTAAGTGTTAATGAGATTTCACTTTGTTGGTGCCATTTTTTTGTGCTTTTGACTTTCTTGTTTCTCTGTGTTTTTTCAAGTTTTGTTTTTTCACTTTCTTACATCACCGAGATTTCCGTTAAGCCAACACAAATATTTTTATGCAAGACTGCACCGCGCCATCCTGGAAAAAGCATTAGTATACAAACGCATACAAACACACAGAGCTCCACAAAATCCAAACCATGGCATCACATTCCACCATCACTGAGTGCAAATCTTAAGGATTTGAGTTTGAGCTGGAAAAAAAAGAAAGTCAACAATAACAAAAACAAAACGCAAAAAAAAAAATATTTAAAAACATTCTTGTCGCGTTTTGTTATGCAGCCTAGATGCAATTTTTATGCAGTTACATGAACAAAGCCATAGCAGCTAGCTATGAAACTAAGGCTAAAAACAAGAACAAAACGAGCTGGGTGAAAAAAAAAAATGCCAACGGCAGGAGTAGAAAAAATATCTTAGCTTGTTAAGAGGATTAAGCGTTAGCGTGTACCACGAAGTGCACCTGAATTATGGCGAAAACAACATCCTACACTAGAAAACACCAGAAAAAAAAACCGACAACTATAACGACGACAACAACAAATCGCATTGGCACATGACTTTACATTTAGCAGCAACAACATACATATATGCACCAGTACTAACAACAGTTATGGGCGCCATACAAATGGTCAGTAGGAAAAAAAAAAACAAAATTTACACAAAAATAGGGGCAACAACAAAGGCGAGCCTCTTAAGGAAATTAAAATGAAAAACTTTAAATTCCCAACGTAATTTCATTCTGATATATCTCCGTATTGCATGCCTCCCATAGGCCAGGATTTTTCTCTAACCTTCAAGTGGAGGACACTTGAGCGTGAAGGATTTGAGCTTTAGCAAATAGCTTGGGGATAGCGGTTAATGTAATGAAATGCTTGCCATTCACTTATAAGATGATTCATAAGAAATTGGTGTGGAGATAGCCTCGAATTAAAAACAGTGCAAGCGGATCATTAAGATACATAAAGATCCATCAGTCAATGTTTTTGAATGTAAGATAATATATTGTCCAAATTTTGATTTCGTGTCATACGCGATGAAATTTCAAAAAGTATAAAATATACATTAGGGGTATTCACGGGTTGATGCGAATTGCAAGAATATGAAAATGCAAGATATTTATACTCTGTTAACTCTGTCAATATGACAACTGTCAATCAAAAGTTAAAAAAGTGGTCAAAGTAATTCAAGATGCCCAAATACATTGTTAAGCTCGTTGAGATTAGTATTCTTTCCAACCTATGCATATAAAGAATGTACCTCAAAATTTTTATTTTCCGACGGATCTACAATTAGCGCAATTTCTGTTTCTGACTACATCTTTACTTGTCTTATGAAAAATAACTAAAACATCAATTAGCTGTCAAGCATTACTGCCTGTGCGTGATCGCAACTGCGTTTCGCATTATCTCGTGAATATCCCTATTTTTTGTACCTCGTAAGTTCGTAGTTGTTTTTCTTTTTTTACAAGGTTGATTTTGTATGTTCATCCAAATTTGGTTTTTTGTGACATCGTGGGTTATTATGGGAAAAATTCCACTTATTAAAATAAAACGGATTTTTACTTCAATGTAAAGCTGAGTATCAAAATCGATGACAAAAAAGGTGCTGGCTATGTCGGGAATACACCCATATGTTTTCGCAACTGAAAGAGAGAGAGCATGACGTCACTACCGATATTGTCAGACTTTGGAATAATTCTACTTTGGGGCCCACGCCTTAATATTTTTTTCTTATTTTTATAATATGTATATGGACCTCCTAAACCTATTGGTGCAATTAAATTGTGTCGATCTCTAATGGTTTAGGAGATAAAAATCTTAAAAGTTTTAAAAAAATTAATATTTTTCGTATACGAAATGTTCATATTTTATACAGAAGAATAGATATTTTCTCTTTAGTTTTCCGAAAGACTTTATTTTCAATTTCTTCAATTTGCCTAAGCTATTGCACATTTGCATACGTTTTTGTCAAGCAAAATTACTGTGTGACGTCATGCACTCAATTGAGAAAGAGAGCATTAGATAACGGTACTGCGCAACGCGTAATCTTTTTTTTATCATTCTTGTGTAAGGACTATAACTTTTTCTTCCAAAGCGATTCGATCTCCAAAATTTGACTTATTTGGGTGGAGCCACACCCTTTTGTTTAATACTTATTCCAGTTTTCTAGTAGAAGGACATCACCAAATAGTAACTCCATTCTGAGTTTCAATGTAAGTACTGTAACTTCTACTTCCATAGATATTCGATATCAAAACTTTGGCATGTATGGATAGAGCCACACTGCCTTGACCAATGCCTGTCCCAATTTTCTAATAGAAAGAGTTTACTGAGTGGCAACTCCATACTAAGTTTAATTTTTATGCGACATTTAGTTTCAAAGCTATTCGATACAAAAAATTTGGCTTTTATGGGTGGATTTGCACCTCCTTGTCCAGTGCCCGTCCCAGTTTTCTGGTAGAATGACATCACCAAATAGTAACTCCATTCTGAGTTTAAACCTTCAGTGATTTTACTTCCAAAGGCTATTCGATACACAAAAATTTAAATTTATTCGCGGAGCCACACCCCCTTATACAAAAGATGGGCATTATCAATTCGTATGGGCGAAAGGGTATTCACTATTTTTGCAATATCTCGAGAACCGCTTGTCCGATAATCGTCCCATGACTAGCCGAACATACCCTAAAAATTTGATCAACACCATTGGAACGGTTCAGAAGTTATGGAGTAACATACAGACACCATTAGATTTTTATATTTATAGATAATTAATTTATATATCTGATCGAAAAAAAAAACGCTTAAAGAACTACAACTACTATTTCTGTTCGAAAATGTAACGATAAAAATATAATTTTGATCTTTGATGATCTTTTGAGTTTTTCTAAACTTGGTTCTTATCTATTTTTATAACCCCTACGTTTAAAAAACGTAAACGGGGTATATTAATTTTGTCACTCCGTGTGTAACGCCCATAAGAAGGCGTGGTAGGTATAGAAAAGTATATATATTCTTGATCAGCATCATCACCCGAGTCGATCATGTCCGTCTGTCCGTCTGTCTGTCTGTGATCACGATTACAGCCGTTATGTTCAAGCTATCATCACGAAATTCAATATTTAAGCTTGTATCTAAAAAATAAAGGTCAAGTTCGAAAATGAGCCAAATCGGATGAAAACTACGCCTACCTCCCATACAAAGTGACTTTATCAAAACGGTAAAATCTCTTAGAATTCCATAAAAATTAATATATAGACTTGAAATTTTGCATATGAACTTTGATATATAACGTGTACTATGTGTATAAAATTCAACCAAATCGAGTGAAAACCACACCTACCTCCCATACAAAGTGACTTTATCAAAAAACAATAGAGAATACTTTCTGTTAAAACTATGACAAAAATATTTTTACAAATAAAAGTTTTTTGACCCCCTAAGACTATGAATATATTTCAATTCGTAAGTAGGGTATTTTAACTTCGGCCCAGTCGAAGATCATTTCTTACTTGTTTCGTTTTTTTTTATCCTGTCCTAATTTTTCTTTTCTTTTGGTTATTTTTCGGTTTTTGCTTTTGCTTTTCATTTGATTTGATTTTGATTTTGATTTTGATTTTGATTTTGATTTTGATTTTGATTTTGATTTTGATTTTGATTTTGATTTCGATTTTGATTTTGATTTTGATTTTGATTTTGATTTTGATTTTGATTGTGATTTTGATTTTGATTTTGATTTTGATTTTGATTTTGATTTTGATTTTGATTTTGATTTTGATTTTGATTTTGATTTTGACTTTGATTTTGATTTTAATTTTGATTTTGATTTTGATTTTGATTTTGATTTTGATTTTGCTTTTACTTTTGATATGCTTTTGCTTTGGTTTTGATTCTCTGTGATACATCAACCTTATGCTATATTCACACATGAGTTTAGTTGGAGTTCAACCGAAACTTTTCACACAGAGATGACTCGGCAGAATTCAGTTTAGTGGAACATTTCTTTGTTTACTTATTTGCTCTCATATTTGTTGTATATTTGTTGTATATCCACCATCTATTCCACTTGAGGACAAGGCTTGTCCACTTGAGGACAAGGACATACAAGTTCTTCCTTGCGCTGCGCAAATTGGAATTTTATCGGCCCATACTGATATGAAGACCTCATTTTCTAAACTTGCTCAAGTTCTCGTCTTTGTTTTTTTGTTAATTTTTGCAAATAATAAATTGTACAATTTAAGAAACAGCTGATTTTGATATTCCTCACCACAAAATCGTTCAATACTCTAAAGTCTAGAGTCTGAACGCACTTTGGCATCTAAAAAGTTGCTTCTACTTGGAACATTAGCATACTTTTAGCCATTTTTCAAATTGAGTTTTGATAAACTCAGAAAGGAAATTGAGTTTAGGTTGAGTTTCATCCTATATAATTGTACTGGAAACTCAATCTAAACTCTTTTTAACTAATCTAAACTTTTTTTTTTTTTTTTTTGTCATTAATGCTAAGAACTAGTCTTTATTTCAGTGTGATATTTTACCTGTAGAGTCTATTCGTAGCGAGTAATAGGTATAAAACAAATTTGCAGTTCGTTGCGCGATCAGCTCGCTCCGCGTTCTAATGACGGACATTTTTTTCTCTTTGCTTTGGTCAAAGAATTGGGTACCATAACTTTTATCATAGCACCTTTACTTAGCGAGTAACAAATCAGTGCAACGCCGATGCATATTGGAAAAAAGCCTTTTTCAACTTTTTTTCGAAACCTGTGCGGCAAAGCATATCGTTGCCACATCAAAAATAGGGTTTTACTCGTTTTACCAAAAATGTACAAAAACTAAATAAAGCGAATAAAGCTAAATAAAAAGCTAATTTTCAAAAAGTTTTGGTCTATTAATGTAAAATTTTTGCACTTTCCATTTTGTCATTTTCCTATAGATTTAATTTTATCTTCCCTACTTCTCAAGTAAAACAGATTTTGAAATTTCACTTGATTACATCAGAAGCAACGATTATAACCTTAAGTTAATCAAAACTAAAGTCAGAACTGTCAGTGATACACTCGATGAAGCGAACAACCAAACCAAAAATAATCCCTAGGCTTAAAATTGATACAAGTGATACACTCAATAGAAGCTTATCTTTCGAGTATATCGGGATTTCCCAAGCATTTAACAAAGAGCAGCCAACAATCCATCATCTGACATAGCATGTGGCGCGAAATGAGTAAAGTTCCTAAGTCAGCTAGGAAAGCACAACCACCAGTAAACAACAATAACAGCAAAACAGCTTTCAGCAGGGAATCCCCAGTTGGCTGCATCGTTGAGTGTTTTACTGGTGAGAGGATGATGATGATGATGATGGGTGGCTGATGGGTGCTTAACATAGGAAGCTGTAGGCGAGGATAGGCATGGATTTTCATAAATATTATTTTTCTAAAAAAATGATGTTGATCTGATTTGCTCTGATGAGATTCTCCCAACTCAGATAACAAAAACAAAGAATATCATAAATCATGTTCATTTATGCGTAGATAAGCAAAAGTCTGGGAATTATTTATTGACAGCAATTTGCAGATAATTATTCTCTATGGAGGCAAAAGAAAACTATAGAAAAATTGAATAAAAATTGATAATAAATGATTGGATAATAAATGGAAAATACCAACTGAGCTTCATTATTGAGTGTCAGTGAGTGTTTTGCTTTTTTTTTGCAGATTTTTAAATCTACAGAAACAAGTGGTTGTGATTGTTTCATGTCAATATTTTCGAACATATCCTTTAAACATTATTTGAATACTTGTTTTGTCACGACAATAATAGCTAAATGCTTGCGGAAGCTATTCATCGCTCCAAAGCTCAAACAACAAAATTTGTATCTTTCTAATGTCACATCCGGCAAGTGTATCTTAACATTATTTTAAACAAGCACCGCCTCAGTTAAATGCTGCTTAACTTAGTCGAGTTGTGTTAAATTTTAACAACAGTAGCGCTTAAAACGACAGCAGATACAACAAAAAAAAAAAAAAACAAGCAACAATATCATATTAAATCGTAATGTAGTTCCATGTATGCCGGATTTCAACAAACTTAACCCACTCCACAGGCGTTGCATAGCTTCAGGAAGACATGCGATTCAACAACAAAAAAAAAAAAAAAAGAAATCCTTTTTTTTTGGCTCTTGTAGATTTTTTATTAAAAAAAAAAGAGAAATAATCAACGATGTTGGTACCACATGCAATTTTGTGAAATGGCAGGAGCAGCACCAGCAGCAGTAGCGGTAGTGAAATTCAAATGAATCCTGGCTAGATGTCACTCACATGCTTATAATTGTGTCAGTGTGTGAGTGTTTGTCGGTTCGTCTGACAGCATATTGCTGAACGATGCCTTTTTTCGCGCGTCAAATAAAAAAATGTCCTTGCTATACTTTCAACCGTCCGTCGCTTACCATGCAGCCGACTCTCTTCTGCACCACTTGCCGCTTTATGCCGCTATTAATTCTCTCAGGATACGTTTTGCTGGAATTGCTCATATTTTAAGCTGTGTAACAGTTGTTTGAAAGCTTAAGGCCTTAAAACGGAACGACAAGCATGGAAGATGCTGCTACTGATGTTGCTATTGCTGCTTGTGCTGTTGCTGGCGCTCTGATAGTGTTGGTACTCCTGATAGAGGTTTTATAGAAACGAGTAAGTTACTTCTTGGGTGAGCAATAAAAAATATGAACGAAATGCTGCTTAACATAAAAACGTGTGGATGAAAGATTTAAATTTAAAAAAAAAAAATTAGCAACCGATCGTTTATATTGTTTTATCATAATTAAAGGTCATCATGAAAAGATTCAATATAAATGGAAAATATATGTAATTATATATAAATATGTGATTGCGATCTTCTCTTATGTCAACCCATTCAGTCAAGTCTGCCATGGATTGAAGATTAGTAGAAAATAAGGGATCTAAGATGTTGAATTTAAATTTTGGGCAAGTGTTATGCCTTAATCCCAGTGATGTTCACGTAGTACCACGAGTGGTGAGACTCGAAAGCTTTATTCGAGAATCGAAACACGTACACGATTGAATGCACTAAGTAATCTCAATCATGTACTGAACACATTGACGACGACAGCGACGACAAGCTGTCAAATTAGGAATAGTTCTAAATCGACGACACGACATTGCGACATCAGACCAAATTCTCTCCATAAGAAATACATACATGTAAAAAAAATTGACATATGTCGTAATGTCGTTGCCGTCGTCAATGTGTTCAGTGCATCAGTTGGCGCTGAAACTTCAAGCTGAATGGTTTGCGCCGCTTGGTCGTGTGTTTTGCACTGAAGGAAATGTTTGAGGCATATGAAAATGTTTTATTTACAGAATAATTATAAAAATAATGATAATGATATTGACAATGATAATGATTATGATAACCGTAACTCGCACATTTGGGCAGGAGCTTCAAGATCTTATTTGGAGCTTCTGGACCGAATTCAACGACGTGCGATATATCTGATAGGAGATGAAAACATTTCATCTTCTCTCAACTCTCTTGGGCATCGACGCAATGTTGGTTGCCTTAGCCTTTTGTATAGGTACTACCATGGGATGTATTCATGGGAGATACATGACGACTTGACGCCACCAGCTCGTGTGTTTCCCAAGTCCACTCGGGCAGCGCACCAAGCCCATCCCTATACCATTGCCTTGATACCCAACAGAACCTCGCATTACCGAGATAATTCGTTCTTCGGTCGTACAATAAATTAATTAATAATTAATTTATTCTTAATTTATTCTTAATATTTGAATATGACCTTTCATTATGTATATTAAAAACAAATTTTGAGCTTTAGGCCAAGTATGTTGACAACAAGACAACATGAAGACAAAGATGGCAACAACCAACAACAACAACGGCTCTGTATAGAGCAAATTACACAGTTTGACTATACAGACTGTTTCATTGGCCGCTACACCAACTCATAAGTAGTCTTTGCATAACTTTTCGCTGTGAGCCACTCAAGCTACTTAGGTTCTGGACTCGAATCGGAACCCCTGGATTGGTAGTCAAGCGCGATACAACTCGAGTATCGAAGCTTAAATGTTATGTAAAAAAACAAACAACAAACAATTCTTTATTTCTTCGTTAATTTTATATCACCGGTACCCGACAAGCAAGAAAAATATTTTTCTCCAAGCTTGGAAAAAAGCGTTCAACCTCCACTTGATCTCCAACTCATTTCTCCAAGTCAACTCCAACATCTTGGCGTTGAACTGGAAATTGACTTAAGATGTATTAGTTTTCAAAGTGGCAATATTATTGTAGTTTTTTAACTAATTTGTGAACATTTGTCATACAAAGTGAATTGCAACAAAATAATGAATTAAGTAAGAAACTCCAGCAAATTATTTCAGTAAATAAATAAATTCAAATAATAAAATAATAAAAGGTAAGATGAGAAAGGTAATAAGCGCAAAGTGTAGCAAATTGTAGCTTTGCTATCAGATAGGCATGTAGGAGGAGCACTAGAAGCACCTAGAGTTTCTACTGTTGCTACATTGCTTGCAGAGAGCGATGTGATAAGAGAGGTAGAAGTGCCAGGAACGTCAACTGTTGCCCGAATAGCTGCATTGCACTTTGAACTTGTGGCAACTTCAGATGAGGAGCAATGTAGCGCAGAAGAAAATGGATACTCCTCAGAAGAAGTGGAATGTAATGAAGAAATACGTCCGCAAGTAACTTTAAGAAGTGATTTAGTGAATTTAACGTTTGTAAATAACATTACAAATGTGGAAACAAACTCCTTACTTGAAATATTAGTCCGCCATGGCAGTTTTCTTGCACTAGATGCAAGAACATTGAAACTGAATTGATGTACCTGCATACACATATTTATTTTATTTTATTTTTGAAATGAGCAAAAAAAAAAAATTAAATAACCTTATGAATTTATAAGAATGTGTAATATTCTTAGGTTTCAAATCATTTTCAATGAACGAAATAATTGGAAAAAGCTTTTTATAAAAACACTATTTCTTTTTTCAT